>OX451218.1:87456428-87744823 GCA_949628195.1 Phasia obesa
AAGAAATGGACCGGTAAGTTGGCCACCAAGATCATGCGATTTGACGCCTTTAGACTATTTTTTGTGGGGCTACGTCAAGTCTAAAGTCTACAGAAATAAGCCAGCAACTATTCCAGCTTTGGAAGACAACATTTCCGAAGAAATTCGGGCTATTCCGGCCGAAATGCTCGAAAAAGTTGCCCAAAATTGGACTTTCCGAATGGACCACCTAAGACGCAGCCGCGGTCAACATTTAAATGAAATTATCTTCAAAAAGTAAATGTCATGGACCAATCTAACGTTTCAAATAAAGAACCGATGAGATTTTGCAAATTTTATGCGTTTTTTTTTAAAAAAAAGTTCTCAAGCTCTTAAAAAATCACTCGTTATCAGTTCTAATTTTCTAAAGTTTAAACGTTTTTGTACATTTTTCAAACAAAACTATTGCATCTCCCAAATTGTGTTCATGTAGTCGGTCTGACGGATGGACTGTAAATACTTGAATGTAAATACTTTATGGATTCTGAGACTGTTATATCATTATATCAATTTTGTTATAAAGGGTGATCCATTTCGAGGTACTTTTTCAATAGCCTTTTTTGACAGATCACGTTTGAGTCGTGTCATGCAGTCATGTTATTTTTGTTTAGTATTGTTTGGTATTTCATAATGGAAAGACTTAAGCCTGAATCGCTTCGTTCTATGGGCTCTTGAAAAGTTACAAGAAGATCCGACGTTTTCGAGGCAAATTTTGTTTAGCGATGAGGCCCATTTCTGGCTCAATGAGTATGTAAACAAACAAAACTGCCGCATTTTTTCATCCAGAAAAAACAACGGTTTGGGCCGGTGGAATCATCGGTCGATATTTCTATACAATTATGGTGGTGTGAACGTAACTGTTAAGGGCGACCGTTATCGTGCCATGATAACCGACTATTTGATGCCTGAAATTGAAGCTCGTGATCACGGCGATATTTGGTTTCAGCAAGACGGCACCACTTCCCACACATCGCATCAATCAATGGATTTATTAAGAGAACATTTTTAAAAATTCTTTTATTTTTCCGGTGCGGGGACACTTAAATACCCAAAATTACCCCATTTCAGTAATTATTATTTCTTTGAATTTTAATCTATCATTTCACATACAAAATGATAAAGCGTAATAGTTTTTTTTTTATAAAATATTACCAATCTCTAATTATTTAGGGTTGCCGTATACCTTTTTTGAATATAGCATTATTTTTAACTTTTAGTATTTTTACCCGACTTCAAAAAAGAAGGAGGTTATCAATTCGTCTGAATGTTGCTTTTTTTATGTATGTAACCGCAGAACTCAGCCATTGCTGAACCGATTTTAAATTTTTTTTTTTTATTTGAAAGGTTATGCTTTGGTTTGTCCCATTTTAAAAACAGTTCATTATATTAAAAATTAAAGGGTGTCCCCATACAGCATGCATGTTTTTTTACGTGTATTATGAACCGTAAAGGGCACCAAATTAAAATTTAAAAAAATTGAGTGTCGCTATAGCTCCCAACCGCAGAAATTAATAAAAAAATAAATTTAAAATTTAAAGGGTGTCCCCATAGGTGACGTAATTTGACCTATTTGGGCCTATCTTTTGAACCGTTATAGACAAAAACTTGAAAATCGACAGAATGTCGATTACTAAGATCCTTATAGTAAAATGTATAAATATTAAAAATTTTAAATTAAAGGGTGCTCCAATAGTTCATTTAATTTGATGTATGTGGGCATATTTTTGAACAGTTGTACACAGACCTCTGAAATTTACAAAGAACCTGTAGTCAGCTAGTCAGCTATAACAAAAAGTATAAAATTTGATTTTGGAAATAAAAGGGTGTCCCAATAGTTAATGTAATTCTATGTTTGTGGCCAAACTTTTGAACTTTTACAGACAGACAGCTGACAGACAAGGAACCTGTATTGCAAAGTCCACTTTAGCAAGTATACAATTTGAATTTAGAAACTAAAGGGTGTCCCCATAAATTATGTAATTTTATCTATATGGCCCTATCTTTTGAACCGTTAAACACAAACACTTGCAAAAATAAGGCAGAATATCCACTACTTTCTCTGGTATGATAACAATTATAAATATTTAGAATTATAATGTAAAGGGTGTCCCAATAGTTCATGTATGGTTAAACTTTTTAACCGTTATAGACAGATAGTTAAAATTTACAAAGAATCTTTGTGCCCAAATCCTCTATAACAACAGGTCTTTAATTAAAAATTGTAAATTAAAGGGTGTCCGAATAGGTGATGTTATTTGATATATGTGAACCCATCTTTAAAACCATTATAGACAGAGGCTTGAGTGGTGCCCCCATAAAAGACGGATGCTGGTGAAAATAGCTTATCTTTTGAACAGTAATAAGGAGAGCCTTGACATTCAAATAGTCTTTATTTTTTCCCCTCTAATTTTGTCGCATCTTTTATTTGGTTTAAATCTAATTCTTACAGTTTAATTCTTACATTTTTATTTTAGAATTGGTGCCCTTATATCTGTTTTGAAGTCGGTTTTTTTGCAAGAATTATTATTTTTTAAAGTTTTGAAAATACTCATAACCATTGGTATTCAAATAAAATTATATGAATAGGATTACCAAATTGACAACACTAAATATTTTAAAATTAAATTATTATTTAAGATAAAAAATAAATTTATATAAAGATTTATAATAAAGTTACAAACAAATTCAATTAACATAACAATTGTAGACAATTTCTTAATCACTAAAATAAGTTTCTGAGTCTGAATCAGTGTTAATAGATTCATCTACTATTATCTAAATACTAACTTCTTTATTATTGTTAAAAGAGCTTCTTGTATTTATTGTATTTCTATTAGATGGAATTAATGGATCAGAAGAAATTAGAAGTTCATTCATTAAATCTTGATTACAATTTTCTCTGTTATTTTTTCGAGTGTGCTCAAGTCTGTTCTTTCTTAATTGTTTTGTGAAGGCATTCGCCCGTGCACCCACCTTCTATTAGTTCGCCCTGGTTTAAAGCATAGCCTACTAATATCATACATTTTCAAATATTAAAAATGTCAACTGATAATTTTAATAAAAATATCAAATATGGATGATTTTTAAAGTCATATTTCAAAAGTTGGCATAGAAAACATCTAAACCTTTTTATACATATTTGAGTATTTACATATAACAGAAAATAGGATTATTGATGCATAAAAGTAGTTTTTTGTTGTGCCTATTTTTTCGGGTCCATCGAAACTGTCTATTTTTTTTTTTTAAGTAATGGGTGATTTATTTGAGGTTAGGATTTTCATGCATTAGTATTTGACAGATCACGTGAGATTTCAGACATGGTGCCAAAGAGAAAGATGCTCAGTATGCTTTGACATTTCATCATGAATAGACTTACTAACGAGCAACGCTTGCAAATCATTGAATTTTATTACCAAAATCAGTGTTCGGTTCGAAATGTTCAAATGTGACAAATTTTGTTCAGCGATGAGGCTCATTTCTGGTTGAATGGCTACGTAAATAAGCAAAATTGCCGCATTTGGAGTGAAGAGCAACCAGAAGCCGTTCAAGAACTGCCCATGCATCCCGAAAAATGCACTGTTTGGCGTGGTTTGTACGCTGGTGGAATCATTGGACCGTATTTTTTCAAAGATGCTGTTGGACGCAACGTTACGGTGAATGGCGATCGCTATCGTTCGATGCTAACAAACTTTTTGTTGCCAAAAATGGAACAACTGAACTTGGTTGACATGTGGTTTCAACAAGATGGCGCTACATGCCACACAGCTCGCGATTCTATGGCCATTTTGAGGGAAAACTTCGGAGAACAATTCATCTCAAGAAATGGACCGGTAAGTTGGCCACCAAGATCATGCGATTTGACGCCTTTAGACTATTTTTTGTGGGGCTACGTCAAGTCTAAAGTCTACAGAAATAAGCCAGCAACTATTCCAGCTTTGGAAGACAACATTTCCGAAGAAATTCGGGCTATTCCGGCCGAAATGCTCGAAAAAGTTGCCCAAAATTGGACTTTCCGAATGGACCACCTAAGAAGCAGCCGCGGTCAACATTTAAATGAAATTATCTTCAAAAAGTAAATGTCATGGACCAATCTAACGTTTCAAATAAAGAACCGATGAGATTTTGCAAATTTTATGCGTTTTTAAACAAAAAAAGTTTTCAAGCTCTTAAAAAATCACTCGTTACATATTTTGGCTAAAAACTTCACAATTTTTTTACAGTGTTGTTATAAATATGTGAATTTTAGGATTTTTCATTGTTTCTGCTACATTTCTGAATAAAATAAATAAATTTGCATGCATTTTTATTAAAAAATAAATTTTTGAGATTTTTTTTCCAAACCCCATTTTTTGTTACTTAAAATTTATGAAAAAATAAAAAAAAATCAAAATAATTCGACTTTAAAGCCGTGTAACTTTTTATAGGTGTAACGCACATGAAAAACCAAACCACCTCTGGAATCGTGGGAGTCTTAATTTTCATCTCCTATGTATTTTATTGATAAATTCGAAAGTTTATTTTTTGATTTTTTTCCACTAGACAGTTTACTGTGCGGTCGTTAGACTTTTTCCTGTAAGAATATGTTAAGTCTAAAGTTTATGCGGACAAACGCGCTTCGATTCAGGCCTTGGAGGAAAACATCACGCGTGCCATGTTAACAAATTTTTTTCTTTATCACAAGAGCTACAACTTTGCCTCAGAGAGTATATCACAATTTCAAACGGTTTGCAAAATATGAGCTTGAGTAAATGATCATTTTTGCAAAAATGACATCGAGGCCCCATATCTTTGAGGGCCCATAATAAAAAACCTGGAGGACTTTGGGCAAAACTGGGAGACAGGGGTCTTTTTTTAGTCTTTTATGACATAGTGGTGTCCGTATATGGTTATTTTGCCATGACTGAAAAATTACACTGTGTGATATCTAACAGCAGGTTTGACGGCTGCCTGAAAAATAACCCTTTGAAAAACAATGGTGATGATGAACTAAGGTGATAAATATTAAAGAAAAACACAACACACTATAGGGAAGCATTAGTTGGTGGTAGACTTCGCTATCATCAACTAAAGATAAATAGTTGAATACAACTTTCTCGTATTTTATTATCTGAGTTTGGTGGATTAAATAAATGTGATAAATGCAAGGAATCCTAAAGAAATATGTAGCGATCCAAAAATGCGCTTCGCTACACCCATCCACAAAAATACAGTAAATACTTGAAAGAAAAGTATTGCTAACCTTGAAAACGCAAGCTATTCTCACGTCAAAAATGTTTTAGTTTATATGCAAGGTTCGACGCCCACTGTTCCCATCCAATCTGTTTTTTGCTAGAACGTATAGAGGGTTACTTCTGCAAGGTTTCTAGACTGTACATAATGCAGATCTCCAGCTAGACAACAATAATTTTTTACTTTGTATGTGAGGTACCACGCCCACTCTACCAATCGATTCTATATTTTGCTAGACTATGCACATTTATATGAGGGTTACTTATGCAAAGTTTCAAGACTCTACCGATTTTAGTTCTTTTTCACTTAGTATGGAAGGTACCACACCCACTTTGGCGGCTACCTATTGACCTGAACAGGGGAAAAAAGGTAAAAAAAATTGAATTTTTTAAAGTTTTTTGCGATTTTGACCTTGAAGATGAAGTTTTTTTATTTTATATGTTAACAATTTTTGTTCCTTATGACAAGAGCTACAACTTTGCCTCAGAGAGTATATCAAATTTTCAAACGGTTTGCAAAATATGAGCTTGAGGAAATGATCATTTTTTTTTGCAAAAATGACATCGAGGCCCCACATCTTTGAGGGCCCATAAAAAAAACCTGGAGGACTTTGGGCAAAACTGGTAGACAGGGGTCTTTTTTTGGTCTTTTATGACGTAGTAGTGTCCGAATATGGTTATTTTGCCATGACTTAAAAAATTACACAGTGTGTTATAAAATAACAGGCTTTTATCATTTGACGTGGCGATATGATGTATAAAAACGAATAAAAAATACAAAAAGGTATGAAAATAGTCATACAAAATAAATAAATAAATACACGCAGATAACAATAATACACACACCTGAATATGTGTTTTGTTACTTGTCAGAGGGGGCCGGTTATTCGATAAAACATGTACAACAAATTAAGTTGTGCTTTTAATGCCAAAAGCAAGATAAAGACAAACCGCATAGACAAAACAAAAGTACAGTTAACCCACACAACTATAGTAAATCTTATAGCACTTTTAAAGAGCTGAGTCATCATTTGGTTTAATTATTATTATTTTATTTTTTTTGTTAAAAGCTAAAGACCGTTTGTTTTGCCAAAAGCATTTTTATCTTTTTCACATTAATAGTATTTTACACATAAAACTTTTTTATTAAAGAAACAAAGTATGATAACAGTAATTAAGAGATATAACAGTTAAATTAAGGCTTTTGCTGGATTTATTATAAAATCTTAAAATAAAGTCGATATGATACTTTAAATTGAAGCCGATGAGACAGAATAAAAAAATTCAATTTAATACTCTGGCTAAATTTTATGGAAAAACATTTTTGATAATTTCTGAAGCAATGTTAAATACTAGAGTACTTAAACAACCACTACAGGTCTTCGTATTTAACCGAAATATTGCCTTTAAGAAAAAAACCGGTTTAGGTTTTAAATTTTTGTAAACCGGTTTACTATTTATGTAAATGGATACTTTTATATTAATAACTCTATTAAGTACAGATGTGTTCTAGATTTACGTGGGCTCCTGTCACGGTGGCTTTATCCCACGGTGCTCCAAATTCCAGATTTAGGCTCTAGGAACCCTAGCGTCTGGTGCCCCTATTTTCCCTGAGTGAACCGCGTCAAAGCATTTGCCATTACTGCAGTGACAATTGGAACCCCCGGGGGAAACTCTATTAAGTACAAATGTTTATTTGATTTTTTTTTGTTTTAAAAAAAGGTAGCTCTCTAGAGTCGTTTAAAACAACGTAAGTTATAGGTTAAAAACCTATGAGGCAAAATCAATAGGCAATTTTAATTAATCTTATTTTGCATTTGTGTTCGCTTTGAATATTTAAGACACTCATTGGCCGCATATGGGAGATCTTTGGTAAAGTTTTTTCCGTATTTTTTTTCAAGAATTCCAATCTATAACGATGCATTATGGTGTATTAAAACAATAAATTTTCTTTAGGTGCTTAAAATTTCAAAGCTCAATTTTTTTTCTATTTAATTTAGTTCCTAAGTTGCTGACGCTGTTGTTGTTTCTATTCCTATTTACGTTATTGTTCACCTTATTGTTACTGTTGTTGTTTATGATGCTGTTGTCAGTATTATAATTTTGTACAAACCTGAGTACCTGCAGCAATCTACAGTATGTTACAGTTCCCCATTTTGCAATTTCACGCCTTTTGTATAACGTTGCACTTAATAAATAAGCCTGCCATAGTACTCCTCTGTAGGTGGTACAACTGTTTGAACGATACACACATTGAATAGGATTTAAGAAGGAGATTTGTTTTCACTGGCAATCGGCGTGAACATTGTATTTGAAATTGCTGTCGACGTAGACTTATTGTATGTGATAAAAGCGTCACTGTTCTTGGTAATATTTTGTAGGGATTTTAAATGATTTCGATGTAAGCATCTTAAAAGCGGGATGTCAGTACGAACATAAGTTTTGTTTTTTTTTTTTGCAAATCGATTACACAGGACAACACAGATTCTCTATACCTTCTGATCCTAGTTTATGCAAAAGAAACCCAAGTATAAATACATTTTTGAACAGTATCATTAGCTTTAAGCGAGTCGCATCAAATCTCAGCTTTCAATGCAAGTAAAAACTAGTTTTTCGTAGTTTAAGTTGCCTAGTTTAAGTAGTCTACTAGTTACATTTTTTGAATTGGTTGTGGTTCTCAGATAAGCTGTAAGGTTGAAAATAAAGAAAGTAGAGGAGGTTTTTCAGTCTGCTTAGTACAATCAAAGCTTTGCTTTTATTTATAATTTTTTGACAATAGCATGGAGTCTGTTAGGAAATACATATTTCTCTCGCTGTCCGAATGTTGCCCCATTCATGGTAAAAGCAATTTTGTAGGCATATATCAGTTCATATACATATTAGGGTTGATACTTTGACCCACATATGACAAAATTAACGTAGATATAAGCCCGACAAATAATATGACCATTGTTGTAAAAAAAACCTGGGTTCCAGTAGCTTTTTTGTATTGTGCCGAATCTTGTTGACGTATTCAATGCTTTCTACACACAGAGAAAGAACATGGCTATGGTATGTTTACAAGAACTACATATCTTATGTTTTCTGGTTGCGATAAACAACATATTGTTGCATGATCAGCAATTTTTTGTTACCATTTGGTCACTAAATGTTTACTATACCCAAAAAATGCATGTTGCATTTGGTATTCCAAAATAATACTGTATTTATAACACACTGTGTAATTTTTTAAGTCATGGCAAAATAACCATATACGGACACCACTACGTTATAAATGACAAAAAAAAGACCCCTGTCTCCCAGTTTTGCCCAAAGTCCTCCAGGTTTTTTTTATGGGCCCTCAAAGATGTGGGGCCTCGATGTCATTTTTGCAAAAAAATTATCATTTCCTCAAGCTCATATTTTGCAAACCGTTTGAAATTTTGATATACTCTCTGCGGCAAAGTTGTAGCTCTTGTCATAGGGAACAAAAATTGTTAACATATAAAATCAAAAAAAAACTTCATCTTCAAGGTCAAAATCGCAAAAAAACTTTAAAAAATTCATTTTTTACCTTTTTTCCCTTGTTCAGGTCAATAGGTAGCAAACCGTTCAAAATTCAAGGAAATAATCAACTACAAAAATGAACCTAAGATCTCAATAAGCAATTTTCTAGAACATATGAACTTCCTAGAAATGATTCTTAACATCGTATAGGTAGCCGCAAAAGTTTTTCACTTTTGAGCTTGAGGAAATGATCATTTTTTTGCAAAAATGACAACGAGGCCCCGCATCTTTGAGGGCCCATAAAAAAATCCTGGAGGACTTTGGGCAAAACTGGGAGACAGGGGTCTTTTTTTATCTCTTATGACATAGTGGTGTCCGTATATGGTTATTTTTTTCCGTGTTACACTGTGTAATCATAGTATATTATTAGTAAATTATGATAAGTTTGCTTATATGTATGTACCTTATGACGAAAAACAAACAAATAATGTTTAGTTTTTTTTTTAAGTTTTATGTTTAATTTTTAAAATTAAAATCCTATTTTATGGGTTTATCTTTAAAAAAATAATAATTTTATGATATGAAATAATCTAATAAATAGTTGTGTATACATTTATAAATATATATCTTACTGTAATTATTTATTTCATAATAAAAAGAAATATGGTCATATTATATTTTGTAATATTATGTTTAAGTTAGAAAATAATATGGTTTTAGAAAATAATATGTTTTTTATAATAATATCGATATTTTCATAGAAAATAATTATATTTAAACAGTAATAGGCACTTAAAATTTACACATATTATATTTTAAAATATCTAGTGTTACAACAAGTAACAAAAATAAATTTAATATAAATAAAAGGGTGTTCCCTAGATATCGCGAATTCGAGGAATTTTACCTCCTCTTCTAAACTTTATAGGCAGACACTTGATATTTACACCGGGTATTTAGTACTATGCTCTAGTATAAAAAAAAATTAAAAATTAGAGGGTGCCCCATAAGACGTGAAGAACTTAACAACTTGTACTAAACATAGTACGGAACCCTACGTGTGTGAGTCTGTCTTGCACTTGACTGATTTATTATCATTTGAATTACTAGCATCCTTTGGAGCCATTATAAGTATAAAACTATATCTTTGAAAGTAATAAAGCATTCAGTAAATCATTTAAAAATATGTCTATTTATTTAGAATTTAATTTAAGAAAAAGTAATGAACGCAAAGTTATTTCAAATAAATTGCAACATAAATGACTTAATATAATTTTCAGAGCAGAAAAGGCTCTTTCAAGGCTGACTTGGATGTTAAAGATTAAATTTACATTCAGAACTGCATCTCTAGCGAACAGCAACTGCGAAAATTTTTGGCCGTTTAGTAAGCCGCTGACGCAACTCATGCTTAAAAAAGAAATTTTGTAAAAAAATGCGTTTTAGATAATGCTAGTATAAAGTTTCGAAAGGTAGGAGACCAAAAAACTAATTAGTTCTTAATACTAGTTATTGAAGATCGAAAAAATAAAAAACTTTTTGATTGATTATGGAATACCAAAAAATAGTAATAAAATTTTAATGGTTATTAAACACCTAAAAAATAAAAATCGTTTTTAATTATTTAATATTATGCTAATTACCCATAACGTTTTATAATAAAAATGCAATTTATTTGTGGGGGGAAAAGAGCTAGTCCCTATACGTATTTCACTGGTTGCTCAGGCCAGATCAACAGGAAACCTTTTTCCTAATTTTAGAGAACCCAAAAATACTCTATAAGTAATAAAATTCTACAAAACACAATAAGAAGTATGCATGTTAATAAAGGGTGTTTTTTATAGAGGTATAGAACTTTAAGTTGGCATTACTTTTCAAGATGGCGACCGATTTAATAGCTGTCAAGTGATTTATTCTCAGTTTGGTTTGGCAATTCATCATGAATAGACTCACGCCTGAACAACGCTTTCAAATAGTGCAATTTGGGCCCAAAACGAGATTACCGTTGTTCCCGATTTTCATAAGCGAATTTTGTTTAGCGATGAAGCGCACTTCTGGTTGAATGGCTACGTGAACAAACAAAACTGCTGCATTTGGAGTGAAGGTAATCCTCAAGTGTATGTCGAGACACCGTTACATCCAGAAAAACTAACTGTTTGGTGCGCTCTATGGGCTGGTGGAATCGTTGGTCCGTACTTTTTCAAAAACGATGGTGGCCAGAACGTTACAGTCAATGGTGATCGGTATAGAGCCATGATTACTAACTTTTTCATTCCTGAATTGAATAACTATGATGTCCAGGAGATGTGGTTTCAACAAGACGGCGCAACATGTCACACAGCTCGTGCCACAATAGTTTTATTGAAAAACACGTTTGGTGACCGCCTAATTTCACGTTTTGGACCTGTGAATAGACATCCAAGATCTTGTGATTTAACACCGCTAGACTACTTTCTGTGGGGCTATGTAAAGTCATTGGTCTATGCGGATAAGCCACAAACGCTTGACCATTTGGAAGACAAAATTCACCGTGTTATTGCCGATATACGGCCACAAATATTGGAAAAAGTCATCGAAAATTGGACGTCCAGATTGGACTACATCCGCGCCAGCCATGGCGGTCATATGCCAGAAATCATATTTAAAATATAATGCCACAAGATTATCTTTCGGATAAATAAAATTCATGTCATTAGAATAATCCATCGTTGTGTTATTGCAACTTAAAGTTCTATACCTCTATAAAAAACACCCTTTAGAATAATATTACAGAATATTAAAGCTTCAACAAAACACCAACAAACAAACCACGTTTTTGTTTTTCCTTACTGTCCTTCTACAATTGGATGGTTTTTTGCCATCACTAAATGCAGACGTAAGGTGTGATGAAAAGCATACACAAGTTAATTTTGTTCTCGCAAACAAGTGTTGCCAAGGTTTGCACAAGCAGTTGCATATTTAGTTATTAATAAAATATTTTGGGAATTATATATTAATTATTTAATATTATGCTATAATTCTCATTGTGTTTTGTAGAATTTTATTACTTATAGAGTATTTTTGGCTTCTCTAAAATTAGGAAAAAGGTTTCCTGATGATCTGGCCTGAGCAACCAGTGAAATACGTATAGGGACTAGCTCTTTTCCCCCAACAAATAAATTGCATTTTTATTATAAAACGTTATGGGTAATTAGCATAATATTAAATAATTAGTATTTAAATTCCCAAAAAATTTTATTAATAAAAATCATTTTTAATTGTTATATAAAACCAAAAAAATAAAAAAAAATTTCGAAAGGTTATAGAAAGCTCAATTTTTTCTTTTTCTTAATTATGACAGACCAAAAAATATTCCTTATTAATAACTGTTATTTAGAGAGCAATTTAAAAAATCGTTATTTCAGGATTATTTTAAATATTGGTTATAACAGCTATGCCCCTGAAGAAAACAATATTATATGTTTCTTCTTATTTCCCTCTCTCTCTCTACACACAAAGAAGTGGCGAAAAATTAAAGAAATACCGTAAGACCCTAATTTTACCAGAAATAATAAATTGTATTTCAGCTTAGTTATAAAACTATTTAGTTTTATATGACCCATGACCCCATTCCAACTGCTTAGCCAACAAAATTTATGGTCAATTAGGAAACTAATTGTTGTTATTATCTTCTCAATATTGAACTTCTGAACATGTCTGTCAGCAACAAAGTTAGAGCTAATAAAATTAAATGTTCTTTTTTTCACTATCAAGCAATTGTCTGTTTCAAAAATAATGTTGGGCTCATTATCGTTAAGATTAATATGCCAAACAGAAACAAATAACTACGTAGCCAGATTATCCCATATTCTGATAATGGCATATCTACACACAAACATACATAGTTATTAGCTGAATGTTACAGCTGAATGTTACAGCTGAATGTTGGTGTTATTTGTGATTAAAGTTAAGATAACATTTTCATCCCTAAAAGTAACTAAAGGTATCCTTAAAACTTTTGTTCGTCGTGTAATGATCATTTTTATTAAACCTTTTCCATCGCCAAAATCCACAAATGTATTTAATTTTTTTCATCTGTGCAAACATGTTTTAATGTAAAGATTTTGTTTAATGTTTTCAAACACACACAACAAGCACAATGAATAGATTAGTAGGTTTTGTTTGTTAACACATCAGTATTATGATATAAAATTCCAAAACTCTGTCTGCAATATTTTTCTGCATTAAACATACAGTAGGTATAAAAAGTCTACTTACAAAAAGAAATGGTTTGTAAAATCGCCTAAATATGGCATATTTACAGTTTTTATGAATTCCAAATTTATGTAAAATAAAACAGAATTTTTGAGCAATTACCCCAACAAAATCAAAGTAATATATAGGGTGTTTTTTTGAGAACTTAAAATGATAATTCAAGACAGAAATATTGTTGGAATGAAATTTCATGTAATCCCAGCAAAAAAAAAATTGAGTTTTTGGAAGCAGTAAAATCATTTCCTGCCAAATAAAATCTCTTAATAATAAGCACATATATTTTGCCTAAATAAATGCAATTTTGTATGACATAAAATGTTAAGTTTTCAAAAAAACAACGAATTTTTACATTTCGTCTTACAGTAGTGCATACTAAAAAGCACAACTGTAAGGCAGAGATAAACAAATTTCGAATTTACGAGGAGTTACGACGAGTTACGAACTTAATACCGTATGATTTTAGAACATATATGCTGCCCTGCATTGAGCGCTTAAAAGGAAATGCTACTAAGTGAGACATCGCGAACAAATATCATGTCATACGTAAGCAGGTTCGTAAGCGATAACAACTAGTCTTTCCCTTACAAATCTGCATACGACGAAGCAGTATTTTTTGCTAGGATATTTCATGGCATTTATTTTTTACTTTACCATACATAGTAGAGTATAGTAATCATGAAAAAAATCAAGATCGGGATTTCGACGGACTTATAGATTTTGAGGTCTCCTAAATCCTCCCTTGCTATTTTCGCTGTGATGTCTGTGGGTCTCGTTTTGTGAACTTTGTACAGGTCATACCGTTTCGCATATCAAAATGAAATTTAGTATGTTCCTTTGGTATATGATGATGAAGATCTGTATAGTTTTTGGGCATAATCGGGAATGGGCAAGAGGTAGTTTACCTTACACCCCAAAACGGAAACAATTAAGTTTTCGATTCGAATATACAGTATAACACGTTACTCTTATAACGCATTTTCATATTACGCGATTTCAGTCCCTCCTATAACGCGGAGATTTTCCATGCTATATTTCTGTACTGTAATATTTATAATGATTTGTACAGTTCATAATTAATTTCGCGTACCTTTGTGTTTTTTTTTTAAGATGAAACCTTTTTTAACGCCACTGTAAATTAAATTTTTAACACTCTCCTAATATTTGCAATAGTAATAAGAATCTATACGAGAATACTCGTATAACGCGCTTTCATATAACGCGAAACCAATCCACCCCGTTATAAGGGGGATTACTGTACTTTAAATTTATATTCTTTATATAATATATCTATAAAAATATGTTTAATATGGGTATGGTAAAGTTGTGTGTAGACCACTCCAGATTTTTTAATGAAGATTAAATGGATTTTGTAATGGGCAAAACCATTTCTAGTGGAACAAATTATTATGAAAATAAATATATGGTCAACATTTTTTAAATTTTGGTGGGGGGAAGGTAACAGCAAGTCTGTAGGAGGCATTGCACCCCCAAAGTGGTGTTTCTACGACAATCTTTCCCTATAATGGGTTTTCTTATAAGGTTATTTTGAGTAAAAGCCATCATGCACTCGGTAACTAAAGAAGAATATCAAACAGTGCACCATAAATATTCAGCCACTTTAATAAATGGAATGTGTTAAACCAAATTTTAACAATATTTCGAAGAGATTCCAAACAATTTTTCATAGAAAGTAAAAAAATAACTTTTATGTCATTTGCAATAATAATAAAATTAAAGACTTTAAGACGAAAGGTTTCATTTCTCTTCTTAAGTAGAATTTTAAAATTCCTCTTCTTATCCCCTTTCTGTACGTTGATTCTTATTCAAATAGAATTTATGTAAATTTTACTCATTGTCTCATGTCTACGTGTGTCAATTTATGCTGCAAGTGCTTTTGTATACTTTTTATATTGAAAATAAAATGAAAATGAAAATGTTTTACTTGAAGCAACATCTTATTTACATTTTTGTCACATTAAAATATTCAGCCTAAAGCTTTTTTCTTATAATAAACTTATCTTTTTAGTGTTTTACAAGATTGTCTAGTATTTATTTAAGATTTTCATTTTATAATATTTGAATGCTCGTAAAATGTTTTAAAACAACAATCTTTATAGCTACAACTTTCACTGGAATTTGACTACGAAATAAAATCGCAGCTAAATTATTTCAGCATTTTTTGCTGCTTTTGCTGCTTTTATTGCTTTTGCTGCTTACATTATATTATTGTTATATTAGCATTTGAAAGTGGAAAACTTTTCAGATGGCATTGATTACAGCAAATCTAATCTAAATGGAGTTAAGTCTTGTAGCTAAATATTATTTTAATATTTTCTGCTGCTCAAAGTTGCGTGAAAAAGTGGAAGTGGTTTGTCATTTTGCACAAAATGTATATAAAATAATTGGTTGGGAAAAAAGAAATCAAACAAATCCAGACACTCTTACAAAGACAAAGACACTCAAAAGAAGCGAAATTTTTGGGTGTAATTTTCGATCAAGGTCTTAAATGGAAATGTAACCTTGATGAGAAAGTTAGAAAGTTAGGCATACGCTGCAATGTATTCCTGCCAAGCTTTAATTGGAAAAACATGAGGACTTAATCCACAAATGATTTACTGGATATGCACTGCAATAGTTAGACCAACACTGTGGATCATGGATCACTTGTATGGTGGCCAATTTTGGGAACATATACTCATGCATCATTTATAGAGAGAGTAAATAGAATAGTAGCACTTAGCATTACAGGAGCAAGAAAATCTACAGCAACTGAAGCACTGTATAGAATTCCTGGAACCGACCCACTAAACTTATTTATAAAGGAATATGCATTGAGAACACAATTAAGATTACGACAGAATAAACAATTGAATGTTAGGAATTATGGACACTCCTCGTTGATAAGAAAATATCAACTAGAGAACATAGTTACCGATTATTTAACACCTGAAATCTATTGGGACAAGGATATTACTACAATCATCCCAATAAAAGATGATTGGAAACCTCTGGAAAACCTAACTGGAGAAATTGGGATATATACAGATGGATCAAAAAAAAAGAAAATGGTACAGGAAGTGGAGTATTCTGCGAGAAGTTAGGAATCAGACACAGTTCTAGACTGGATATTTTATATTTCAATATTTTTCAAGCCGAAATTTTTGCAGTGTCTGAAGCTGCTAGGTTACTATATACGAGGCCGATATTCTCTAGTAATATCACTATTTACATAGATAGTCAGGCGGCTTTGAAAGCACTCCGTAATAGGTGTATTAGATCGAAGGTAGTCAGCCGTTGTTGCAGAGAACTTCAAGCTCTCAACGAACAACACACACTGAAACTGTGTAGGAAATTAAGCCGCAGACGAGTTGGCACGAGCTGTAGCTGATTTGGATATAAATGTCAGATGTGAGGACGTATATCCTGGTCTCGATTCAATGTATATGGGGATAAGGGAACAATTTGGACGTGATGCCGACACAATGTGGAATAATTCATTGAGATGCACACATACGAAATCCTTGCTGGGGGAAAAGGGTAATGGGGAAATGGATAAGCTGTTACGTATGAGTAAGTATGAACTGAGAATGTATGTAGGTATTATAACAGGTCATAACGATCTCAGATATTTCTTAAGAAAAATTCGACTTTGCGATAATGATAATTATATGCAGATTGTGTGGCGAAGAAGAGGAAAATACATTCCACTATCTTTGTGAATGCTCTGCACTATCACACAGACGCAATAAATGTTTTGGCTCTTTTTTCTTTCAGAATATTGAGGACTTAAAGGGTGTGGAAGCTATGCTGATTGTCAAATTTGCGAGGCTCACTGGACTACTTAGAGGGACTGATTAGAACAGAACTCTAGACACCGGAAAATATCAGAGGAGTCACTATGGATCAATAATGGTTTTGCGAACCTACACGCAAACAATCATGTGTGATCCTCTCGAACCTAACCTAACCTAACCTTTATTATATATACAGATTGTAACAAAATATACCTTTCATGTGTTGTTGTATCTACCTAATTATACCGCATATATTTTCAAAGATTATGAAGAATAAATTCTTTCGTAACATTCTTTCACCCATCTCTAATTGACCTTGTATACAAGTTATTTTAATAGAAACATAATTAAAGGTCACATTTAACATTCTACTCATTTATACTCTTTAGCAAATTACTTTCGTCTTCCAGAAACCTATATTTCACACACTAACCGCAACAATAACGTATTAATGATGATGGATGGTCATATGTATAGTATGATGGATGACTGTTGATGGATATTTTCCAATTACTTGTCCATGTACACACATCCACACACACACACACACATATTCTATTATAATTAAAATGTTTCCTTAGTAACCCAGTGGTAAAACTAAAATGGCCTTCTCACTTCAGGCCTTTCATAAGGCATGCTTAGACCTTTGCTCTATATGACCCTCAAGTTTTCTATGACTATGCACAGAAGGCTTTTTAGAAGGCCTTAGCTATCCATTCTAAAAGATCTTGTACACATTCCTACTTCCCTTCATTTAGCAGGGAAGCGTAATGATTTATTTTTATTTTTCTCATTTTGTGTGGCAAAAACATAATTTTCTATTTTTAGATTTCTCATCTATACATATAATAAAATAGTAACTCATTTCCGTCTTTCTGACTTGTGTTCGCATCACGTAAAAACTACTAGATGGATTTTAAAAAAATTTTGTGATGAGGTATCCTAGCACCCTGATTCCAATATAGGATACTTTTTTCCGCAAAAATACCTATCTTATTTCTAAGAGAAAGTGGAGAAAGTGTAGTGAAAGTGCGCAATTTCAGGTTTAGACGTACTGAAATTGTCGGTTTAGAACTAGGATATTTTAAACATGGTTGCGCACCTTTTATTTTTGAAAGTGGTACATTTTAAACAATAGATGGCGCCAACTGAATAAAATTTTTATTTTATTTGTATTTTTACTTTGAGGAATTATATTGTTCTTAAAATATTTTAAAACCCTCTTACAGAGGTTTACAATAATTTTTAGAATTTTATATAGATTTTAGAATTTTATTCAGAGATGGGTATCTTTATATAAAGAAAATACATTTAAAAATTCCTTATTTCGAACCGATAATTTTTTTACCGATTTAAAGGTATTGCATACTTTGCGGCATCTTTAATTTAATTAAGCGCGATATTTTAAACACGGTTGCGCACCAGACGGCGCTGATTTAAAATAATTACAAATTATTAATTACTTACTGCCAAATAGCCAATTCAATAAAATTTCTATTTGATTTGTATTTTTACTATGTAGAATTATTTATATTGTTAACACGTTTTACAAAGCCTTACAATAATTTTTATAATAAATTTTTAAATTTATTATAAAGTTTAGAATTTTATCCAGGGGTGGGTACCTTTATATAAAGTAAATACATAAACCATAACTGAAGCACTATATTAACCTTTCCGTCCCTACCTACACTAATAGGTAGAAGAGCATTTTATATGTTATTATCTAGACCAAGTGAAATCTCAAGGAACAAATATGTATATCATGTTTCTAAGGTCATGAACTTTGTATGGACATACAAAATATATTTTTAAAGTTTTGAAAATTTTAATTATTATTAGTCGAACTGTTTATGTATTACATAGAATGAAATTTATAATCAAGCTTAAGTTCGTTTTTATTCTCTCTAAGAAATAATTAATTAAATTACAAATTAGGTGATAATATTAAAGAAAAATTGGGAAAATTTAATTTTTAGACATGAGCACGAGTGGAATGCACATTTTCTAGACAGCCACGTCCGTCATCAGCACTACTTGTATCTAATCTACTTAGGGTAGTGTTTTAGTTGTAAGCATCATCTATTTAACCAACCAAACCCAGATAAAGGAATACGAGAAAACTTGTACTCAATAATCAATCGTCAGTTGGTGAGAACGAAGTCTAGCACTACCTTAAGCTTCCCTCTTGTAGAATATTTATACTTTTAATATTTAATTTTACCTATTTTATAATAAAAATTTCATTGACATCCGCAAAATTTTTAAATTACTTGGGACGGAAAGGGATAAATAAGAGTCTTACAATTGGTGTGGAATTCTTTCAAAGCCAAAGGAAGAAAATATTGTCAGGGCGCCCACAACGTGGCGGGCACAGCTAGTTTCATATAAGTTTATTTAATGGCTCTCTATCTAATTCATTGCTGCTTGCTATTCAGATACTGCGATACACGATTGGTAGTGTGCTAGTCTATGAGCCTGTAGGTTGAGGGTTTGATTCCCAAAGAAATGTAAAAATTTTAAATATTTACATTTCAATCAAAAATAAATTTATTAAAATGCTTAATAATATTAGAACAATAATAAAAATAATAATATTGTCCAAAATATTTTTTCTTAGTTTTTGTTTCCCAAAAGCCTTATAAAAGACATTAAATTAAAGTCCTTCTAGCAGATAATTTTCGGAAGGCTTACGGCAAAATTGGCCTGCTCCGCAATGAGAACATGTGTAAATAAATATGAAAATGGTATGCGAATCGAAGGCTTTGTGCCTTCGAAAGAAGTAAAAGAGGCCTTCTGAAAGGCTTTCACAGTCCTTCTTTTTACCACTGGGAATATTTTAGTATACATTCATAATAATTACACAAGTACTGATATGTAAACACTTCATTTACTTAAGCAGTTGTTCTCGAGAAGGTTGTAATGAGACTAGAAGTAGTAAAAGTAATAAAAACAAACAATTAATTAATTAAAACGATATTTCCAGAAATTTAATCAAAAAGGTTTATAATAACCTAAGCTAGTAACAAGCGCATAGTGTAATGATTTTTAAAGACAAATTTAATTTGAGTTCACAGCTTTTTTGGTGCACTATGAGCAAAAGTCAGCAAAAAACATGAAAAAAGATATTTGTTTCAATTGACTTTTTAAATACTGGATTGAAATCATTTTCCAAAACAAAATTTACACAAATGAAGTTCAAAGCTGTGCAGCTAGATTGCCTAAGTGTAACACATCTGGTAACTATTGTGGCTTTTAATTTGTTGTAGAGGCCATAGTAATACACCTTCTGTGAAAATTTCAAGGGTCTTTTTTACTATTTATGTGACATCAGTAGTAGAAAAATGGCTTAATAAAATTTTAATTTTATATTAATTTTTGATTTTTATTACAATATTTTCTAATAAAGGGTGTTTTTTATAGAGGTATAGAACTTTAAGTTGCAATAAAACAACGATGGATTAGTCGATTGATATGAATTTTATTTATCCGAAAGATAATCTTGTGGCATTACATTTCAAATATGATTTCTGGCATATGACCGACACGGCTGGCGCGGATGTAGTCCAATCTGGACGACCAATTTTCGATGACTTTTTCCAACATTTGTGGCCGTATATCGGCAATAACACGTTGTTCAGGAGTGAGTCTATTCATGATGAATTGCCAAACCAAACTGAGAATAAACCACTTGACAGCTGTTAAATCGGTCGCCATCTTGAAAAGTAATCCCAACTTTAAGTTATATACCTCTATAAAAAACATCCTTTACATGCAGTTAAAAAGCTGTCATTAAATTTACTTTTTCAGAACATGCATAACCAAAAATAATTCTGCAAATACTACTTCTAGAATCAAAAGAATAAATATTTTCTCATTTATTACATTTTCTATTTTAGCCGGACAACGCTTTTAAGGATTTACTTAAGAACAAGCAATAATAAAAAGTCCTTTTTCTATCTAAATTGCAGTAAAAAAAGGCAAAAACTTTTGTTTATTTCTTCCTGTTTTAGTCTCACAAATGAAATCCCTTAAGGTGCATAAACCAAATTTACTTTTATTAAGGATTTTATTACACATTGGGACAATGAATTGTAATGCTTCTCTAGGACAAATTAATAAATAGAAGCCTGAGGGAGATTTGCTCAAACTTTGTTCTAAGTGTTATACCAAATGTTACATTTTGATTTAGTCTAACGATTATTTGTAACATAGAAGAAGTAAAAAACGAAGAAACAAGAAAAAGGTTTCTTAAATTAGCAACGATCTAATGTAACGTGCAAAACTTAGCAGTTTTTATTTTTAAACGACGAATTTTGTACAATATGTTTTACCCTTAGAAAAGTTTATAGATGTGGATTAAATAAAACTTTTTTGTTATCCATTACCGGTGTGAGTATCCTTCCCATTTTGTTATAGTATGGATTAGAAAAACTATTATTTACAACGATTAACAAAATGCTTTTGTTGCTCGAATGTTCACAGCATCTATAATTTGCCTCCTACAGTAATGGTCAGATTTAGTACACAAATAATGTGTTATTTCACTAATATTCTTATTACTTTTTATATTTATATTACTTATGGTTACTTTAATTCGTAAATAAATTAAATTAAATTAATATTTTTAATTTAGTTACTTTTATGTTTAAGCTTTAGATCATAAATTATTTTATTTTTATTTTCGATATTTTTTTGAGTTAATTATGGGACATCTATTAGTTTCTGCTGTTTGTTCCTTATAGGATATTACATATAGGATATAACATACATGCATATATTAGCTTCTGCTAGAAATTATATTAAAATACAATAAACACTTGAAAGGAAAGTATTGCCAACCTGATTTTTGCTAGACTATGCGTATTAACACGATAATAATATTTTACTTTGTATAGGCGGTACCACTCCGACTATCCTTATCCAGGCTGCTACTTGTGCAATTTTTTTTAACTCTACATATTGTAGTTCTCTAGGTACACAATAATAATTTTTCACCTTGTATGGGAGCTGCACGGCCACTTTCCAAACCCACTTTAGAGTATACACATTAGTATGAGGGTTACTTGTGCAAAGTGCTAAGACTCTAGCTATTGTTCACTTTGTATGGAAGATACCACGCCCACTAATCCAACCCTGTAGTAGCCTGTGTTTCGCTAAACTATGAATATTAATATGAGGGTGGAAAATTACAAAGATCAACCTGTTATAGTTCTCTAGCTACTGAAAAAGTGGACGTAAAAGGGGGCGTGGTCATTTATTTTTTCTTATCTCATCCTTTAGCTCTTGGATTTTTGCTGACTTATCGACGGAGACCTTTTCTTTCAAATAACCCCAAAGAAAGAAATCCAACGGTGTCAAATCACATGATCTTGGCGGCCAATTGACATCGCCACCACGTGAGATAACAGGGCCATTGAATTTGGAGCGCAAAAGATCCATTATTCGTTAGCTGTGTGGCAAGTGGCACCGTCCTGTTGTTCAAACTACATATCGTCCACATTCTTATCTTCCAATTCGTGCCATAAAAAGTTCGTTATCATCTCACGATAGCTAACAACATTCACAGTAACTGCCTGACCGGCTTTTTTTAGGAAAAAATACAGCCCGATGATGCCGCCCGATGATAAACCGCACCAAACAGTCACTCTTTGTGGGTGCATTGGTGTTTAGAATGATGACGAGGCTTTAGTTTTTGAGTTAATTGCACTTTGTAAGGGTGTAAATGCAAGTCTTTATGCATAATGTTCATCAACGACGAGCGTGAGAGGTACAATATTGGGCACGACGACGAGTTCAGATGGACGGCTCTTCAGCCATACTATCGCGAACAGCAGCAATATTTTTTGCAGTACCATCTGTACGAGCATGTCTGAATAACTTTAACGCATTGCTCGATTGTTTATCTTTCCTTGGTGCAAATTGAGTTAATCTTAAATTGAGAAATATGAAATTAAATGCAGAAAAAACTTGACGTTTAAGTGTGGTTTACACTTAACATCGGCCCTTAATTTAAATAATAACACAGTGCGACACGGAAAAAAAATAACCATATACGGACACCACTACGTGATAAAAGACCAAAACAAAGACCGCTGTCTCCCAGTTTTGCCCAAAGTCTTCCAGGTTTTTTTTATGGGCCCTCAAAGATGTGGGGCCTCGATGTCATTTTTGCAAAAAATGATCATTTACTCAAGCTCATATTTTGCAAACCGTTTGAAATTTTGATATACTCTCTGAGGCAAAGTTGTAGCTTTTGTCATAAAGAAGAAAAATTTTCCCCTGTTCAGGTCCGTAGGTAGCAAACCGTTCAAAATTCAAGAAAACAATCAACTACAAAAATTAACCTAAGATCCCAATAAACAACTTTCTAGAACATATGAACTTCCTAGGAATGATTCTTAACACCGTTTAGGTAGCGCTTAGGTAGCCGAAATGAATTTAAAAATTTTCGGGAAATTTTTCACTTTTGCGGCTACCTAAACGGTGTTAAGAATCATTCCTGGGAAGTTGATGTGTTCTAGAAAGTTGTTTATTGAGATCTTAGGTTTATTTTTGTACTTGATTGTTTTCTTGAATTTTGAACGGTTTGCTACCTATGGACCTGAACAGGGGAAAAAAGGTAAAAAAATGAATTTTTTAAAGTTTTTTGCGATTTTGACCTTGAAGATGAAGTTTTTTGATTTTATATGTTAACAGTTTTTGTTCTTTATGACAAGAGCTACAAATTTGCCTCAGAGAGTATATCAAAATTTCAAACGGTTTGCAAAATATGATCTTGAGTAAATGATCATTTTTTACAAAGATGACATCGAGGCCCCACATCTTTGAGGGCCCATAAAAAAAACCTGGAGAACTTTGGGCAAAACTGGGAGACAGGGGTCTTTTTTTTGGTCTTTTATGACGTAGTGGTGTCCGTATATGGTTATTTTGCCATGACTTAAAAAATTACACAGTGTGTAATTATTTGATATTATGCAAATTACGCATAACGTTTTAAAATGAAATTGCAATTTATTTGTTGGGGGAAAAGACCTAGTTCTTATACGTATTTCACTGGTTGCTCAGGCCATTTAATTTAGAATAAAAACAACAAAAAATACATTTATACATACTCAAATAACCTTTTTAATTTCTGTTGAATTTGTACAGAGATTTAGCCTCCTCTCCCTATAACAATAGCAAAAGTTAATTATGGAACATTTCTAAAAATCTTTATTTTTTCCTATTAAACAAAAAACAAGCAAAATAATTGCCTAAAAATAAATTTCTTTCCTAAATACAAATTTGAACAAATTAACATTAGTAAAAATAAGACAAAGATAATTGTTAAGTCTGAAATTCCAAACATCATGAGGGATGATTTTAATCATAAAAATTCATAAAATAGAAATAAAAAGCCAATCACTTGAGAATTGTTAACAATGCCAAGTAATAAGATGCCTGCAGCCTTCTTACTAATTGTGAAAACCTTCACGCTATTGTAAGAATGTGTAGATTAATTTTCTTTTTCTTTTTTGTTACATTTGTTTCATCCGAAAAATTAGCAGTTGTCATGGCAAAAAGGAACATTTTTTAATATTTTCCAGTGGGCGGAAAAGTATAAAAAATAATTTTTAATATAAATAATTTCGTGATTTGATTCATAAATCCACATGGAAGAGTAAGTACGTAATTATTTCTTTATGTATGGATGTATTTATTGATGTACGTACATATGCATGTATGTAAGTATTTATTAAAAGCTACTGTGCATTGCTGGAAATATTTTTTTTTTGGTCACGGAATCATCAAATACATGCTGTTAGTTCAATTAGAGTTGTAGCATATAACGAATAGACTTTTTCAATTGTTTTTAAATTTCGTAGAGGGCGAAGCTGTATCAAGCGGTTGCATGCATTTTCACCGGCCTTATTGCTCGTCGGGGGTGGAGGTTCGTTGCTTGCTGCTTCTTGCTGAATGGCTACAATAAAATTTTAATTTTTTTGCATGCAATAATGTCAAAGGAAAAGTAAAAGAAATATCAAAAGGGGAAAGAACAAATTAGTTTAGGAAGAATTTTGATTGAATCTAAGATGATGTTGACACAATCTTTTGCCCACCCAGCCATGATTACTAAAATCTAAAACCAAAACAAAATTAACTAGTAATCCCATAAACTATTCACAGCGAAACTGCAACCAAAAGTTCTAAATCAAACAATAAAAAAATTATTCACAATTCATTATGAATTTATTTTTAAAACAAAGAATTCACTCTAAAATTAATTTCATTATGAAATAAATTAAATAGTAAAAAAAACAATATTGATTTAAATATAATAATTGAATTGAAAAAATCCAAGATTCTTTAATAATAGATTAATATTTTGTGCAAACAAAAAAATAAACTTTACAACTAACTCAAAATTATTAATCAAAAACTGTTTGGTGGAGACCATATTAAAATTTTTTTAAATTTTTAAAATATGAAAATGTTTTCTGTACAAAATGATCAATT
This sequence comes from Phasia obesa, assembly GCA_949628195.1. NCBI lineage: Eukaryota > Metazoa > Arthropoda > Insecta > Diptera > Tachinidae > Phasia > Phasia obesa. Next base: position 87,481,705 of record OX451218.1, read on the forward strand.
GAGTATTACGTTTAATCGCTTAAATATATGGTCACCCTAAACAACTAAAAGAAATTTGTGCAGACTTGTACAAGAGATAATAATTAACACAAATTATGCAATTTTGTAAATAAACAGATTAAAATAAAATAAAAAAATATAATAAAGAGACTTACATTGTAACATGAATGCTCCCACGACGAAAGATCTTTCGTTGAGTACAGCTTACAGGAATGATTGTAATGAGAGAGATTTGATGTAACTGCAGGGTTTTTTTTTTTAAGAGTCTCTCTGCACAAATTTGAAGAGACACAATTTCAATTATAATAAATACTCTTAATTTAAGTAAAACAAAATAGAAATTATTTTTGATTAACAGCTTTACATTTGTATGTATGTATTACAATTGCATTAAAATATCATTTACTAAAAAAAAACTATGTTAAATAAAAAATTAAAATTTATGAGGGCATTGCCAGATTCAAATTAGTTAATATGTAACATTTTTCAGATCAATTATATATGTATGTATGTAAGTAATGTAGGCTTTTATTTTAATGCAATTGGATTACATGTATACATACACTCACATAAACACAAGATCACTAAAGTTCCTCAACTACACAGTTTAATGAGTTAATATTTTAAATAATCAATATTTAAATAAAATTTTCAATTTCTTGTCCTTTTTTTTATGATTTTTAACTCCAGAATACGCACAATTATTTCACTACCTTCTTTATATTTAGTTTTGCATGGTTTTTTACAATATTCTTATTTTTTGTAGGAAAGTGTAACTTAACAGTTTCTATCACTCTTTACTCTTCGGATTTTTTTCTTTAAATTATGACGGCTTTAATTATTATTTTAAGTTTTTAATACTTTTTTTTATATTGCAATTTTTAATAACTTTTTTCACTAGTTACATACTGAAAAGGTATATTTTAAAAAAACAGTTTTGATCACCAGACTTCAAGAATGTCACACATTTTTCTTACAGCTTACAACTACTTTACCGCATGAACCACGAACCAAACTAACTTTGCAGATCCCAAATTCAGTTCTCAAAACTCCTCAATAATATTTTTATGTATGTAGATATGTATAATTGTATGTAGATGTAAATGTAATTAGGTGCCAAATCTAAATAAACATTTAGAAATTTAATATTATTTCTTTTTAGTTTTTTTCTGGGTTTTCTAAGAGAGGTTTTTTTTTATAATTACCATTAATGATTGGCACCTTTTTATAAAGGAAAATTTGAATATTTAAAGAAACCCACACTGTGAGAAAACCAATTATGCCTGTTAAATGAAAGTTTCATATAAACAAAATTTCGTCTAATATGAAAAATATAAAAATACTAATTCCAAATGAATTAGTAAAAAAAATACATAATTATTATTTACCTTAGGATTTTGATGCTTATATTTGAAGAAAAGATTTGTATTTATGTAGGTAAAAATACTCTTTACCTGATCCTCTTCAAATAAACTTAAAAAAACCACTTTGAATTTTCACAAAATAAGAAACATCAAGAAATGAAACTATTGTAATTGATGGAAGACTAATGACTTGAAAATGGCGAAAATGATCTTAATGCAGCTTTAAATATAGCTTTGCTCGTGTGATTTTACGGTTTTATTCCAAAAAATGTTTAAATAGCGTATAAACAAATAATAATGTAAACGTCAAATGAGTGATAGGAGTAAACCAATAAAGTCAATAGTTTCCAACAGATGGCATTAGAAATATGTGTGTAAACAGGAAATTAAAATAGCTTGGAAAAAAAAATACTTTTTAAAGCAAGCGCCATTACAACACCCCCCCACCAGAATCAGACTTTAGGGTTTAAAGGAGGCAAAACCCAAGGCTGATACCGCTTGCTTTTAAAATTAAAAATCACAAAATATTATAGTTCTAAAATCATTGTCTTATATCTTTAGCGTGGTATTTTCCTATCAGTTTTCCATTTAGGTCCTCAAGCTCGTAATAACAATTACCTATTTTCCTACGCACTCTAGCTTTAACAAAGGTTGGAGCAAGTTTCGCATTATATCCTTGCTCAAAATTACTTGCCTTGAAATTCCGACGGAAAACCTCTTGATTCTCTTCATAAGAAACCTCTCTGGATCTCAGATTGTACGACCTCTCGTTACGCTCAAATTGTTTTTGCATTAAGTTAGATGCTCTCCGTGCCATAATTTGCCTTGAATCATTTCTATCAAAACGTACTGATCGATCTTCCAACAACTCAAGCTGACGTAATAAAGGGTATGTAGCACCATTAGTGATCATATTTTGACCAAAGGTTAGATAGTAGGGTGAAGTACCGATAGCAGAATGCACAGATGACCGCAAGGCACAGCTTATATGGCTGAGGAGCTCATCCCAGTTCTTTTGGTCTGGTTTCACGTATGACTTTATTGCTGACAACACAGATCGATTTACTCGCTCAGATGCGTTGGCTTGAGGTGCATGCACGGCAATGAATATATGATTCACTCCATATTTTTTTAGGAAATCACTAAACTGTTTCGCCTTAAATTGCGAACCGTTGTCTGAGACAACTGTTTCAGGTACACCAAACGTGTGAAACAATTCCTCCTCTAAATATTTAATTACAACATCTGTAGTTAATTTTTTTACTGCTTTCAAGAATGGAAACTTAGAAAAATGGTCTAATACGATAAAAATTCCGACATTCCCTGCTCTTGACCTAGGATAAGGACCCAAGAAATCTATGAAAATCTTCTGAAAAAAACGCTGTGTATTTCCAGTATTTCCCATGGGTGGTCTGAGAACTTGGTTAGGATGCTTTGTGGTTTTACATATTTCGCAGTTATTTATATAGTTCTTGACATCAACAGCTAAGTTCGGCCAAAAATAATATCGCCGGATTTTCTCAAGTGTCTTATTAATGCCACTATGTGCCGATAAAGGGTCGTTGTGAGCTTTAAAAAGTAACTCAGGAACCATGTCCTTCGGAATCCATAGTTTCCAAACCAAATCATCATGTATCTTTTCCCCAGTAGCATGTTCAGTACGTCTGTAAATATAACCGTCCACTATTTTCAAGTCAGGTAACTGGTCTAACCTCCCCTGTAGTTCGTTTAAAAGTTGCTTGTACTTCTCAGATTGAAAATGTTTGGAACTGAGGTCTACAAAAATCCCACCTTCCCTATGCGAATCTGTCAAACTTTCGAGGCCTAAGGTGGACAAGTCGTCAGTATTGGCCCTAGACAAAGTATCCGGAACTACGTTCAAACTACCACGTCTATGCTGAATGTTAAATTTGTATCCCTGCAGTTTTAAAGCCCATCGAGCAAGCCGCGAACTCAAATCAGTCTGGGACATGAGCCACTTTAAAGATGCATGATCAGTGATAATCGTAAACTCATGACCCTCAACATATGGTCTAAACTTTTTAACGCTTAGCAAAGCTGCCAGGCATTCTTGTTCGGTCACTGAATAATTACGTTGGGCTTGGTTAAGTTTCTTTGACATGAAAGCCACCGGAATCTCTTCACCTTCCGCATTCTTCTGGACCAGCACACTTCCTATACCCGTTTTACTGGCATCACAGTGTATATAAAATGGTTTTGTAAAGTCTGGACTATGCAAAACGGGAGCGGAACTCAGGTGGGCTTTTAAAACCTCAAAAGCTTTTTGAGCTTCATCGGTCCATACAAATTTACGTTTCCCTTTTAACAAATCAGTCATAGGCGTAGTAATAGACGCGTAGTTCCTGATAAATTTCCGGTACCATCCGGTCATTCCCAAAAATCTTCGGACTTGCTTTACAGATCGCGGAACTGGGAAATCAGTTATAGCGGACACTTTTTCCGGATCAGTCTGAATGACCCCGTTACCTACTACATGACCTAAATATTTTACTTCAGGGACACAAAAGTTACTTTTTCCTACATTAATAGTCAGTCCTGATTCCCGAATTCTTTCTGCAATAACCCTTAGAACCTCAAGGTGCCTTTCAAACGTATCCGAAATGATCAGAAGATCATCCAGATAAACGAACACTTCTGTCCTGAGATTCGGCGGTACTACTTTATCCATGAGACGTGACATGGTTTGAGGGGCATTACAAAGGCCGAAAGGCATGACAGTGTAATGATAGAGCGGCCTACCAGGTACAGTAAATGCTGTTTTCTCTCTAGATCCCAATTCCAACGGAATCTGCCAAAAAGCATCCTTGAGGTCAAGACTGGTTATGAATTCGGCTTTTGGAAGTCTACTTATTATGCCATCTATCTGAGGAAGAGGATAAGCATCGCCTATTGTTACCGCGTTAAGTTTGCGACTATCTAAACATAGCCTATTCTTGCCTGGTTTTCTATGTAAAACAACAGGTGATGACCACGCGCTACTAGACTCTTCAATAATGCCTAAAGACAACATACGATCTAACTCCTCATAGATCAACTTTTCAACGGCTGGAGAAACAGGAAAATGTCTTTGTTTAATTGGCTTTGCGTCACCAGTATCAATGATATGACTTAAGATAGATGTTTTTCCTAGTCCTTCCTTAGCAAATGAGGGAAACAAATTAATTACCTGCTGGAGACGTTGCTGTTGAATCTGAGTAAGAGGAACCTGATTTTTTAACTCGCTTAAAGATGAAATTGAACTTAAAACACAAAAGTTATTAAAACCCTCAGGAAGCAAGTCATACAGCTGCCAAAAATCTATACCCAAGAATAAATTTCTTTCAAGGCTAGGGATGATAAATATTGTGATAGGCTTTTCCACCCCCTTAAAGCAAATAACAGTATCCACAAAACCCACTACTCTTTGGTTTTTCCCATCAGCCGTTTTAACAGATGATGTAATTTTTTTATATTTTGCTCCTGACGACAAAAAATGTCTTGCTGCCTCAAAACCAATGCAGCTTATTGATGCGCCAGTGTCCAACAGTCCTAAGAGACTTTTACCAAAGAGATTGACCTCAGCAAATGGTCGTACATCATGTGGCTTATCTAATATGGATGACACAAATTTTCGCTTAAGTTGCTTGACCTTTTGCCAAAACTTTTGCATACGTAAAGAAGATCTATTAGGTTTTGATTTACTGTTGAAAATTCGATCTCGAATAAGATTGTACTCTTTCAATCTAATGTGAAAAGGTTTGAAAACGTTTGGTAAATTTGAAAAATCTGTATTTAAACTACAACTAGATGTATCTACGCCAGGTTTATGTTGTCTGGAGCCATTGAAGTTGGCATTAGTGTTATTTCTGGTTAATTTAGGAAGAATTTTTATTGCTGGTTGAATAACTGGACTTACATCTCCATTTGTGGAGTTGCTTTCTTTTGTGCACTTTTCTGTGCACTGATTTTTAAGTTTTTTGATTGACAATTTTTACAGTTCGGTTTATAAGTGTCTGGCTTACCGCAACCATAACAAAACACAGAGCGTTCTGACAAGCAGTCCTGGTATCTATGACCAGGTTTCTGGCAATTCCAGCAAACTAACTTTAATTCTGCCACATCACCGCAGCCATACTCTAAATCAGTCTCATCATAAATTTCTGAGTTTTTTTCAATTTCTGAAACACGTTTCGAAAAACTAACACCGTGTTTTCTACGAACATCCGCTACGAAAAATTCGCGTCTTCGAACAATATCCCGAAGATGCTGCACGCTATAAATCTGCGTATTTAAAATTTCGTGCTGAATCTCCGGCAGTAAATTACGCCTCAAAATCTCCACTAACGTACTATCATCAATAGGCTCCTTCAATTTATCAATCAAGTCATTGACTGCCTCATAAAATACATCGAAAGGCTCATTTGACTTTTGCTTTCTATCACGTATCAGCTCGAGAAAATCTATATCTGTTCTAGAGTCTCTATATTGTTCCCTTAGAGCTTTACACAACCGTGGCCACGTAATTTTTGGACCCTTCTGATGCAATCGCCAAAACCAATCGTTAGCTTTGCCTTCAAACAAAGCACCGGCATTACTACATAATAAATCAAAATCACCATATAATGTTTGCCCTGTCAACGCCTCTACCCGATAAATAAAACTATCTACTGGCAAGCTATTAACTGAACCTGAAAATTTTATTTTCCAATTTGAAATGGTTTGAAGAACTTTATCAGGTCGGACATACAAATCGGACGCAGTAAGTGACCTAGTTGGATTAGGATTGAGTCTAGGAAATGTATTACCATTTTCAAAACGAGAGTTAGCATGACCTGAAGCTGGACGAATTCCCAAAATTTCTCTCAATGTCTGATGTTCAACATCTGGTAGTGTTTGTATACGAGGAGAAGTCTGACAAGCTGAAGACTGCTGAGATGGTTCAGATGCATTAAAAATGTTTGGACTTATTCTAGCTAAACTAGCCTGCAATTTAGTTTCAATTACTGTTGCTATCTGATTGTTTATTGCAGAAAATAATTGAGCTTGTTGTTCAGAGAACATGGAAACTATCATATCGTTCAAGACATCAGGCTGAATACTAACTGCATTTGAGCCAGATGCTTTGTTACTGGAACAAGATGTATTCGAAGTGAGAACAGTTGCGGGTTGAATTGTAGCAGATGCCTCTTCGGGTAAAACTGAAGTGTTCAATGTATTATGTGATTGTATTGTATTAGTTTCAGAACTTTTTGAGCGAGTAGTAACAAATGAGGTATTGTTAGATGTCTGTTCGCTTACAATCCGGGTATTGCAAATCGGACAATATGGTCTAATTTTAACATTCTTGCTTAAACAAGACTTATGAAAAATGTGGCCGCAGCATGTCTGAATCTGACTGCTTTTGGACGAAATATTATTATGACATAATTCGCAATTAGTGCTTTTATCTACATTTATCCCTGTATCTTGATCCATTTCACAAAAAGCCAACAAAATGTGTAGGTATTAAATTAGAAAAAGGAAATATGTGAAAATAGGTGACCAAAAAAAAAAACTATCCAAACAAAAATAAAAATCGCAATGTTTATAAATCAGAAAGTTTCTTTGAATTAAGAAATATAAAACAATGTAAGTTTTACCGGAAACATTGCTTCATATAGGAAACAGGAAAATTGAAAATATTTATACTTTAGCACACTTAACCAACAAAAATGGCTTTTAAACCGGAAACTAAAAATTAGCTGTTAAGATTACAGATTCGCTAACAGTGTTAGGCAATAATTAGAAGTGTCACTACAACAAAACCACATACACACATAAATGTTTATGATGTATGTTAAGAAAACTACAATCCACTAAAATCTAACCAATCCAAACAAATGAAAGTTGTGTATGAATGATTAAAGAAAATGTTTCAAAAATTTATTAAAATCTATTAAAATAACTATAAAAAAGTTATAAAAAAAATAAGAAAAAGGACTTTATAAAATAACTATCATGCAGAACTAAAAAAAACAAATTTAAATGTTTAATATAATAATAATAAAAAAATAAATAATAATAAATATCCGATATGTTTTTCAATATTTCGAAATTCTAAATATTTATATAGAATGTTCAAAATAATTCATTAATTGATTAATGTATGATAACTTCCAATATCGAAATTTGAAATATATAAAATTGTTTTCTTTGTTTGCTAATTGTTTGATTTTTTTAACTAGTGGTATACAATTGCTGTGAGAAGATTTCATCTTACTAAACTAAATGATATTAAAGGAAGAAAAGTATTTAACTGAATAGACTAAAAGAACAGAATTTGCTTTCAAGGATAATCTTAATTGTATAAGACTATTTCCATTAAAAAGCTGCTTAGGGTATCTTCATTAAATCAAATATTTCTATGGTTAGACCTAGCTCTACTGTCCAGGAACTAATTTCCGACTAGATATAAAATGAAGAAATGAAAATACTGTGGTAGATGACTAATAACTTGAAACAAATGGTTATAATCGAAAGCCTACAAGCTATTACAGAAAATAAATTCCAATAAATTCCAAGCCATCAGAAATAAAAGAAAATTGAAAGGTAGTAATAGTTGAAATAATATTATAGAAATAGAAAAGAAACAAGAATGTATAAAGGAGGAGCCGAATAGACAAAATTTAATCGACATAAAGAGAGATTAAATTGGTGGAATTAACTTGTAACATCACTATTCGGGCCCCACGTTGGGCGCCAAAAATTTTATATTGTAGCATATAACGAATAGACTTTTTCAATTGTTTTTAAATTTCGTAGAGGGCGAAGCTGTATCAAGCGGTTGCATGCATTTTCACCGGCCTTATTGCTCGTCGGGGGTGGAGGTTCGTTGCTTGCTGCTTCTTGCTGAATGGCTACAATAAAATTTTAATTTTTTTGCATGCAATAATGTCAAAGGAAAAGTAAAAGAAATATCAAAAGGGGAAAGAACAAATTAGTTTAGGAAGAATTTTGATTGAATCTAAGATGTCGTTGACACAATCTTTTGCCCACCCAGCCATGATTACTAAAATCTAAAACCAAAACAAAATTAACTAGTAATCCCATAAACTATTCACAGCGAAACTGCAACCAAAAGTTCTAAATCAAACAATAAAAAAATTATTCACAATTCATTATGAATTTATTTTTAAAACAAAGAATTCACTCTAAAATTAATTTCATTATGAAATAAATTAAATAGTAAAAAAAACAATATTGATTTAAATATAATAATTGAATTGAAAAAATCCAAGATTCTTTAATAATAGATTAATATTTTGTGCAAACAAAAAAATAAACTTTACAACTAACTCAAAATTATTAATCAAAAACTGTTTGGTGGAGACCATATTAAAATTTTTTTAAATTTTTAAAATATGAAAATGTTTTCTGTACAAAATGATCAATTGGGTATTACGTTTAATCGCTTAAATATATGGTCACCCTAAACAACTAAAAGAAATTTGTGCAGACTTGTACAAGAGATAATAATTAACACAAATTATGCAATTTTGTAAATAAACAGATTAAAATAAAATAAAAAAATATAATAAAGAGACTTACATTGTAACATGAATGCTCCCACGACGAAAGATCTTTCGTTGAGTACAGCTTACAGGAATGATTGTAATGAGAGAGATTTGATGTAACTGCAGGGTTTTTTTTTTTAAGAGTCTCTCTGCACAAATTTGAAGAGACACAATTTCAATTATAATAAATACTCTTAATTTAAGTAAAACAAAATAGAAATTATTTTTGATTAACAGCTTTACATTTGTATGTATGTATTACAATTGCATTAAAATATCATTTACTAAAAAAAAACTATGTTAAATAAAAAATTAAAATTTATGAGGGCATTGCCAGATTCAAATTAGTTAATATGTAACATTTTTCAGATCAATTATATATGTATGTATGTAAGTAATGTAGGCTTTTATTTTAATGCAATTGGATTACATGTATACATACACTCACATAAACACAAGATCACTAAAGTTCCTCAACTACACAGTTTAATGAGTTAATATTTTAAATAATCAATATTTAAATAAAATTTTCAATTTCTTGTCCTTTTTTTTATGATTTTTAACTCCAGAATACGCACAATTATTTCACTACCTTCTTTATATTTAGTTTTGCATGGTTTTTTACAATATTCTTATTTTTTGTAGGAAAGTGTAACTTAACAGTTTCTATCACTCTTTACTCTTCGGATTTTTTTCTTTAAATTATGACGGCTTTAATTATTATTTTAAGTTTTTAATACTTTTTTTTATATTGCAATTTTTAATAACTTTTTTCACTAGTTACATACTGAAAAGGTATATTTTAAAAAAACAGTTTTGATCACCAGACTTCAAGAATGTCACACATTTTTCTTACAGCTTACAACTACTTTACCGCATGAACCACGAACCAAACTAACTTTGCAGATCCCAAATTCAGTTCTCAAAACTCCTCAATAATATTTTTATGTATGTAGATATGTATAATTGTATGTAGATGTAAATGTAATTAGGTGCCAAATCTAAATAAACATTTAGAAATTTAATATTATTTCTTTTTAGTTTTTTTCTGGGTTTTCTAAGAGAGGTTTTTTTTTATAATTACCATTAATGATTGGCACCTTTTTATAAAGGAAAATTTGAATATTTAAAGAAACCCACACTGTGAGAAAACCAATTATGCCTGTTAAATGAAAGTTTCATATAAACAAAATTTCTAATATGAAAAATATAAAAATACTAATTCCAAATGAATTAGTAAAAAAAATACATAATTATTATTTACCTTAGGATTTTGATGCTTATATTTGAAGAAAAGATTTGTATTTATGTAGGTAAAAATACTCTTTACCTGATCCTCTTCAAATAAACTTAAAAAAACCACTTTGAATTTTCACAAAATAAGAAACATCAAGAAATGAAACTATTGTAATTGATGGAAGACTAATGACTTGAAAATGGCGAAAATGATCTTAATGCAGCTTTAAATATAGCTTTGCTCGTGTGATTTTACGGTTTTATTCCAAAAAATGTTTAAATAGCGTATAAACAAATAATAATGTAAACGTCAAATGAGTGATAGGAGTAAACCAATAAAGTCAATAGTTTCCAACAGATGGCATTAGAAATATGTGTGTAAACAGGAAATTAAAATAGCTTGGAAAAAAAAATACTTTTTAAAGCAAGCGCCATTACAGAGTTAAAGATGTAACAAATATAAGGATAAAAAAAGATACACAAGAATTAGATTATTTTTCGTTGCGAAAAATAAATAATTTTTAACTTTTAAATACAAAGTTTTCTATGTACTTACCTAATCATGCAAAACACCCTAACTATTGTAGGCCCTAACTATTGTAGTTTATTTCCGTTAACTCTTGTCCGTTCAAAACTATATAGTGGACTCTAGTAGTGATTTTCCAAGTAACTGTCGCCATTGGATGGCATAAACGTAGTTCATGGCTTCGCAGAAGAAATAGTTAATTATAGCAAAGAAGAATGCAGGTAAGCACCTGCATAAAGAAACTCCCCTATGAAAATACTTAACGTTAACCTGTAATTTCCCTACACATATGAATATGTATATGTATGACGTATATTTAACGATATAATAAGAAATACATTTGAAAACGGCTCAATTGGTATTTTTATCGTTCTCTTGAAACTTATTTGTTATACTCTTTTGTACGACTACTGGTGGTTTTTCGATTTTTTTACAGATTAATTAATGATTTGTCAGCTATTGCTGGTAACATCAGTATCAGTAACATCTGTTAGGTATGTAAAATACAAACATCAAAAAAGAAAATTCACAATTGTAAACCAAGATTGTTATTCCAAGTTGTTATTCTTAATTTTGAGTTTTTTTAGAAGCAATGAAAATAGCCAAACTAAACAAATTATTTTCTGAATGCTGCCTTAAAACACTGGTCGTACCACTTTAAGGTCCAGCCTTTTGATATAAAAAAACACCTATGGTTTGGGTACGTATGATAAATTTGGTAAGACCTAAAGCAAATATTACTCATACGTTTAAGTTAATTTTCAACAACAGAATTTACTTTAAATTTTTATAAGCTTTTTTTCGATTTGACAGATTTTATTAAAATATATTCAGATAAAATTAAAATATATTTTTAAAAAAGAAATTCTATTGAATTGAATAACATTATTTTATATGAATATACATATATACTATACATATATGGATTTGATTGTAACTAATTTTGTCGTTAAGGTTCTACTAATTTTTTCCTTTTTAATTTTTGAAATTTTAATTATTATTAGTCGAACTGTTTATGTATTACATACAATGAAATTTTATAATCAAGCTTAAGTTCGTTTTTATTCTCTCTAAGAAAGAATTAATTAAATTACAAATTAGGTGATAATATTAAAGAAAAATTGGGAAAATTAAATTTTTAGACACCAGCACGAGCGGAATGCACATTTTCTAGACAGCCACGTCCATCATCAGCACTCTCGTATCTAATCTACTTAGGGTAGTGTTTTAGTTGTAAGCATCATCTATTTAACCAACCAAAACCAGATAAAGGAATACGAGAAAACTTTTGTCCATACCTTAAAAATTGTATTTCTGACGACTGTATACTTTTATACAGCCATTTTCATGTCGAAGAGAACAAACAACTACAACAATAGGGAGTCACAGAACGGGACCTACAAAATTTGATTCAGTGAAGAATGGCCATAATTTTTGGATAGGAACTTGTTGCCTTGTTTCATATTTTTATTTATATTCAGATAAAATTTAGCGCATATTTAATATGTTGAATTCGCTTGAAAAATATTTTAAAACGGTTGAAGACCTTTATTGAAAATCAAACAGCCGATTGATTGCGACTATTGTTATCGTTGCAAACAGTAAAAAATCAAGAATATTTAGGTTAGGTGCACTTGCGTAAAGTAATTTTATAACTTCCTAAGACGTTTCCCACTAGTCTTTCGCTAGCTAGTGAGTTTTTTCTTGCTCGTGATGGCCGTAAATAACCAGACGACGTTTTATCAGGATTGAAGAGATAATAATTTCTTCGTTGGAAAAGCTCAGAGACGTTAAACAGAAAATAGCGTGTAGTAGAAGTTTTTGAAGTACTTGTTTATTATACTTGAGAGGGAATGTTTTGAAAGAAAATGCCATCTGAATGTGAACAAAACAGGTATACTGACATGACCAAGGCGAATTGCATACTAGGTAATCGCAATGTTACAACGAAAACAACCATAGGCAATTTTGTTTGTGTAAAAACACCCAAAGTTGTCAAAAACCCAAAGAAGAATTGAAAAGAAAACAAAAAAAAACGAAAATTTGTTAGACAAAACACATACGTTTTGTTAGTTTTTGCAAAATATATTATTATATTTAAAGTAAGAAGTGAAAAAACGTGAAAAATAAAAATAAAAGAACATAATCTTAGGATGAAATAAATTTTTTTATTAAAATTTTATTTATTAAAATGTGTCGCAAAGAAAATATAAACAAATTTTGACATCAAATTTTGCTATCAGTTTCATGGTATAATAATACAGGTATATGCAAGGCGAATTCAAAAAAACTAAACAACCTGTTTTTACCCGACTGTGTCAAAATATTTTACTAAAATATAAAGAAAAATATAAATAATATGAGCTGTGTTCGCAAACATTTCTATGACAAATTGTTTATTATAATAAAAATAATTAAACATTATAATGAAAATTCGAACAGTTTTTTTTAATAATTAACATAAATTATATGTAAAAGCAAGCGTGTTTAAGCTGTCTAGAAAATGTGCATTCCACTCGTGCTGGTGTCTAAAAAATAAATTTTCCCAATTTTTCTTTAATATTATCACCTAATTTGTAATTTAATTAATTCTTTCTTAGAGAGAATAAAAACGAACTTAAGCTTGATTATAAATTTCATTGTATGTTAAACAAAATATGTTAATTTTTTTATACCAAATAATGTTGTTCTTATTCACCGGGTTTCACAAATGTTTTTTTTTAATAATAAGAAAATAGTAAAAAAATGTGAGAAATACTTCTATTGTGTATAATTATATACATATTTAATTATTATTTACAAAATAAAGAGAGTATTATATTTTGCTAATTTTTGTACAATCGTCATGTAGAGAAATTAGCAAAACTGAAATCGTTGAAAGAAATAACAATAAAAAAAAATTGATTATAAAAAAAAATGTTCTCATATAATGTTTCATAACTTTTAACCATTCTATAATTGTTTAGTTTAACCATAGTATTATAATATTTAATAATAATATGGTTTGAATACAACCATAAAATTTAATCATAATAGATTATGGTTACCTTTTTCTTTGCATGTATTTTAATAAACTAATTAAATTCACAATTAACTTTTATCCGGAGCAATTCCCGTTATACGCTAATTTAACTGCCTTAATGAGTATGGTTAACACCTTTAATCTGTAAGTCCTTACAGAGTACAAATACGAAAAATTCCTTAGAAAATACAATGCCGAATTCCAAGCAGCCATTGCAATACAAAAAAAAAAAGTAAAAAGTAATCACTGCCCCAAAATGCTAATCTTCGCAAACGCAAAGTTATTCGATTCAGTTAATTTCACACACAATCACTTTTTCACATAAATTGTTTTGGATTTTGTTGTATTTGTTTCTTTATGTTTCAGCACATTTCGAAATTTGTATTCCTTACAACCCCTCCCTCATATTGTTCCACACAAAAATGGTTTTACAATTTTGCCTCTTCATTGGTTCTGGCAGTTTTATGTGTTTTTAAATTGTTTTATTTGTTGTAAATATGTTGAGCGGGTTTTTTTTCCAAAATTTAATTTTTTGGCTTGATTCCCATTTTCTCTTTTATCAAATCAAATACGTTCAACAATGCTGGTTTCTAAACTAAATGTTGTGTAAAATTTAGTTGAAGTATTGTAGAATTTGACAGAAACGTGCTTTTTGTTGCAAACCTTGAGATGAGTTTGACTTTTAGTTGAACTTGACTAAAAGAAATTTGTGGATGATTTTCGGAAAATGTCAACGTAAAGTTGAATGAGCAATAAATGACATTTTCCGAAAACTGAACATCTGGCATATTTTCGAGCAATAAAAAGTTATTGTTGTAGGAAAAATTTTAACAAATATTGATATCCATAATTTGCAAACTTAAATTCTGTTATGTATTACAAAATTTTAGGATAAAAGTAGTTAAAAAACAAAATGCTTTACCAGCTGCAAGTACACGCAGAGATAAATTATAGTTGCGGTATATATATTTTATTATTCATACAGACTAAATTCGAAGTGTATAAGAAAGAGTAATTAAAATTACAAATTAGGTGATCAATATTAAAGAAAATTGGAAAAAAATAATTTAAGACACCAGCAGAATGGATTGCATTTTCTAGACAGCTACATCCGTCATCAGCACTCTTCTTATCTATCTACTTTGTGTAGTGTTTAGTTGTAAGCATCATCAATTTAACCAAACAAACTCAGATAAGGGAATACGAGAAAACTGTATTCAATCATCAATCGTTAGTTGGTGAGAACGAAGTCTAATACTACTTAAAGCTTCCTTCTTATTTAATATGTTTACTTTAATATTTACCACCTTATACATGTTGTTGCTTCAGTCAACCTTCAATTTGCAATGAAAGCTACTTTTCGTTTATTTGTTTTTCTGCCAACATTTGTTTTTAGTTAATACTAATCTAGTGACAAACTTAACTTTGTTGAGTAATTTTAATTTTATAATTTTTCAAAAAAAATGTTGTATTAAAAAAATTGCTAAATCTGCTTTTACAGCATTGTCACCTACAGGTGACACTGGGCATAATTTATTATAAACTAGCTATGCCCGCCACGTCCTGGGTGTCCTGACAGTATTTTGCCCGATTTTCCTTTGAAAGTATTCCATTTATGTATTTACTTTATATAAAGGTACCCATCCCTGGATAAAATTCTAAAATTTATAAAAAATTTTAAAAATTATTGTAAAGCTCTGTAAGAGGGCTATTTGAGAGTTAGTAATTCATATTTTGTAATTATTATAAAACAGTGACATCTGTTGCGCAAACATGTTTAAAATATCCCGCTTTCAAAAATAAAAGCTGCCTTAAAGTATGCATGTATGTATGTATCCTTTAAATCGGTAAAAAAAAAGGTCGGCGTACTTTTACTGCTTTTTCTCTTTATTATCTCTTGGAAATAAGATATTTTTGAGGACAAAAGTATCCTATATTGGAATCAGGATGCAAAGGTACTTCCTCAAAAAATTTTGTTAAAATCCATCCAGATACGTATTTTTTTATATGAAGGTAGCCAGCCTTGGATACAATTCAAAAATTTATATAGAATTTAGAATTGTAAACCTCTGTGTTTAAAATATTTTAATAACAATGTAATATCACAAAATAGAAATACAAAAGGTGCCCAACAGTTTTTAAAATATCCCAGTTTTAAACCAAAAATTTCAGTACCTTTAAACCGGAAAATACGTACTTTCACTGCTTTTTCGCCACTTTCTCTTGGAAATGAGATATTTGTGCGGAAAAAAGTATTCTATATTGGAACCAGGATGCATAGGTATCTTCTCAAAAAATTTTGTTATAATCCATTTAGTAGGTTTTACGTGATGCGACCGCAAAAGAAAAGCAGACAGACAGACGTACAGACGTAAAGACACACGGAAATGAGTAACTACATATGTATTTTATTATATGTATAGATGGGGTTTTTATTTTCTTTTATTTATTGTGGAATTTGTACTAACATTTAAGATGTAGCCATTACTGCGTTCATTACAAAGACCGCAGCGACGTTGAGAGCAGTCCTTCTCGACATGGTCGGCCGAAACAACACTCAGTATAGCTTCGTTTGAAACTATCGATGCCATGGGAACACCATTATTATTATTCTTATTCTTATTTGGTGGAGAACCATATTTTTGTAAGTAAGATAAAATGTCATCACTACCAAATATACAGTAAGTCCAGCTATTACCACATTTTCTCTTGATGAGCCATGTGTTCTGACCGGCAATGTCTAGTACAAATGCATAGAGTGGAAACCACAATTTTTTCCTTGCAAAACTACTTTCAAAGCATACTATCAAATCATATAGGCTTGCGGTGTATATGCTGTTTTAGGCTAAGTGGGAAGACCCGGCGTTTTCAAAATTTGCAGTAAAGTTAACAGTAAGCAACCAGTAAACAAGTATTTGCCAGTCTTGGCAAATTTGTCATTTTGTAGCAATGCGGTACTGTCACACAAATGCAGATATTGCTGTATTTCAAAGAAATTTATATTTTTCAGTTTATATTTTTTCTCCCAAAACATTCTTATATATTTGAGTGTCATGTATCTAGCCAGTAATAATACAGCAATATAAACTTTGATTTCGCGTCCTTTTACATTCAATGAGCGATTTCTTTGTAAGGCATACAGGTTGCTCACATCGGCTGTAAGATTTTTTACATCATCGTTATACATCAGTTCGAAGTATTCAGTGACACTGAACATCCTTAAAAGTTTCCAGAATATCTTCTTCCACATGACGAAAAAAGTGATTCCTTCTTCTTCAAACAATGCAGGTTCCTGGGCTTCATTATTCTCTGGTACTTGTTGAGCTTCACTTCAAACTTCTTCATCATTTCTATTGGCATGGCTAGTTTGCACATGCACTTCTGAATACAATATCCGGCTAGGACATTTTTATTATTACCTCCTCAGGAAGGAACAAGATATAATTAGGATCAACACCCGCCTCTAGTATTATTACTATTTCATTCAAGTTCAATCTATATCACAATAAGGAAGCAATAAACCATATATAGTGAAATGTAAATTACGTTACATACATACATAAGTATGTAAAATAATACCCAGTGTCACCTGCAGGTGACACTTGTTAAATGACCCTAAATTTTTGAAAGAATACAACTTATTTTTTAACGTACTTGCGCACATTCTTATTCTAAATATCAAACAGTACTAATCAACAAATTTGATTGCGGTACCCTTTTTTCTTTTATAACAATTTAATTATCACAATTTTATTATAGCCAGCTTGTAAAAACCAAAAAATCAAAAAAATCTTACATTTGACTAAATGCATGGTTGCCAAAAACTATCACAAAATCTATAGGGTATTACCTTTGTACTACTGCCAAGTATAAGTTTCAATGGTGTCAATATGCATACTAAAAAAAATCGCTAATCTTTGTCACCTGTGTGTGACACTGGTAATTGACGAGTAAATTTAATTCTATAATGTTTCTATTTAATCTTAATTTAATAAATTTTTATTATATTATGGTCATATTTTATTACAATAGGTTTATATTTTAACCTGGGTAAACAATAATATGGTTCTAAACTAATAATGTTATTATTATATTAAATAATAATATGGTTTGATTACAACCATATAATCTAATCAAAATATGTTGCTCCTAGATTATGCTTACTTCAACCAAATTTTATCTTAGCGTGTAGTAGGTGACAATAAGAATATATCAAGCCTTAATGGCTGTGAAAACAAAAATAAATCAGTCAAGTGTTTCGTACTATGTTTATACAACTTAAAAATTCAAGTTGTTAATTTTTATATGTCTTATGGGGCAACCTTTAGTTTTAAAATTCAAGTCATATTCACGAAAATTGCATCACTATTGAAACACCCTTTAGTAATTGTTGTCATAGCAGCCCTGATAATACACTTTCTATAAAAATATTAGACACCTACGTATTGCGGTTCAAAAAATAAAGTCATATACATGAAAAACTGGTCACCGATGGATCATCCTTTAGTTATTAGTAATTGTTGTAGCAGCCGAAGAACAACATCTACTGTAAACATTTCAAAAATCTATATATTACGTTTCAAAAAATAAGGCTATTTACGTACAAGTCATCTATCTTTAATTTTGTTATTTGTTATAGCGGCCATAGCAATTCCCTTTCTATTAATCTAATCTTAAAGTCTACCCATTACGATTAAAAAATAAGTCACTATACGTGAAAAACATGTCATTATCAGAACACCCTTTAATTGTCATATCGGCCGTGGCAATACATCTTCTGTACAAAATTTTAAGAGTCTTTCTATTACGGCTCAAGAAATAAGGCGTTATACATGACAATCACATCACTGCCGGAAAACCCTTTAATTTTTATTGTTTTATAGGGGTCATAGTAATACCCCATCTGTCAATAAAGAGTTTATATAATACGGTTGAAATATTAGTCCATATTCATGCAAATCACGTCATTGTTGGAAGACCCTTATAGTTATAGTGGCCTTAGTAATACACCTCCTGTAAAAAATTCAAAATTTTACATATTATCTTTCGAAACGCCAATTACGTCACTATCGAAACTCCTTTTAATATTTAGGTTCAATTTTGTATACTTGTTTATAAAGCGAACATAGTTTTAATTACTGTCTGCAAATTTTATGTGGTTGCCTCCTAAAGCTCAAGAAATAAAAACATCATCGTAATTAACGCGTCACTTGCGGAACACCATATAAGTTTTAGTATTTGTTGCTATAGCGGCCACAGGTATAACACCTTCTCTGAAAATTTCAAGAATCTACCTATTATGGTTCAAAACATAGACCGTATACATGCAAATCACGTCACTATCGGAACAACCTCTAATTTGTAGGTCGACTTTTTATACTTATTTATATAGCGAACTAAGTTTTAATTACTGTTTGTAAATTTTAAGTGTATGCCTACTACAGTTCAAAAAATAAATACATATACGTGAATAACACGTCTCTATCGGAACACCGTATAAGTTTTAGCATTTTTTGCTATAGCAGCAATAGTTATAAATCTTCTGTGAAAATTTCAAGAGCCTACCTATTATGGTTCCAGAGATAAAAGGCGCTGACCGACATTGTAGCGAAAACAATAGGGTTACGTTTTTACCCTTTGGGTACGGAACCCTAAAAAGGAGATTAAGGAATTAACAATTGCTAGTTTTATTAAATACCGTACTTCCTAACCATTATTCTTGAGATGTTCAAACATCTCAATATCTAACGACCTCAGACTTGCGGTTGATTTGTAACTTTTTTTGCGATCACTTAGTACTTATGCTTACAAAATAAAATATGCAAATTTATCACATCTATAAAGGATTTATTCTAAATCTAGCAAAGTAAACCCAGATGCCCTTTAGTCCGTTCAATACATTCAAAGAAAAAATATGGTTGAGGTGACCCTAATCTAAAAGCAACATATTACGATTCACTTATATGGTTGAAGTCAAACCATATTAGTATTGATAAAATAATAATATTGATGTGTTGGAACCATATTATTTTCTAATTTAAAAATAACATTGTAAAATATCTTATGACCATATTATAATGATATTTAATTTTATTGCAAAGCATAATTTGTATTTTTGTATCCGGTAATTTTATTTTACAATTTTTTTTTATTTATTTTGACATGATAAACGTATTTTTTGAAAAAGTTAAATTATTTTTATAAAAGTAAAATATGTATTTCTACAACAGAAAATATGTATTTCAGAGTTTATGATTTAGTTGTCGTCTCGTCGTGTCTGAAACAGCATTTGTAGTTGTGTAGCGGTGTATCCATGTGTTTAAAGCATTAGCTTTACTCTAAAACGCGAACTCTATAATTTAGAATAAATTAAAAATTTTGTGATGAAATAAAATGAAACTAAAATTGTCTTTTCTATTTCCAGGTACAAACTACCACCAAACAAACGACATTTCTAAAACTGTAAGTTGAAACTTAAAATTAAAAAAACATGGTGGAAATTACTACAACAGACACGGTAAAAGTAAAAATTGTGATAAGAAAACCAGGAAATTAGAGAGAGAGAGAGAGAGAGAGAGAAGAAAAGCAACGCAACAACAATTTAGTTGTGTGTTGGGTGAATGTGTAAATTGAAGACAAAGTTTAGAAGCTCGGCTAAACTTTGCAACAACTGTCAACGCAATTAAAATAAAACTCTTGTTGCTGTTGCTTCAATTATAGCCAGGCAAGAGTAATATTAATTTAACATTAAAATCAAGGGTAAATGTAATTTGGTAAGAAATAAGGTAAAGAGTGCAAAAAGACACCCCGAAAGGAAAGAAAAGGAAATTTTTTTGAAAACACTTAAGGCCTAAAAACATATACTCGCCTTCTTGCCTTCTTAACTTTGTCTTACATAAACAATATATCCCAAGGAAAGAAAAAGACATTTAGCACAAACAATTAAGCTTAAGCGAGAGTTAAAGAGAAAAAGGAAATTTTCCAGAAAACTTATTTCAAATAATTAAAAAAAAAAACAAAGCAACGAGAAAAAAAGTACAAAAAGCAAAGCATGGTATAACACATTACAAAATCAAGCTGCTCGTACAAGGAGTTGGATAAAATAAAAAAAAAAATAAATGTTTCACAATTATTTTGTACGAGCATAAAAAACACAAACTCTGTCAACTTCAGCTCTATCTGTATTAAGTATACAAGAGTGTGTAGTAATGATGATAGCATAATTGACAGCACCAACTCTTTTTTAGTGTCTGGCGCACATCAACTTACAAAATACTATTTACATTCGGGATTTACGAGAGGAAAAAAAATTTTAAATTTATTGTTGAAACCAAAACTTGAGCTCCAGATCATTATAACAGACACTGATAAATGTGTTAAACATAAAAAGAACAAAAATAAAAAAATATTAAAATTAAAATAAACTTAGCAAAAAAAAGGACAACAGTTAGTTAAACGTCAAGAACTTATCACAGCATAAATTTGTTACCAAATTTCTTCGGGTGTATTACAAATTTTCACACAATGCGCGGTCGTCATTTACGTAGACGTTTCAGCTTACAGCCATCATTTATGAAGGATGAAAATGCTGAGGATAAAGCCACCAAACGTGATAAGTAAGTTTAATTTATCATAATATTTCGTTATCATTTTTATATTTATGTTTTTATATTTTTATTTAATTTTATTAAATTTATTTAAACACTTTAAATCAGAGATGTAACCAGTTAGATTATTTTTATAATTCGTTGACTTCAACCCAATGCTGTTTGCTGTCCCCATTGTAATTACATATGTGTGTCTTTTTTAATTTAATTAAATAAATTTTCTAATCCATCCACTTTTTTGTTACAAACTATTTTAATAATAAAAAATCTCATAACTATAGTTGATGTTGTGTTAGCTGTATGAAGTTCTCGAAGGTTATCGATATCGATAACTATGGTTTGACAGCTGGGAATCTTAAACTGTATTGACATTTCTGTTCAGTAAGGTTTGGCAAGTCATCATGAATCGCTTAACGCCAGAACAATGCTTAATAAATTAGTCAAGTGCGATTTGGACTCACACACGTATGGTTCCGTACTATGTTCAGTACAACTTTAAAAATTAAAGTTTTTATTTTTTTTATGTCTTATCTTTAATTTTTAATTATTTTTTATACTACAGCGTAGTACTAAATACCCTGAGCAAATATCAAGTGCCTGTCTATAACTTTTAAAAGATAAGGCCAAATTACTCAAATTCGCAACATCTAGGGAACACCCTTTAATTTTTATTTATTTTATTTTTGTTACTTGTTTAAGAAGATATTGTAAAACATAATCTGTCTAATTTTCAGTGTCAGTCTATTACTGTTTAAAAATAAGATCAGGGCAAAATTATCTCACTATCCAAACACCCTTTAATTTTTGATTTAATTTTTCGTACTTGTTGTAGAGTCTTAACTTATAATTTTTTATATTTTTTGCTTTAGCGGACATAAATTTACTTTTAAAGAACTAAACTGATATTCGTGAAAGTCGGATTACTATCGGAACAGCCTTTAAATTTTAGGAACTGTTGTTACAGCGGCCATGGTAATACACTCTCTATGAAAATATCAATAGCCTCCCTGTTTCGGAACACCCTTTAGTTTTTAGTAATTATCATAGCGCCCGTGGCAGTACATCTTCTGTACAAATTTCAAGAGTCTACCTATTACGGTTCAAAACTTAGGTCATATACATGCAAATCACATCACTAACGGATCACCCTTTAATTTTCGGTTTAGTTTTTATACTTGTTTATATATCGAACAATATTTTAATTACTGTGTGTTGATTGGAAATGTCTGCCCTCTACAGTTCAAAAAATAAATAAATAAATAAATAAATACATATGCGCGAAAAACACGTCACTTTCGGAACAGCCTATAAGTTTAAGTATTCGTTGCTCTAGCGGATATAGTAATACACCAACTGGGGGAAATTCAAAAGTCTGCCTATTATGATTCAAAACTTAGGCCTTATACATGCAAATCACGCCACTATCGGAACACCCTTTAATTTTTAGGTTTATTTTTTTAGAGTTCTTTATATAGCGAACTAAGTTTTAATTACTGCTTGCTTATTTTTAGTGTATTCCCCCTACAGTTCAAGAAATAAACTCATATTCATGAATAACACCTCTCTATCGGAACACCCTATAAGTTTTTGTATTTGTTGCTATAGCGACAACAGCTATACATCATCTGTTAAAATTTCAAGAGTCTGCATATTACGGTTCCAGAGATAAAAGGCGCTGACACACGGACATACGGACAGACATTGTAGCGAAAACAATAGGGTTACGTTTTTACACTTTGTGTACGGAACCCTAAAAATTGTGTGTGATAAAAAAAATAAATCTGTTCTCAAAGTTCATAAAGCATTTCGTCTATTTTGCTGTGTTGAAAACTGAAGCTCATTTCTGTTACGTCAGCGACATTTGATTCCAATATGGCGCAACTTGGCAAACAGAGCGCTGAACAATCGATATATTGCAAAATCAAAATGGTGACAACTTTATTTTTACAGAAGTGGTCCTCTTTGTTCTATTTAACCCCTCTAGGTTAGTTTCTACACTGAACTAAAAATCGTAGGTAATATTAACGAAAAAACTTAGTAGAACTTTTAAAGGCAAAAATATTTAAATCAAAATAATTTTTATTCAAATCCATGTACGATTTATTCATATAAACTAATTGTATTTAAATCAACAGAATTTCATTTGTTAAAAATATATTACAATAAAACCTGATAATTTGAAAACAAAAATTTATAAAAATTTAAATAAAATTCTGTTAAATTAACAAAAATTTTGTTAAAACCGTAGTAATATATTCTACGAAAAAACAAGTAATAAAATTAGTTAAATTTATATCCCTAAAGGAAGTTAAAGTGAATAATTTATCCGTTGATTTGACTTAATTTTCGTTTATTTTACAATTTTTTTTATTTCATTTTATTGAAAAAATTCTATATATGGTTAATTCCATGTCAAATCAACCAAAAAACGTTTACAAATTTACAACTTATATTCGTTGAGTCCCTGGATCCAAATACAATTTGAACAAAAAAATCCTATCTCTTACAGTTTTTAGCCTGGTTATACCAGGGTTCAAAATTTTTCATTTATGAACATTCAAAAATCAACATTCATGATATTTTTTATAAATGAAAAATTTAAAAATTTATATTTATTTTTATTTTTCATACACATAAACGAACAACAAAAAAATATTCTGTATATTTTCACACATGTATTCGTGTACCTTATTGTTTTTGTAATATACATACATGATAAGTGATAAACTAGCTTCTTGTCATTAATGTTATTTTTCATAAATGTATATGTACATTTATGAACGTTAAAAATTTATCATAAATGAATATGAAAGAATTTTCTCCCTACGATCGCACATGTATGTACATATCAACTTTTATTAACATATTTAGGTACTAAGTATTTAAGTGTATTCTAAATGTTATTTTTCCTGTTATTTAAAAACACATACATACATACAACATACATACATGTTAACACAAAAAAATACAATTTTACAATATATTCCAAAAGAAATAAAAAAAAAATTTCTTACTGCATACGTCGGCAATTGCACATTACAAAATACATACATACATATTTGCGTGCATTTCTATACGTGAATGCTTATCGCATATTTTGCTACGATCTTATCATTTTTTAAAAATTATCAAAAATTTATATACTCAAATATGAACTCTCAAATGTGAAAAACAAAAAATGTTTTTATTTATTCACTTTTGAACAGAAAGAAAAAAATAATATATCGCATTCATAAATGAAAACAAAAAAAAAAAAATTTGTAGTCTCTCACACATGTATGAGAAGAAATCAGCTAAAAAATAAAATGTACACATTCATACAGAAATAAACAGTTAGTGTACATTTCGGTACTCTGGCTATAACCTTATAAAAATAGAAAAATAACGCTTTTTAGCATATGCGCTCGTGGATTATATATACTCTAATTCCAGTTCTATAAACTCTAGGAAATTGCGTAATAGCTCATTTTAAAGGGGATTTCATACACTTGAATTTGATATCAATTATTTTTTTTTGCATAATTTAATTTTGAAAATAACATTAAAGGAGAAACATAATTTACTGAAACATTTTCAAATTGAGATAGTGAATATAAAAAGAAAATTAGGGGAATTTTTAACATTAGAAGAGATGGAAGAATTTTTACAATTTGAAGATAGAACAGCGGCTTCATTAAAAGAAAAGGTAAGACAGATTCATAAAAAGAAGTTTAATTGTCTTAATAATATACAAAAGAAAGAACTAGGTTTTAAGTTACACGAAAAATGGTTTGTTAACAAGACTAACAAAGATATTCCGGCAGATGTACAGTGGGTTTTTTCACTAGGTCAAAAGCACGCACTACCCGTTAAAAAAGAAAGTTTTCCCACATTAAGAATGATAGCAGATGGTGAAGATTTTATACAGACTTTACAAACTAAAGAAGAACAAGAAATAGCAAGGACAAAGTTAACCACAGTAGTTGATAACCATTTAAACAAAATGAGACTAACAAGTGTAGATAAATATATGTTAGATAAGGTAAAAGAAGCTGAAAATTTTTTGAAAAGGAACAAATATATACTTATATTAAAAGCAAATAAAGGTAACGCTTCTGTAGCAATAAGTAAACAGGATTATAGTATACGTATTAATAATATTTTAGAAGATAGAACAAATTATCAAATATTAAATAGAGATCCCACTAACAAATTACAAAATATAAATAACGGTTTTGTTGAAGAACTCTTCAGATTAAAAATTATTTCAACTTTAGACAAAAATAAATTGAAAACAAATGTATCTAATGCACCTAGATTGTATGGACTACCAAAAATTCATAAAGAAGGATTTCCTTTAAGACCTATTTGCTCATGTGTCAATACTCCTTCTTACGAATTATGTAAATATATTACAAACATTTTAAAAAAGATAACGGAACATTCAAAATATAACATAAAAAACTCTCTAGAATTTAAAGATAAAATAGTAAATCAAAAAATAAAAGATGACGAAAGGTTGATATCGTTAGATGTAGTTTCATTATTTCCTAGTATACCTGTTGATTTAGCAATTAGTACTATTGAAGAAAAGTGGGATATCATAGAAAGACACACAAGTATAGAAAAAAGTTTGTTTTTACGTATCTTAAAATTTTGTATAGAAGATAACAGATATTTTAAATACGATAATAAAATTTATAAACAAGAGAAAGGACTACCTATGGGATCTCCTGCTTCCCCAATTGTAGCAGATATTGTTATGGAGAAATTACTAGACACAAGTATTGAAAAGTTAAGTATTAAACCAATAATATTGACTAAATATGTAGATGATTTATTTTGTATAATATCCGATAGGGCAATTGACAATTTACTAACTACATTTAATAAATTTAATCCTAACATTAAATTTACAGTTGAGATAGAGTCTGATTTTAGACTTCCGTATTTAGATACATTACTTATAAGGAGAGGCAATGACATATTAATAGATTGGTATCAAAAACCAACGTCTTCCGGAAGAATTATTAACTATTATTCGAAACATAGTAAACGAATAGTTAACGCAGCTAAAAATTTTATAGACAGGGTTTTGACAATTAGTAATAAAGAATTCCATAAAAATAATAAGGAAAAAATAAGAAATATTTTAAATTATAATAATTTTCCAAAACAATTAACAAATAGATTAATAAATCAATATGGGAGAAGAAGTAATCAAAATACAAGAGATATTATAGAACAAAAAATTTATAAATCTTTAATATATGTACCAGAAATATCTGAACGTTTAGAAAAATCTAAAATCTTTGATAATACTAAATATAAAATGGCTTTTAAGACTCAAAATACTCTAAACAAATTATTCAGTAAAACTAAAGATAGAATCCAAAAATTAGAATTGTCAAATATAGTATATAAAATACCTTGTAACGGAAATGAAAATGAAAATTGTAATAAAGTATATGTAGGCACAACGAAAAATAAACTTAAAACTAGAATAGCAGGACATAAATCAGACCAAAAATATAGGAATATTAATTCGCAAAAAACAGCATTATCTTCTCATTGTGCTGAATTAAATCACTATCCCAATTTTGATAATGTTTCAGTACTAAATTCAGAAAACAATTATAAACGTTGTTACATATTAGAAATGTTACAAATTATTAATACACCAAACACACAGAGAATTAATTTTAAGGCAGACACAGATAATGTAGCTCAAATTTACAGACATTTAGTAAATAAGAAATAATTTAATTATTGTTTGTACTTGTTTAAAAACTTTTTAATAAGTTTATGACAAAATTTTTTTTTTTTTTTTTTTTTTTTTTTTTGAAATATGTTACTTTGAAGAAAATTTTTTCAATACTTTTTTTTTAATTGTAATTTTTTCATAACGTTAATTTGTTAATTTTTCCTGATGATGCTACACAAAGGAGTAGCGAAATATCGAAAAAATAAAAATTAAAATTATTTAAAGACCTAAAGCTTAAATAAAATAGTTAAATTAATATTAATTGTATCTTCAATATTTTTTAACTAACAGTAATTACTCGCATCTTAAGTCTAAAATAAAAAATTTACGTTTTAAGTCCAGCCAGTGCTAGACAAAAATAATGTTTGTTTCACGGATTTTGCAATCATTTGCGGGTCATCCCTCTAATTTACGGCCAAGAAAAGCAGTATCTTTTCTTTTTAGTCGAATGTAACCAGGTTCATTCAGCATGCTACGCGCTAAAGGGTTTGAATGATATTCAAGCCTCTTTAGATATGTGACTGCGTTGTTCTGTTGATTTAAATTGCAGAAAAAATGAACAGGACACATACTGGCGATTGAATATTGAGTTATTCATAAAAATATTTTTTTGTCATCAATTTTTGCAGCATAAATCCCTTAGAAGTGAACATGTTGTTCTAACATTTCAAATAAAATTAACATTTGTGTTTAATTTTTTTATTGTTACTCAAACGTTGATGTCATTTAAAAAAACTCAAATGTTAATGGAACAAAAACATTCACATGAATATGGAACAGTACTCATATTACTGATGAAATGTTTGATTTATCTGAACATTTCCAATCACTGTTTAAACAAAATCTACATCTTTAGTTATTTTAACGCATTGAACAGCCTGGCAATGACCTTGCTGGTTTTGTGGTATGTGGGTATGCGGTATCATTGTAGGTAGAAAATGGTAGTTTGATATATTTTTCATTTAAAACTGATTTTGTTTTGATGACAAAGGTGAAATGCATTGATTATCAAGCGATACATTCGACAACACTGCTGATAGATTCTTTTTGCAAAAACACAAAGCATCTAGAAGTTTGTAGACTTATTTAGACCGACCCTTTGCTTTATAAACAAGTAAAGGTGCAATACTCGGCCATGCCGAATCTTATATACCCTTCACCATAGCAATGATAAATATTGTGTTACCCTCTTATGTTTCTTTGAAAAGTTTTTGTAAATTTTTCTTAAAAATTTTTTTGTAAACTTTTTTTTTGAAAATTTTTTATAAATTTTTCTTTTTTAATTTTTTGTAATTTTTTTTTAATTTATCCGTAAAAACTTTTTTTGAAAATTTTTTTTTAATTTTTTACTCATTTTTTTTTTTAATTTTTTGTAAATATTTTGTAACGTAATGCGTTCCTGTACTATAAATATAAGAAGCAGTCTTGCTGTACAGGAAATTAAATTATTTAAATAAATAATTAAATAAATAATAAAATAAATAAATAAATAAAATATTTCTAGGACAATTTTTTTTTAATTTTTATGTCAAAATTTTTTAGAAAAATTTTTAAAAACTTTATTGCGTTGGAATGGTCAGACTAAAGCAAAAAAATCCTTTAAAAAATTTCCTCATATTTTATTTTGGTGCCTTTGAATTTTTTTGAAATCTATGTAGCTTTTCCAAGTAAGGCGACGGTCAAGATGTATACCCAGGTATTTAACGTCTGAAAGCTGTGGTATTATTTGGTTATTTATGCGAATAGGAGCGCATGAGTCCCTATATCATGAAAAAAACTAATTTTTACAAATTTTTTCTTATGTTAAAAAAAATTATTAAAATTTTAGACCAGTGTCTTTTAATTTTGGAAAATTTACATATGTTTTCTAATGTGGCTTAGTGAACGATAAACATTTTAGAGTGGGATCAGAAGTTATGTTAAATACTGCATATTTTTCAGTTTTAATGAAAAATATGCAGTATTTCTTATTTTTAAAAATTTATTAAAAATTTTATTAAAAATTTATATTTTTTTCAGTTTGTAATGAATCAAAATTAAAGTTTTTTTTAACATAACTTTTGATCCCACCATGGTCCCACTCTAAAATTTTTATGGTGGACTCACTAAACCACTACTACTGAACTTACTCAAGCTATTTTAAACTTTTGTAACAATAAATAAATTGTGTTTGCGGTCAATTTCGGAGTGTTGATGAAAAGATGGAAGTCAAATACCCGCAACAGGAACTGAAATCCGCATTCGTTTATTCCTCTTAAGAGGAATAATGCTAATAAGACAATAATGTTATGTAATTTTATATTCAGATTATATTGAAGATGTAATTGAAGATGTAAAACAATGATAAAGGTATTTTAAAGAAAAAAGATTATGAAAATAATCTAATAATTTTAGTTAATTTAACTATACACCCTACTAAACAACAAAAAAAAATCATATTGAACAAAATAGTCATATTGAAGAAATTTCTTCCATGTAAGGAATTTAAAAAAAATATTTTTTGTCGTCTGTATCGTCTGTAGATTTGACTAGAAAATTTGTTAGCTATATAATAACCTACTTTTCTTCAATTCTACATCCTATTTTACAGTATTTAGGTAAATTTTTGGTTCAGTAAAAATTGAACTGATCGAATGAACTACGTAACTTCTACTAGCGGCGAATATATGCCGAAAATTATATATTTGAAAAATATATGCCCTGGTTCTTATACCAGATTATAAAAAGAAAATTCAATATTTCTCCACAAATTGCTTAGTCACTAGGGCGACGGTAAAATGGACCAAGTGATCTATGAACTTCGCGAACTTATTTTTTTTCGAAATAAATTTCCACAAGTTGGAAGCATTGTTCTGACAAGCCAACATCAACCGTGAAAGTACACGATTTTACCGATTTAAACGTACTGCAAAATTGACATATCGTCGCGTTTATTCTTAAACCACGTAAGCGCCAAGAAGTCGTTTTTCAGAAAACGAAAAAAAAAACCGAATAACTTCTTTAATATGGGTTTCAAAATAATTATTTGCAAAACATGGCTATGCCACTCTCTGAAGGGTTTAGAAACTTTTTTTTTTTAAATTTGTTACTTACAATTAATTGTAGCCAAATATATCGCTTACGTGGTTTTGGAGCAAACAGCAAATTGCAAATTTCAAATTTCTGTGTGTAAATAAACATTTATTTTTGTATTTATTAATTGGCATGGATCTTTCATGATTTTTTTAATCTTAAATTCAAAAAAACTTAGTGGTTGAGACTTTAACATTTCCAACTTGAAATATAAAACCATTATATTTTGCATGCAAATGTCATTTGTATGGCGCTTACGAGGTTTTGAAAATGGATTTATTTATTTTTTATATACAAACTTGCTAAGATGAGAATGTAGTCTGGTGGAAAATGTTATGTTCTACAATAAAAACCAAAAATGTCATTTTCGAAAAAATGTCGCTTACGTGGTTTGAGAAGAAACGCGACGATATGTAAATAAAACATGTTAAAAAGTTATATTCAGATTATGCCAAATTTATTATACCCCCACTATGGCTATGGTCGAACAATAAGTTTTTTGAGTTTCTTTTCTATTACTAAGTAAAATTCATTTTTTCATTTCATAAATAAATTTCTAAAGAGAAAAACAAACTCCAAAAAGAAAAAACATAACCATTTCGCTGAGTTTTTCTTGTAAAGTACCAAAAATGGTGCTTTTTTTGAAATGTTTGTATGGGGTACCCCCCAGGCGTGGTTCCAGAGGGTGTGCCACTTGCATGGGTGGGTCGGCCCTCCAAAGTTAGTGGGACTCCTTCATACATTTGGACTCGATTGGGGCACTCTAAATGGGTCAAAGTGGGATTCAAAATTCATTTTAGAGGTATGGTTCCTTGGGCAAAGTTTCTTATTTTGATCCCGTATGTTTTAACATACAGACCTTTTCTTCCAGATTTAGGTTCTAGGAACCCTAGCGTCTGGTGCCCCTATTTTCCCCGAGTGAACCGCGTCAAGGCATTTGAGAATGTACTGCAATGACAAATGGAACCCCCGGGGGGAAGTAAATACGTATGGCGATACCCTTTAAACTTTATTTTAAAATTTGTTGTCATACCGGACATAGCAATACACATATTTATAAACTAGCTGTGCCTGCCGCTAACGAAGTGGTCCTTTAATATTTTGTTCGATTTTGCTTTGAAAGCAATCCACACCATAGACCCTTACGTTTTTAGTTTTTTTTTTAATGCCTATATTAACTGCGTTACTTCCTTTAAAAAGGAATAGTAGTAGATAAGACAGATGGTTAGTACGAGAGTAAAGTTTCGCAAGCGCTTCTGGTGTGCTTTAGACGAATTAATTTGAAGCTGGCATTGGCAATTTATAATTATTTTACTTTGCCGGCGATTTAGTGCTTTGTGGTAATACGGTATTTTTAGTTCCGCCTTAAGATACGCTACGTATAAGTTTATGTATTTTTTTGCTTTAAAAAAGTACAGTATTCATATCCTTTTTTTTAATCATTGGGGCCAGGATACTTAGGTACCTCCTCACAAAATTTTGTTAAAATCCATCTAGTAGTTTTAACGTGATGTGAACGTAAAAAAAGGCAGACAGACGGATATGAGTTACTATTTTATTATATGTATATATAGAAGACCTTAAGCCGCACTAAATACACTCAAAAAATAAAATAATAAATTTAATAAATTTTTAACTCTTAAATAACACTGGTCAACAAAAAAATGTTCTATTTGTAGCATTAAAAATAACAGTGATGAAAGTAAAGACGAATGGCGACACCCTTTAAACTAATTTGTAAATATCTGTCTATTATATGTCTATTACGGTTCAAAAGGTAACTTATGTCAACTATAAAGACATCGTTTAAATTTTAATTGTAGTATTTTAGTAATTTTTTGAAAATTTTAAGGCGCATCAAAACTTTGCTAAATTTGAAATGCCTGCACTTTACGGTTAAAAATGCTTAAAAATAACTCTGATGTAATATGACATCAAGGCTATGAAATGTGTCTTCGTTTTTGACCCTGCAACACTTCTTATCCTTGTAATTTTAATCTTTACTGCAGTTAGTCATTTATCACCAATGAAAACCATCATACCTCTGTCATAAATGCAATGACACACGGACATCCAATGAATGACAAATAGAAATCAATTCCATGACAAGTCGTCATCAGTATAGTAATTATTCAATATTTAGTTAATTTTTATTTTTGAGATTTAAGATAAGAGAAGAGAACACTCAATTAATAACTCCCTACTAATCAATTCGTTGCCTGTTTTGTGAAAGGTATAACTTATCCAATTCTGTAATTGGAAGTTAAATGTGTTTATTTTTAGGATAGTGTTGCAGCTCAACTGGTGTTAAGTACCGTAGGAGACTTATTTTAGGTTAGGAAGGTACTTAATGCTAGACACCTCCACTCGCAGACCTATTAGTCCATTGATGATAATTATTTTACTTCACCGACAATTTATTTCTATTGACATATACCGATGACGGCAGGCGCTTTGATATAAGGTTGTTTGTGTATCAGAATAATTCTTATAACGTTAATCGGGAGAAAAGCCATGCTTAGTATCCAACATGGTGACCAACAAAGTTATATCACCCCGATTTATTTGGCATTTTACTGCTATATTTTTTACGTTGCCGCCAAGTAAGATGTCTAAGTGTCATCATAAATAAAACAATTGAACACATTTTACTTTTCTCTTGTATACATATTTTATCTATTAATAATATACATAATTCTTGCAAAAAAAACCGACTTCAAAACAGACAAACTTAAAATCATGTTTCTTTAAGACGGTAATTATACAATGATTATATTATATTCGAGGAAGATTGTAGCGGGATTTTCTAAATGTCATTGCACAAACTGTCAATTCAGATAAAAAAAACTAATTTTTGAATTCAATAATCTAAAACAAATATCAGTCGATTATCTACCTGGGGAGCAGTACTTCCGGAGTATATAGGGGCACAAGACCCCAGGGTTCTGTGCTTTTTCAGGTCAAACCAATGCCAAACGACTGTCTGTATACAGCGGATAAAAAGTTTGGCTATATACATAAAGTTACACTAACTATTGCGACACCCTGTAATTTCCGAGTTCAAATTTTATACTTGTTATAGCGGTCGTAGCAATACAGGTTCATTGTAAATTTCAACCGTCTGTCTGTAACGGCTTAAAAGTTTGGTCATATATATCACTTTTACATTAACTATTGCGACACCCTGTAATTTATAATTTTAAATATTTATACTTATTTTAACACACATAGTAATGGACATTCTGTCTAATTGTTAAGTGTTTGTCAATAACTATTTAAAAGATAGGGTCATATATATCAAATGACGTCACCTATTGGGACACCCTTTAAATTCAAATTTTAATATAAATACTTGTTAAAGAGAACTTTGTCATACAGATTCTTTGTAAAATTTAACTTTGTGTCCATATACATCAAATTACATCAACTATTGGGACACCCTTTAATTTCCAATTTTAAATATTTATACTTGCTGTTATACCAGACATAGTAGTGAACACTCTGTCTATTTTTCAAAAGTTTGTCTATAACGGTTCCAAAGATGAGGACATAATGGTCAAATTACATCAATAATTGGGACACCCTTTAATTTATCCAAATTTTATACTTGTTGTAATAGCGGACTAAGCAATATAGGTTCTTTGTACATTTCAACTGTCTATCTATAACAGTTGAAAAGTTTGGCCATATATATCACTTTTACATTAACTATTGGGACACCCTTTAATTTCCAAATTCATATTTTACATATTTTAGCGGACTTAGCAATACAAGTTCTTTTTAAATTTCAACTGTCTGTCTATAACGGTTCAAAAGTTTGGCCATATATATATCAAAATAAACCAACTAATGAGACACCCTTTAATTTTTAATTTTAAATATTTATATTTATTATAACAGACATAGTAACGAACATTCTGTGCAACTTTCAAGTGTTTGTCTATAACGGTTCAAAAGATAGGACCATAAAGGTGAAATTACGTCACCTATAGGGTCACCCTTTAATTTTTAATTTTATTTTTTAATTACTTTTTGTTATTGGGAGCTATAGTGATACGCACTTTTTTCTAATTTTAAATGGGTGACCTACAAATTTCATAATACACGTAAAAAACGTGTATGTTGTATGGGGACACCCTTTAATTTTTAAACTTTTAAACTGTTTTTAAAATGGGACCAATCTGTAGCCATAACCTTTCTAATGGCGCAAAAATTTTTAAAATCGGTTCAGAAATGACCGAGTTCTGAAGGCACAAACATAAAAAAAAAGCAACATTCAGACGAATTGATAACCTCCTTCTTTTTTTGAAGTCGGTTAAAAATATGGCATCGAGTTGATGACATTACAGTCACAACATAGATGATATATAAAATATGAAAAAATTTTATAATGACTTTTGTCATTACATTGATGTCAGTTTTTATTATACTGTTGACATTTGAAATAATATTGATGTCATAATTCGGAGGTTACGGCTTCATTAATCCTATGAATAATATTTCTATTAGTGGACACCCCTCAAATTTTTAAAACTAAGACTCTGGGTGTTTTCTGCAGACAAGCAAAAAGCTTCGCAGAGGTAGTTTTGTCTTAAAAAAATGGTGGAGTTCTGTGAGTATAAGCATCAACAACAACCGATTAAAAAGAAGCTCAAAATTATTACCTTAAGGTAAAAATTGAAAACCTTTAATATATCGTCGCGTTTCTTCTTAAACCAAGTAAGCGACATTTTTTCGAAATTGACATTTTTGGTTTTTATTCTAGAACATAACATTTTCCACCAGACTACATTCTCATCTTAACAAGTTTGTATATAAAAAATAAATAAATCCATTTTCAAAACCTCGTAAGCGTCATAGAAATGACATTTGCATGCAAAATATAATGGTTTTTATATGAAAATGTTAAAGTCTCAAACACTAAGTTTTTGCATTTAAGATAAAAAAAATCATGAAAGTTTCAGGCCAATTGGAGCATTTTTAGTAAAGTTAAAAGTTTTTTTTTTTGGATAAATACAAAAATAAATTTTTATTTACACACAGAAATTTGCAATTTGCTGTTTGCTCCAAAACCACGTAAGCGACAGTCGCACAGCCATGTTTTGCAAAAAAAAAATTATTTTGAAACCCATATTAAAGAAGTTATTAAGTTTTTTTCGTTTTCTGAAAAACGACTTCTTTTCGCTTACGTGGTTTAAGAATAAACGCGACGATATGTGACCCGGCCTATGAAAAGGTGGCTTATGACTCAAGAAATTTTTTTCCACTTTTTGTTGTTGTTGTTGCATATCTTTAACAGCTAATTTATCGAAATTCTTTAACTCCAACATAAAATCTACTCTATTATATAGATGCGAGACCTGGAATATGGCGCCACCTGACATACAATGCCTTCAGGTGTTTCTAAAATCTTGCGGATTTTCTGACCTGTAACAATATCCAATAGCCGACTCTGGATGAAGACAAACCAGCAGCCTATTAGCAAGGAAATAAGTAAGCGGAAATGGAGCTGGATATTGCCAAGAAATGCCTAGATTGGAACCCGCAGGGAAGCAGATGGTTCGGGAGACCAGCGCATACGTGGAAGTGGCAACTGACAATGGAACTTTCGAAATTGCGTTTGAGGTGGAACGAAGTCAAACATTGAGCCGAAGATCGAAATCATTGGAATCACCTTGTTATGGCCCTATGCTCCCCCAAGGAGTGACATATATAGTAACCCCGTATTATTGAAAATAGTTAAGTAAAAAATTGGCTGGGTGGAAACAATAGACGTCGTACCTCGCGTACGTGGGTAGGGAAGTATAATAGGTACAGTGTTAAAAATTTGTAAAAATAATGTGTAAAAGCTTGGTGATTAAAATGGGAGGGCTAGATATCCTTAATACAAAGTAATTATCCTATATCTAAATAAGTCTTCGTCAATTTTTTAAATTTGGCTTTTATGAGAAAAACTTGTGCTTTAAGCTTGACTATACTTTTACTTTTCTTTTCTTTTATTTTTTGAGTTACCCGAAGTGCACCAGGGATAGTTAGTCTTGAGTAATTAAAAATGTTTAACAACTTTTTTTTGCTATTAAACTTATTATTATGTGAGCGCTACAGTAGTTGCTCTTTGGCAATGTGTTGCACAAAAATAATAAAAAAAAAATCTAGCAATAATTACTCACATCAACAACTTTTAAATATTTTGTTGAGATAAAACACTCTTTAAGTTTTTAATTTTTGAAAGTAAAAACCACGCAGGATTGCATGAAGGATACACGTGTAAGAAAACAAATTGCTTTTATGTTCAGAAATTTAATTTAGAATTGAAGTACTAAACAATTAAACAGCAAAATAAAAATAAAAATTTAAATTTAAATTACTTTTGTTGTTGACTTTTCATTTTCCAAGATAGAAAATTAAATTTCTTTACTTTTTTGTTTAATTTCAAATGGAATTTTTTAAAATGAATGTATCTGTCTTCTGCATGATAAATGAGTAGAAAGGAATAGAAAAGGAAATGAAAAATAATTTACGCTGAAAAACTTTTAATTGTTTATACCCAGCACAACTAAAGATGGGAGGCAGGCGTAAGTTTTTTTCGTTGCTGTATTTGTGTTATTATTGTTTAGCAATACAAAAGAGATACTTCATTGTTGGATATCTACATACATATCTATACATATAATAAAACAGTAACTCATTTCCGTCTGTCTGTCTGCTTTTCTTTTTAGTTCGCATCACGCAAAAACTACTAGTTGGATTTTAACAAAATTTTGTGTGTAGGTACTTTAGTATCCTGATTCCAATAAAGCATACTTTTTTCCGCAAATATACCTATCTTATTTCCAAGAGAAAGTGGAGAAAAAACAGTAAAAGTACGCCAATTTTTTTTACCGATTTAAAGGTACTAAATACTTTAACCCATTTACGCCCACTGTACCCACATGGGTACACCTTTTTATATATGCACATAATTTATTCTTGGTACGATATATTACTTTTGACTTGTTAATAAAAATTTGGTATTCACTGCTTAAAGGTACTGACTACGAAGGTTGAATTTATTCCTTTAAAAGTATCAGCGTTAAATCAAAATTCCGCTTCTGTTTTTTTATATTTACATAAGTGCTTTTTATAATTTTTTTTTTCTTCTTTACTTAGAGCCTATCCTTGAACATTATAATATTACATTAGATTTTTAACGATGTTTGCCTGAAAGGGAAAAAACATTGATATGGTGTCCCCGAGGGGTGCCAATGGGCACTTTGCTGTTATTTTGCTAAAACTATTTTGTTCTCCGGATGAATTTTTCCAGCCGTTTCGAAAAATATTATACTGGGGCCCAATGTCCCCAGTTGAGGACGGACTAGATGGGTTAAGGCAGCTTTTATTTTTGAAAGCGGGATATTTTAAACACGTTTGCGCAACATATGCATTACTTAATGCCATATAGCCAATTAAATAAAATTTGTATTTGATTTGTATTTTTACTTTGTGGAATTACAATGTTAGTAAAATATTTTAAACACCGTTTTTTATAAATTTTAGAATTTTATCCAGGGATGGGTACATTTCTATAAAGTAAATACATAAACCATAACTGAAGCACTATAAAAGTAAGAGTCTTACAAATGGTGTGGAATACTTTCAAAGCAAAATCGAACAAAATATTTTTAGGATCCCACGACGTGGCAGACACAGCTAGTTCAACATAAAATTTAATCATTGTAAATTCACTTTAAATATTTCGTTCAAATTAAGATTTTTATTCAAGTACTTTGCTACTTTCGACCTAATTCTTCTTTATAAAACACAGTGCAACACGGAAAAAAATAACCATATACGGACACCACTACGTGATAAAAGACCAAAAAAAAAGGCCCCTGTCTCCCAGTTTTGCCCAAAGTCCTCCAGGTTTTTTTTTATGGGCCCTCAAAGATGTGGGGCCTCGATGTCATTTTTGCCAAAAATTATCATTTACTCAAGCTCATATTTTGCAAACCGTTTGAAATTTTGATATACTCTCAGAGGCAAAGTTGTAGCTCTTGTCATAGAGAACAAAAATTGTGAACATATAAAATCAAAAAAACTTCATCTTCAAGGTCAAAATCGCAAAAAACTTTAAAAAATTAAATTTTTGTTAACCATTTTTCCCCTGTTCAGGTCCATAGGTAGCAAACTGTTCAAAATTCAAGGAAACAATCAACTACAAAAATGAACCTAAGATCTCAGTAAACAACTTTCTAGAACATATGAACTTCCTAGGAATGATTCTTAACACCCTTTAAGTAGCACTTAGGTAGCCGCAAAAGTGAAAAATTTTTGAGAGAGTATATAAAAATTTCAAACGGTTTGCAAAATATGAGCTTGAGTAAATGAAAATTTTTTGCAAAAATGACATCGAGGCCTCACATCTTTGAGGGCCCATAAAAAAAACCTGGAGGACTTTGGGCAAAACTGGGAGACAGGGGTCTTTTTTTCTTTGGTCTTTTATCACGTAGTGGTGTCCGTATATGGTTATTTTGCCATGACTTAAAAAATTACACAGTGTGAAATTCCTCAATTTAGTTCAAAAATGGATTTTATTTTTGAATATACATAAGTATGGTTAACATGAATTTTTAGACTCAAGTTCTCTAACGAGATTATTGGTTATGATTGGTTAGGTATCACCCAAAATAATACGAATTGATATTTGTTATTACAAAACTCTGCTGTAATTATATAGTAAACTTTTTAAAGGTGTATTGCTTAAAAAAATATTTATAGGAAAATATACGGTGTCTACCTTAGATACATATCGTCATTGCCTCCTCCGTTGGTCGAACTCGACTGTTTTGAACCTGCTTAGCAAAAAAAAATTTCAAAAGTAATACTTTTTCCTAATACTACCAAAATTAGTTATAGCCTACCATGCTAACAATCTCAAAAATGTGGGAGAAAAAGTCCTACAATGGCAACGTTGCTTGTGAAAAAATTTATATTATTTTGACAGTGCGCAAAACATAGATACAGTTATACAAGCTACATATTTGACTAAAAGTTTATTTAATTAAACTTTAAGCAATACAACGGAGCTTGTGAATTGACCAATTATTTTAGGATTTCTTTTAGATATTGGTTATGTCCCTGAGCATTAGCCCTGATACCTTAGGCACACACATATGTATGTATGTATGTATGTATGTATGTATGTATGTATGTATGTATGTATGTATGTATGTATGTATGTATGTATGTATGTATGTGTGTATGTATGTATGTATAAATGTGAATACAATGGGGGACCCTAGCCTTAGATAAATGTTAGCAGTTGAAGAGACTGTGTGATGAGGAAGAAGGTCAATAGTTGACAGTCTAAAATTACTGCGGTCAAGAGTAATGGCTACAGCACGAAACTAAATGAAGGTAAGGTAGTCATAAATAAGCAATCGGAAACCAGAAATCATTTAGTAACATAGGGCGGTCGAAAAGGGTCACCAGTTAGAGATTGCTTCTGCATTCCCCTAAACATTTATAGAGACACGTTGACTCTCATAAATTTCAAGATATCTAAAAATTGAGCCATCCTTGGCTTCAGAGCCGTAACTTTTAGGAATATGGTTCATGATTACACTATCATTCATATTCTATAACTGAGCCGCAAAGGCAGGCTAAAGAATGTGTATGTTAAGTATATAATTTTTTCAATCAATTTTATCATTTTAACGAAGTCTGCCTCCCTGTCTGTGAATTTAATGCATAAGATAATTTTATTGATCTATTTGGAACTCAAAGACCACTGTTTTGAAGACTTTTTCTATTGCAACTTGCAATTGACCCCCTATTGCGATTAAAACACTGGTAGTTACTTCACATGCTTGCAAAGAAAACATTCCAAAGGCATTAAATCCTTCGATCTTGGCAGTCTATTGAACGGTAATTGAAAATTGTTTCCTTATTTATGTAGATTGTTTGACACGATGTATGCTGTGTGTCACCGTCCTGTTGAATAAACGTATTTTAAGTAAACATTCCTCTTGCTAACAGTTAACGTTCTCGCCGCTCTCAGTTTTAAAGAAGTCCTTAATTATTGATTTGTCTATTGAGCCCCATCAAGGAAAGGAATATTGCGATAAAAAATTTTTGATCTGAATCATTCGAAATAAATTTAAATTACAGGTAGTAGTAGTAGTATATTTATTGAGTCTTTTTTTCTTTTCGTAACAAATACTAAAAGGTATACAATCGAAAGTATAGCTAACATATGCTTGATAATTCTTAAAACTATATTTGTCTTGTTTTAATACACGATAAATTGTAAAGGCTACTTGCCAACAAAGTGAATAGAATATGTATGTAATACAGAAATGAATGCAGGGTGTCAATGCTTGCTCGCGGCATTTACCGTGACTTACAGAGCTATGTCTGAGACCTTAAAAATAATCAACAATAAAATATGTACAAAAAATAGTACTGTCAAAACAATAACTAGACATTGATTAATTAGTAATCATTGAATGACTCTAAGTAAAGTTAACTGAGTTTAGCTTATACAGCAATTTAAAAGGAACCGAGCGGTTACAAAATTGATTTTTAACAATTAAATTGATTTTTTTTGGTATATTAGCCTAGGATAATATTTAATGTTTCGCCCACCGAATCTACGAGAAACGTTTTAGGAGATTGCCGATGATCCATTTGAGGGACTTTCTGTGAAAGCCTCAGCAATGAACCACCCACAACCCCAAACAGCGATCGCAGACATCGGTGAGGAGGAAAATAATATTTATACATTTGTACATATATAAAATTATTAAATAATGAATAAAAGTGAACAATAAATGTTTAAATAAAATATCACAAATTTTTACTACTAGGAACTCTAGCCCCTATGTGTGCCTGGGACAGTATTCTCATAGAAGTCTGGCAGGTGGTAGGGACCATCGTCATCATTGCACTCTTCTTTAAGAATACCAACCGGGGATAGATAAGAGTAGTTTCGCCAATCTATGTTTCTTTGCGATTCATAAATTACAGGTGTTACACAAATGATAACGGAGTTGCCAGATCTGAAAATCGTCTGGCAGTTTAATCTCTGCAAGAAAAGGAAACCTTTAAACAACATCTCTTAGTTTTAGAATTTTTACAAATTAAGTTACCACCTATTTTTAGAAAAAAATAGGAAAAATTTATTTTAGACGCTAATAGAATCTAATTCATTTTCTGAATAGCTTCTAAATCTTTCTTTTTATATAAAAATGATGCCTTAAATTCTAAAACATCATTATATTATTTGTTTCTATAAACTGAAAAAAATTGATTAGATTTTTTTCTACTCTTAAATCATTTATTTAGAAATCCTTTTCTTTACTTTCTTTGCAAAGTATGTCATCCATCTGTTTCCTTATTAACGTACAGAAGCTTCACCATAGATTTAATACAATGTGTTTCATATAAAAATAAAATTATAATTGAATTTATTATAAAAGCAAAACCATAGAAACCGCATACAGAAAGAAACACCTACACACATACACACACACAAATTAGATTCAATTGAAAAACTTAATGCAACCTAAAACTCTGTAAAGCTCAACAACAAAAACGAAATTATAACCCCAAACTGATTATATACTTTTTTCAGTTGTCAGGTCTTTTTATCGTTTTGTGTTTTTTTTTTTTTTTTTGTTTTTTGCACAAATATTGGTTTTATTAAATTACATCCCATCATCGTCATCATGATCATCTAGCCAGCATCTGTCCATTTATAAAACATTGTTTTCACAGTAACTGCATTGTTTTTGTTTTCTACTTTTTCCCTTTTCAGAGTTGGCCGCAATAATGCTGTTGATGATGCAATTGGTCCCACAAATGCACGTCACAAAATCGTTGTCATGGGCGCTGCTAAAGTGGGTAAAACCTCAATAATTACACAATTTCTATACAATACATTTACGACAAAATACAAAAGAACCATTGAGGAGATGCATCAGGGTAACTTTTCAATAGCGGGCGTTAATCTAACCTTGGATATATTGGATACGGCTGGTTCGTATGAGGTAAGTGATACACAAATGTTACACAAACGTTACACAAAATACCAGACTGCAGTTAAACACTAAAACCAATGAATGTTGCAGCATCAACCGTAGCTAGAAATTCTTTGTTGTACAAGTTGCTTTTGGAAAATGTGTTGAATGTGACACAAAATAAAAAGGAATAAAATAAATTGGCTTAAGGGAAAAAGTTAAGTTGTCTTGTGCTTTGAAAGAGTTGATGGAAATCTCGTGACAGTTTCGAATCCCTTTGTAAATTTTTCCCTTTATGCTTTCTTCTCGTACTTACTCTCAATTGAAAAATAGTATTAAATGTCAAGTGGATTTCTTTGGCTGCCATTCATTAAGTTATATTCATCATTGTATTTTCAATATTATTCGCTTCATTTCGTTATAAATGAAATAAAAA
The DNA here is from genome assembly GCA_949628195.1 of Phasia obesa. Lineage (NCBI taxonomy): Eukaryota > Metazoa > Arthropoda > Insecta > Diptera > Tachinidae > Phasia > Phasia obesa. Next base: position 87,524,263 of record OX451218.1, read on the forward strand.
TATATTTTTATATGATAAAGAATCAGGCATATTAAGTATTATCTCCATAACTTTAAGGTTGAAATTAAACAAATCGCAAAGTATTTAAACACCTTAAATTGCCTTAAATTTCTTTTAACGTTTGTACACATTTTTCGAAATTATATCAATCACACAGATACCCTGCTTTGAAATTGTTTTTCTAGAAAATTTCTTTCATACAGAACCCTATATGCCTCCCTAACAGTCTTAAATAAGGTTCTACTAGAAAACATATTCTAGAACAAACTCCACAGATCATCTGCGATCATTCAACGTATAGTTGTAGTCGTATACAGTTCCATTCCCGACTGTAATTAAACAGCATTAAAAAATGCCAATGGACGTTAAAAGGTGCCTTCAAAACCAAGGACAGTCGATTTAAGATCCTAGCACGGAAATACGTCCTAGAACTTTACCGTCCAGATATAGACAATCTAGCCATACTACCAATGGATATAGCCATATAATAAAGACATTTAGCGAAGCTTCATTAACTTCTCTTCTGTCCAAATAGATGTTTGGGCAACTTAATTCATAGATATTTAATAGATATTGGACTCAAGATAAATTTTTTAAAAATCGAAATTATACCAAAAATCAACCGAATATTTTCGAAAGAAAGATAGAATTATAAGAAAACAAAAATTCACAAAATAATCTAGATTAAAAAGAAAAACAGAGATTTCAGCAACAAATGATAACTTAATCTCCAAACAATTGGTATTTCACCAAAAAAAAAATCAATTTTCGGAATTCACAAAAATAAAATCACCAAAAAAAAATTTTAGAGAAACTAAAAACTCAAAATCACTAAAAAATCGATAATGATAACTTAATCCCCAAACAATTGGTATTTCACCAAAAAAAAAATCAATTTTCGGAATTCACCAAAAAAATTTAGTGAAAATAAAAAATCAAAATAACTAAAAAATCGTGTTTTTACAAAAAATCGCAGATTTTAAGAACTCAAGCAAAATTTTCAAAAATCGAAATTTTACCAAAATCAATTTTTCACCAAAAAACAATCGAATATTTTCAAAGGAAAGACAGAATTCTAAGAAAAACAAATTTCACGAAACAATGTAGATTAAAAGAAAAACAGCGAATTTATCAACAAATGATAACTTAATCCCCAAACAATTGGTATTTCACCGAAAAAATGGAGATTTGAAATTCACAAAAATAATTTCACTAAAAAATTTTAGTGAAACTAAAACAATCAAAATCATTAAAAAATCGAGTTTTTACAATAAATCGCAGATTGCCCAAAAAAATTAGATTTCATCAAAAAATATTAATTTCACCAAAAAAATAGGAATTCCACCAACAAATCGTAAGTTTACCGAGGTATAAAATGTTCAAGATTGTTAAAATCAGTGGGCCCTTCATGTCATCAGTTATTGTCTAATATCTCATTCAGACTAGGTGATAGCGCTTTGTTTCGTTTGTTCGTTTAATATATTTTATATCAAAAAAATTTAAAAAATATTTTTTTTTTTTACTTTTTCCAGCATAACTTACAGGGATTCTTAAATTTTCACTCCACTGTAAAACTGAAAAACTTTGGTGAACATACAAATATAATTTGAATGTGTCTAGGCACCTTAAATAGTGCTTTCTACCTTAAAACAACATTTTTTACTAATCTATACATTTCTTGCATTTGAACCTTAATTTGTTGTTGTTGTTGTATTTTTGGATTTTTTGTTTGTTTCGGTTTTGTTTTTCAAATAAAATTTTCAGTAAATTTAAGTTTTAAGATAATAATTCTTGCAAAAAAACCGACTTCAAAACAGATAGTTGGGTACCAGTTCTAAACTGAAAATGTAAGAAGTAATCTGTAAGAACTATATATAAACCAAATAAAAGATAAACAAAATGCTCAAAAATTAGCAGGAAAAGAAATAAAGACTGCATGAAAGCATCTCCTTATTACTGTTCAAAAGTTAAGCTATTTTCACCAACATCCGTCTTTTATGGGGACACCATTTAATTATAAATTTTTATAATTATGTAATAGCGACCATAGTAATACACATTTTGTATAGATTTGACTTGTCTATCTAAAACGGTTTAAAAGATAAGGCATACATCAAATTTCATTAACTATAGGGAAATCCTTTTATTTTCAATTTTATAATTCTTATAGCGGACATAACAATACACTCACTATGTAAATATCAAGTCTCAATCTATAACGGTTAAAAAGACTAGTCCATATAAGTCAAATTACGTCAGCAATGAGGATACCGTTTAAGTACTTTTTATTGTAGACGTAGTGATATTCGCTTTATTAAAATTTCAAATGTTTATCTATAAGCGTTCAAAAGATAAGGTCATATAGATCAAATATCATTAACTTTAGGTATACCCTTTGATTTCCAATTTTATACTTTTTACTATAGCGGACATAGTAATATTCGTTCTGCGTAAATATCAATGTCTGTCTATAACGGTTTCAAAGATAGGGCAACATAACTTCAACTATTGGGACACCCTTTAGTTTACAATTTTAAATTAAAGAACTATTGTTATAGAGGATTTGGCCACAAGAATTTTTTGTAAATTTCAACTGTGTGTCTATAACGGCTCAAAGGTTTAGTTATATACAACAAATTACAGAACTATTGGGACACCCTTTAATTCATAATTCTAAATATTTATACTTGCTAGTATACCAGAGAAAGTAGTAGAAATTCTACATAATTTTCAAGTGTTTGTCTATAACGGTTCTAAAGATAGGGCCTTATAGGTCAAATTACATCAATTATGGGGACACCCTTTAATTACTAAATTAACATTATATTCTTGTTATAGCTGACTTAGTAATGCAGGTTCCTTGTAAATTTCAGCTGTCTGTCTATAACAGTTCAAAAGTTTGGCCACATACATAAAATTACATTAACTATTGGGACACCCTTTTTATTTCAAAATTAAAATTTTATACTTTTTGTTATAGGGGACTTAGTAATACAGGTTCTTTATAAATTTAACGGTCGGTGTACAACTGTTCAAAATTATGGGCATACACATCAAATTTAATGAACTATTGGAGCACCCTTTAATTTATAATTTTGAATATTTATCCTTTTTATTAAAAAGGTCATAGTAATCGACATTCTGTCAAACTTTCAAGGTTTTGTCTTTAACGGTTCAAAAGATAGCCCCATAAAGGTCAAATTACGTCACCTATGGGGACACCCTTTAAATTCGAAGTTTATTTTTTTCTTCCTTTTAGTTGGTGGGAGCTATACTGATACGCAATTTTTTAAAATTTTAAATTAGTGTATGTTGTATGGGGACACCCTTTAATTTTTAAAATAATATACTGTTGTTCAAACGGGACCAATCTGTAAGCTTATCTTTTCAAATAGAGAAAACAACGGTTTAGAAATGGCTGAGCTCTGCGGGCACAAACATAAAAAAAGCAACATTCAGACGAATTGATAACCTCCTTCTTTTTATTCTTTTTTGACCAATTTAAGGTACCTAGACAAGTTCGGATTGTATTGGTATGTTTACAAAAGTCGTTCAGTTTTACCGCGCCTGCAAATTCCCATATATTGTTAGTGAAAATTTAGGAGTCCCTGTAAGTCATGCTGAAAAAAGTAAACAAAAAATATTTTTTAATTTTCTTATTAAAAAAAAAAAACAGGAATAAAATATTCTTTTACATAAAATGTATATAGAATTTATTAAATAGGTCCTCTGCTATATCCTATCACATCGCTATCACCTAATTTGAATGAGATATTAGACAAAAACTGATGACACCTTTTTTGAAGGCCCCACTGATTTGCCAATCTTTCGAGGCCCCTAAATAAAAATTGGTCACCAATTTCGCCAAACTGAGTATAGGAATTTATTACCCTTTGATAGTAGAATCGAACCTATATTGTCAAGTTTGGGTATTTTTCAAAAAGCTTTTATTTATTGCACTGTGTAATTAGTCTTTGCTAAAGAAATATTCATTTAGTCTAAGTTTTATTTTTTTCCTATTTCTTACTTTTTGCATCAGTTTTTATTTCCTGTTAATGAAATAAAACGGAAATTAATGTTTTATATTCAATTTCATCGCTTCTTCACACACCTGAGAGTTTACAAGCTGAAAGCTGCACCTTCACATTTACCCTAAAGTTTACTGCTGAAAATAGGTATTTAATATTAAATGCAAATTTATTATTTTATTTTTTTTTTTGTCCTTTTTTAAAACTGTAGCCATTGAAGTTATACAATTTTTTTTAACATTGTTTATAATTCTATTATAAAATTATTTTGTTTGTATAACTTTTTTTATTCTGTTACCACATTTATAAAAGAAAGGTATACTATACAGTGATGGTTATATAATTAAGACACAATTGCAATCTCTTGAAATGTCATTACATTAATCACTGCTTTGTAAATTAAATGATACTTTTGCACAAGATTTTCCTGTTTTTGCTTTAACTATTTACCTATACCGAAAAAGGAAATTTATTTGCTGAACATTTAAAAAAGGTTTTTACCCCAAATATATCGACTGATATAGTTGAGTTGCCAGTTCTCGAGGCTAGTGCTGCAGTACCGATAAGTTTTGAATTTGGTGATCTTGAAAAGGCAATAATGGATTTAAACACCAAAAAAGCCCCTGGCGTTGATAAAACCAGTAACAAGATGTTAATTGAGTTGCCCCGTGTAGCTCGCAGAATCGTTCTTTTTATTTTTAATGCCATTTTACGTTTTGAGTACTTTCCCACAGATTGGAAGGTGTCCTTGGTTACCATGATTCCTAAACCAGGAAAAGACCACACAAAAATTGAATCATACAGACCTATAAGCCTTTTGTCAAATATGTCAAAGCTGTTTGAGAGGATGTTAATAACTAAGCTTAACCCTATTCTAAGCGACCTAGGATGTATTCCAAACCATCAATTCGGCTTCAGGAAAAAACATAGTATGATCGAACAAACTCACAGGTTAGTGAATGTTGTTAAGAAGACTTTTGAAGAGAGAAAATACTGCTCTGCGCTTTTTATCGACGTTTCTCAAGCATTCGATAAGGTATGACATGAAGGCCTAATATATAAGCTAAAACTGAATTTGCCCGTAAACCTATATAATTTGCTAGATAGTTATTTAACCGAACGAAAATTTATTGTGAAAGAAGGAGATTTTTTGAGCTCACCCCAGCCAATCGAAGCCGGAGTTCCCCAAGGTAGTATATTGGGGCCCTTTTTATACTTATTGTATACTTCAGACATGCCAACTAGTAACCGAGTTCACGCATCGACATTTGCTGACGACACAGCTTTTTTGAGCATTCACGAAAGACCCGAAGTAGCATCACGATATTTACAAGACCACATATACAATTTAGAAAAATGGTTGAAGAAATGGAGAATAAAAGTGAATGAACAAAAATGTACTCACATAACTTTCACACTGCGTAGAGAATCTTGCCCCCCTATTCGGATAAATAACTAAACGATATCTCAGCTTTCAGATGTCAAATATCTCGGCATACATCTTAACCGGCGCCTTACATGGAAACGGCACATAGAAACAAAGTTAACACAAATGAAGTTGAAAACAGTCCAACTAAACTGGCTAATTGGTAGAAATTCTACTCTAGCTTTAGACTGCAAACTTTTATTATACAAGTCCATTCTAAAACCAATATGGTGTTATGGCATTCAATTATGGGGCACTGCCTCAGCTACCAACGTAGAAAAAATTCAAAGGCGCCAAAATAAGATTCTACGTATTATTACATCTGCTCCCTGGTATACAAAAAATTCGAACATCCATAAAGATCTAAACGTGCCATCAGTTAAAGCAGAAATAGCGAAACTTGCCATAAGGTATTTAAAGAAGCTTGAAACTCATCCGAATCCACTGGCCCGTAACATACTAACTGAACCTGGTTACATTCGACTAAGAAGGAGGGACACTGCTTCTCTCATCCGTACATCAGAGGGATAACCCACAAATTACAGTAACCGTGAAACATACATTTTTTTGTCCAGCACTGGTTGGACTTAACAAGTATGTTTTTAGACTTAAGATATGAGTAATTATTGATAGTTCAATTATATTGAAGATACAATAAATAAAAATTGCGAAAAAAAAACTATTCACCTAATTCGTAAGTAATTTATCTTGTAAAATAACGCATTAATTTACGATAATACGTTACGGGAAGTGTAAGACAGAATCATCCAAACTTTACCATAAAAACAATAAAACACAGTGGTTGTAACGTTATGGTTTGAGATGCGTTTTCTCGGCATGAAATTGGGTAATAGGCAAAAATTCTTCAAAAATGGACCAACATTTATACAAAAATATTATGGAAAATAGTATGATTTCGCCAAAGAAAATTTACAGCTATTATGAAAACACAATTCACGCCTTGTGAAGCGTGTTGTTTAGAGGAACGAAATATTATCGGTTTAAAATGGTCAGCTCAGTCTCCTGAACTCAATCCAGGTGAGAACTTGTGTAATAAAATTGACAAGAGGTTGAAGAGAAAAAAAGATTTCAAAAACTTAGAAAAATTGTATAAAAACATTGCGGACGCCTGCAAAAAATTATTGGGTTTTGGTTAGCAGTAAAATAAAACTCATGTCTTTCAAAAGCGGTTCTCATAAGCGCATCTAATAAGCGCATTTGAGAATACTATAATTGTAAGACTATAATAACAAACTACATCCTCTCTCGATTACGAAGATGCAGGTACATATGTAGGCGTATAAGTTTTCTTTATAAAATATAGTGAAACAAAGAGACCTCTCTCGCTTATGCGGATGTAGGTATGTAAGCCAATAAGTTGTTATAAATCATGCCTTCCTGAAGCAGGTTGGAAGGGAGAGTCTATTTCTCCCTCCCTTACAAACCTTCTTCCAGACATTTATGAGACCATTTTGAGGAATACGTGTGATAGTTGCTAGACTTAGATTTAAGAAAAGAATAAAATATATTTTTGCTATCATTTTATATATGAAAAATAAAAGGAATAAATTACCGATCTAACGAATGTTTCAATTATGTAACCTCCACTGTATATGCATGTATAGAAAAGGAATTTTTCGTTCAGTCTTTTAGATATTTCATTAACTTATACAAACAACAGCCCAATCTTGAAGCCAGTTTCTTTGTAATTACAAATTTTTATTATTTTTTAATTAACCCCCCTTACCCCTTGCGACTACGTTGGGTGTTAGCAATAAACTAACCCAGTGTAGAAGGCAAGAAGAATAATAAAAACATAAACATTAGGTGGTGTTTTATTAAAGCTTTAGTTTCATATTCATAGCAATTATTTTGGATTTATAAAAATTTATAAAACTAATTTTCATACAAAATTTGTTAATTAAAGCTTTTATAAATCAAAACTATATATTTTTATGACTAAAGCCTTTAATATTTATATTATGTTTCTTATGATAGAATTCCAATTCTATATTAATAATTCAATATTTTTGGTTTTTATAAAATATAGTTAAAGGTTTTCTTATTATTATATGGGAAAAATGAAGAGGAACCAGCTTATCCCTTAACAAATAAATTGTATTTACCGAATTCAACAAATCGAGGAAGGTTATTAAGTACTATTAAGTAATAGGACCTGAAAAATACTACCTAAAAGGTCTTCTGTACAGCATGTGAAATTTGGCCTACATGTGTGAGACTGACTCGCAATTGACTGATTTATTTAAATAATTACATTGCATAAATCGCAGCACCTACACGCAAAAAAAAACAAACATAGTTGAGGTAACTTTTATCTAAAAGCAACATATTAATAGATGGTATCACCTACTTGATAATAATATGGTTGTAATCAAACCATATTATTAACATAATAATAGTATTGTTATGTTAGAACAATAATATTGTCTAACCTAAAAATAATACTGTTAAATAAAATAATATAATATGGTGATATATTATATTAAACTTTTATTTTATTACTAGCTGTGCCCACACACGCTGTATGCGTTCTGACAATATTGTGTTCAATTTTGCTTTGAAAGTAACATATTTTGTCATTATGTATTTTAAAACAGCGCCATCTGTTGCGAAACCGTGTTTAAAATATCCCGTTTTCAATTCATTTTGTTATTATTTTATCACAGTGCCATTAGCGTAACAGTGCTTAAAATATACCGTTTTCAAAAAAAGGAAAAAAGTAAACTATATTAGAATCAGGGTACTAAGGTACCTCCTCAAATAATTTTGTGAAAATCCATCCAGTAGTTTTAACGTGATGAGGACACAGACAGAAAGACAGACGGGCAGGAAATGAGTTACGTTTTTATTATATATATAGATGACATAAATCAAATAAATATAGTAAGATACTAGCTGTACCTGCCACGTTGTGGGCGTCCTGAGAACATTTTGCTCGATTTTGCTTTGAAAGTATTTCACATCAATTGTAAGTTTTAAACCGAAAATTTCAGTACCTTTAAACCGGAAATTGCGTTTTTTCACTGCCTTTTCTCCACTTTCTCTAGGCAATAAGATATTTTTCCGGAAAGGTATCCTATATTGGAATCAGAATGCTAAAGTACCTCCCCACAAAGTTTTGTAAAAATTCATCCAGTAGGTTTTACGTGACGCGAACACAAATGAAAAGCAGTCAGACAGACAGACGGAAATGAGTTACTATTTTATTATATGTATAGATATATAGAACAAAATGTGGATCAATCGCAAATATTGTTTTCGTATCAGTGTCAGTGAAATTAGAAAAATAAAAATTAATATTTTTTTTTTTACACAGTGACTTAACATTTAGTAGATTTTTCAATTACTCTGCCTGTATCTAAATCGGCAACAAAAAGATTTTTGGCATTTCCATTGGTCTTTTAAAAAATTTCAAATGGGATTGGTAACTCATAAGATCTAATTTTAAAATGAAGTGTTCTAAATTTACAAAATTTTTGACGAATAAGCCTTATGTTTAAAACAAAAATGCATTTAGTGGAGAAATATCATGTGAATATTAGTAATAATACCCTTCTGTAAAATATTCGGACCTATTCCCGTTGGCGTTTTAATTTTAATAGTCGTTTCTATGGCGTTATCGTTTTTATCGTCGTTTCGCTTCTAAATTCGTATTCTTGAAATATATTGAAACGAAGAAGAAATGTTATCGCAAACAAAAAGAAAAATTAATAAAGTGTGGTAACACTTCAATTTCTTACGTTATTATTTATAACATTTTTGTAAGTTTCAGAAAACTTTGTTATATCTTTGTAAGTTTTAACAAAATATGGCCAGTACTGAATTTTATTTTTCAATTTCAAGTTCATAGGAAGATGCTACGACAGAACTTTAACATTTTTGCCATTCCAGATACTAAGAAACTCGATTAGTAGCGATCTTACCTCTTCATGGTCGACGAATACCACTACGTTTCGTTTCTGGTTAATTTGTTTTACAAATTCTAATAGGTTTGACACCGCTACCTCAAATGGACACAATCGCACCTGTTTATAATAGATTTCCCCTGTTGCTCTGGAATCAGAGCTTTCTTTTTATCCTGATTTATTTTAATAAAAAACATTTTAATGTATATTTTCTCCTAATTTAGTTTTACTTATTTTATACCAACCTTCGACATCAAGAATTGGAGGCCCAGTTTCACTTCAAAAATCACTAAATTTTAGGGTTTTATGCCCTTTCGAAATTTAATTTTTTTCTTGTAGTAGTTTGAATTGCGTTGCCTACAGTGATAACGACAGTGAACGAATATTTTATTTTCGTTTCTATCTTCGTTTCAAAATAGAGAATACCGATATATTTATGACGAATTTCGTTAACGCCATCGGTGATGCCAAATTGTCGTTTTTATTTCGTTTTCAAACTACAACGACAACGGGAATAGGGCCGATTGTTTTTATTAATACATTTTGTTATGAAATCCATTACATGTGTACAGCATTTTTTTCATGAAAATAATTGGTCACCCTAGGCATAGGGTATGTTCAACAACTTTGTAGAAAATGTTATGGCAAATATTTTTTTAGAACATATTAACCGTCTAACTCCCCCGTATAACGGTATTTTGTGGCTTTATTCTAACAATTCGAAAAAAACGACGCGAAAAAGGGGAAGGGTGGCAATAAAATGTTCCACAAAAATGTTGAACATACAATTTTACTTTGTATGTCAGAACAAACCAAAATCGAAAAGTTAACACAAATATCAAAAACTAATCGAATTCAAGATTACCCATTAAGATTTAATCGGCAATCTTGTATCAAAATTCCTATGTCATCTTTCAAATTGACGACACAAGTATATATATATTTTTTTGCTCCTCTACCAGTATCAGTCGTCGGAACCCCGTATTTTTTTTCCTGTTGAAGTATACAATTTAAAAAAAAACTAAACATTATTTGTTTGTTTTTAGACATACTGTGATTACATACGCGCAAACTTATCATAATTTGTTTACTAATAACACTCATATTATGGTTATAAATACAATTTTATATTGGAATACTAATAAAACTTTGGTTGTGATTAAAAAATTATATAGTTCGAACTAACCATGTTACGTTTTTTGGGTAGGTAATGATCAAATAGTAACAAGAACTTGTTTATCGTGACCACAATAATGATTATACCAACTATAAATTGTTCGGCCCAACCATATATTGTTACAGAGAACATAAGATAGTTCTTGTGATCATAACATAATCATGCTTTTCTCTACGTGTAAATTATATTGGAGGCAATCGTAAGTCAGAGAAATTATAGTTATTATTATATTAACATTTTTTTCAACAAATTGATTCTTCAACTGTACATTTTAAGTATCAAAATATTCAATAGTATCTTATTGACATAGAAAAATATTTGCCACTAAGAAATAAATTTGTGTAACTGGAACTAAAAAAATTATCTTTCGATTTAATGTGGTCCTTTCAAATATTCCTCCTACAAAGAAAAACCATGGTTATGGTATGGTCACAGGAACCAAATTATGTTCTCTGTAACAGTGTATGGGTGCGATAAATAAATATTTGCTGTTTGTAACATTACTTTGGTCCCGGTAAAAAAGTTTTGTTTAAAATTGTATCATTAAATGGTTACTACGTACAAAAAATTAACATGGTTGGTTTTAACTATTTAATGTTTAATTCATAACCAAAATTTTTTCGTAGGTAACTAAAAGATTTTTAAAAATAAAAAATTATTCGCTGGTTTATGTCATCGGAGTTTATTGGTTTTTGCTTAAAAAAAATAACAAAAAAATATAAACAATTGTTTCGGGAATTGAATTTAAAATCAAATATTTAATTATTTCTTTTTCGCTATTGAATTAAGCGCGTGGCAACCATCTTCTCTGGATACCCGCATTTCGAGTCCTCTCGGTGTGAGACTGTAATTTATTTTTAATTTTTAGACCAGAAAAAAATTAATAAAACCTCGAAATCATGAAAATCAACAGGGATAATATTACTGATGATGAAATGTTCGCAGATACAAAACGAAATTGGTCGATGATGTAATTTACCAGGTGACATTAAAAGTGAAGATTTCTATACCTGAGCTGAAAAAGCTGATGATATAAACTCAACCGTTGAGACCGGCGTTGATATTGTTCTCAATCACAGTTTACAAGAATGCTTATCTTTCGGAGACAAAAAAGTCTTTACTTTGTACTTGAAAGACTACATGAAAAAGGTGCTGGCTGAATTGGAAAAGAAATCCCCCGAAATTAATGTCTTCAAGAACAGTTCTTTACTAGTAAATCCATGAACTGCGATGGTATGGGCCATGTTTGAATGCCGTGAAATCGATGGCCAAAGTGTTCCCTCCTTTATATCCTTGAAACACAGTTTGGAAGAAAAAAATTCTAATTAAATTTTTTTTATCTATGTATTCTATGTATTAATAAATTCATCTGTTTTTTATATAAAATCATTAATAATAAATAATTTTGTATTTTAAAATGTAAAAAAAACTGGCATATCCATTTCATAAGACATTTCATAATTTTAACCATACTATAATCGTTAATTTAACCAAAATATTCTTTGCGTGTACTTAACACTTAAACAGTTAAATTTAAACGAAGCAAATAACTACAATAATCAGGTGCGCACTACAATAATATGGTATATGAATTATAAGAGATTTTCAAGAGTCCATTCAACAAATTTAGAAAAGTTTTTTGCAACAAAACTAAAAAATTGCTAGAAACGAAGTAGAACACAGCTTCAATTTAGAGAAATGCCAAAAACAAAACTAAAAAGTTTTATACTTTTTCCACAATGTGAGTTTAGACAAGTAAGTGCAAGTAGATAAAAGCTCACAATGTTTAGTATTTAGCACTTTTGTACATACTTCCTTTCAACTAGAACACAATAGTGTACCCCCCTACATTCTCACTATCATACACAAACATTTACAACACAAAAATCTCTTAAAACATGGGTCTTATGCAATTGCATTTTTATGACCTGGATTCGTTTTCCAATGCTTTGCTTCAAGCCAATGCTTAAATTAAAACTTCAATAAGAAGCAGAGTCAAGAGTTAACAAATTACATAAATTTAATTTATAAGTTATTGTATAATGAAGAAACTTTTTCCACTTAAAGGCCTATTTTCAAGAAACAGTAAAATTAAAATAGTTAATTTGTTTTGAAATTTAAACAAATATACGAGGAACAGTCAAACAATTCAGACATGTATATAAAGGCAGAAAACCCCATTTTCTAAGTGGACTCTTTTTTTCCAACAGTTTCCTTTAAGTTTAACACGCTTCACAGAGGGTGCAAATGCCTTTTTTCCGCGGATTAATTAAGGTGTGTTTAGACTGCGTGTGCAAGTCAAATGGAATGTCAAAATTGAATTTCATGTGTATGTCAAGTAATTTTGCATGTACTAGCACTGAGTTCCATACTGCTATATGAAACTTAATGTCTTGTGTGTGGGACAAGGAAAATAAAATAAATGAAATATAAAACATATCGGTCAAATAACATTACCTATTGGAACACCCTTTAACTTGTTATAGACGACTTAGCCATAGAGATTCCTTGTAAGTTTCAACTGTCTTTCGATAACGTTTCAAAACTTTGGCTTTATTGATAAAATTACATTAACTATTGGGACTCCCTTTAATTTCTAATTTTAAATATTTCACTTGTTCAGTGTTTTTATTTTATAGTTGACCTGTGATTTCCGTTTTTTTTTTTCAACTATTTATTTTATTTTTTATGTTTATTAATAATGTGAAGATATAATTGAGCGCAATTGTCAGCGTCTGTCTTATAATTTAAACGTTTTTGTTGTGGGTACATTAATTAGACGCTGGATGGCACGCCATCAAACCCGTGTAAATGATCAAAATTCGTGTTTGACAGCCGCACTGGATGAAAATCAACAATTTTTGATATTTTGTGTTTGCCATCAGTCCATCAAACTAGTCTAAACGCATGTTTGTCAAACACAGTGTAAATTTCATTTGTTATTTTGTAAGCGAGCAGAGAACGCACGTCTTGAGGAGAATTTTTTTGTTTTTTGCGTGTGTGTTGGTTTTTATGTATGGTAATAAATGTAAAGAGTTTTGTTAGAGTTTATTTAGGAAATATTTCATTTATGTACATACATACATATGTATCTATATACACGCAAAGAAAAATTATGGTTATTGTATGGTCACGGCAACCACACTATTTTCTCTGTAATTATACATGTCTGCTGTGAACAAATTACAGTTATTTCAAACAATACTTTGGTAACGATAAACAAGTTTTTGTTAACAGTTAATCATTCAATGGTTATATCCACCAAAAAAGCAACATGGTCGATTTGAACCATATTAAAATTCAAACCATAACAAATTTTTTTTTAATATTTAAAACTAAAATTATATTTCTAACCATAATATATTATTATTAAACATAGTATGTTAAGTGTGACTAAAAATAAACAAATAAAGTTTGGTTTTGCCTTTTTTAGTTCAGAAATATGTGTGTAAGCTATCGGTTCATCTAAACCCGTAAAAACATTAAATACGCATTTGTTGTCAACAAATAAATTGGTCTTTTTATTATAATCCCCATGAACAAAAAATACATTATACTGTACAGCTTACGATTTAATTAATTTTGAGTAATTTTCCGTGGAGCCACCTGTCGGAAGTTAATCGAACCAACTTAGAAACCTTCGCCGGCTCATGGGCAACAACTTTGCTTAAGATCATAACATGATCAAATGCATAGTTTACGATTCTATAAAGGACATACAAACATACAGACATACAGACAAACATTCATTTTTATATACATATATAGATGATAGTTTTAAATTAAAAATATCAAACATATAAAAAGGTAAGCAGAAAATATTAAAATATTTTTTTTTCGCAATTTTTTATTTATTGTATCTTCAATATAATTGAACTATCAATAATTACTCATATCTTAAGTCTAAAAATAAAAATATACATGTTAAGTCCAACCAGTGCTGGACAAAAAAAAAATGTATGTTTCACGGTTACTGTAATTATCCCTCTGATGTACGGATGAGAGAAGCAGTGTCCCTCCTTCTTAGTCGAATGTAACCAGGTTCATTTAGTATGTTACGGGCCAGTGGATTCGGATGAGTTTCAAGCTTCTTTAAATACCTTATGGCAAGTTTCGCTATTTCTGCTTTAACTGATGGCACGTTTAGATCTTTATGGATGTTCGAGTTTTTTATATACCAAGGAGCAGATGTAATTATACGAAGAATCTTATTTTGGCGCCTTTGAATTTTTTCTACGTTGGTAGCTGAGGCAGTGCCCCATAATTGAATGCCATAACACCATATTGGTTTTAGAATTGACTTGTATAATAAAATTTTGCAATCTAAAGCTAGAGTAGTATTTCTGCCGATAAGCCAGTTTAGTTGGACTGCTTTCAACTTCATTTGTGTTAACTTTGTTTCTATGTGGCGTTTCCTTGTAAGGCGCCGGTCAAGATGTATGCCGAGATATTTGACATCTGAAAGCTGAGGTATCGTTTGGTTATTTATCCGAATAGGGGGGCAAGATTTTCTGCGCAGTGTGAAAGTTATGTGAGTACATTTTTGTTCATTCACTTTTATTCTCCATTTCTTCAACCATTTTTCTAAATTGTATATGTGTTCTTGTAAATATCGTGATGCTACTTCGGGTCTTTCGTGAATGCTCAAAAAGGCTGTGTCGTCAGCAAATGTCGATGTGTGAACTCGGTTACTAGTTGGCATGTCTGAAGTATACAATAAGTATAAAAAGGGCCCCAATATACTACCTTGGGGAACTCCGGCTTCGATTGGCTGGGGTGAGCTCAAAAAATCTCCTTCTTTTACAATAAATTTTCGTTCGGTTAAATAAATATCTAGCAGCTTATATAGGTTTACGGGCAAATTCAGTTTTAGCTTGTATATTAGGCCTTCATGCCATACCTTATCGAATGCTTGAGAAACGTCGATAAAAAGCGCAGAGCAGTATTTTCTCTCTTCAAAAGTCTTCTTAACAACATTCACTAACCTGTGAGTTTGTTCGATCATACTATGTTTTTTCCTGAAGCCGAATTGATGGTTTGGAATACATCCTTTGTCGCTTAGAATAGGGTTAAGCTTAGTTATTAACATCCTTTCAAACAGCTTTGACATATTTGACAAAAGGCTTATTGGTCTGTATGATGAAATTTTTGTGTGGTCTTTTCCTGGTTTAGGAATCATGGTAACCAAGGACACCTTCCACTCTGTGGGAAAGTACTCAAGACGTAAAATGGCATTAAAAATAAAAAGAACGATTCTGAGTGCTATACGGGGTAACTCAATTAACATTTTGTTACTGGTTTTATCAACGCCAGGGGCTTTTTTGGTGTTTAAATCCGTTATTGCCTTTTCAAGATCACCAAATTCAAATCTTATCGGGACTGCAGCACTAGCCTCGACAACTGGCAACTCAACTATATCGGTCGATATATTTGGGGTAAAAACCTTTTTCAAACGTGCAGCAAATAAATTTTTCCTTTTTCGGTATCACTCCTTGCCCCGCCTCCAGCTGAAGTTCGCAAGGGAGGCTTACGTAAGACTGGCCTTTTAAGGTTTCTACAAGCACGCCATAACGAATAATCTGATCGAGGGGTTGCGTCTAGGTCTCCCAAATAGGTTTTCAGGGATGCTACTCTTCGAGATTCCAGCATGTCTCTTAGCCGGTTCGTGCATTCTTTAAGTCTGCTTTTGAGTTGAGGAGATCTCTGTGATTGCCATTCTCTACGAATTTTTCTTTTTTCAGCCAAGAGCCGTTCGATATCTGCAGAATAAATTTGATTGTATCTAGCTAATTGTCGGGTTATTGTTGAATGTTGGGCAGCTGATTTGAGGTTTTGGCCAAAATCAATAAGACTGCGCTCTACGTCTTCAGGTGTTCTGAGCGGGATGTTTTCCGAACAATGAGTACTAAGATACTTTCTATATTTCAGCCAATTAATGCTTGTGATAGTCATTGGTGATATGATGTTTTGTTTGTCCCATATATAGACGATAGTGGGTGAATGATCTGAGGATAATTCAAGTGACGCTTCAGCTTTAATCGTTTCTCTCGGAATACCCTTAATCACGCCAAAATCGATAACATCATGTATTTTTTGTCGATCAGTAGGCCAATAGGTGGGTTGTCCACTCGATATCACATTCAGATGCATTTTTGAAATTGTGTCAAACAAAACACGACCTTTTGGAGTTATTAGGCGTGATCTCCAAAATGTATGTTTAGCGTTGTAATCGCCTGATGCTATGAAACAGGGACCTAGTGATTTGAAGAAATCGCTATATTGATTCTCTGATATTTGAAACCTAGGAGGTGAATAAATCGAAGAAATTACAAAGTTTTGATGAAATATTAAAATATGTATGTACATATGTAAGTGTAAATGGAAATAATCGTGTATTTGTTTTTTGTTATTTATAAATATATTCATATGTTTTCACATACATATAACCATTTCCATGTTTCACATTATATTATAGTATCGTTATATTATAAATATAATTATGATTGTATTTTACAATATTATTTTTATGTAAAACATTAATATGTTCCAATGACAACAATATAATTATTATGGTTTAAAATAATATGGTTTGAATATAACCATATAATTCAACCATAACATGTTGCTCTTAGATTATGGTTTCCTCAACCATGTTTTTCTTTGCGTGTATATGGAAAAATTTGTTGCCAAAACTCTAATTAAAAAATGGCAGATAGGCGAATAAGCAAAAATATTTTAAATTAGTATTTTTCAATTATTTTAAAGGCAAATCCCATAATTAATCGTTTAATAGCCAGTTTTCCAAACACAGTGTAAATTTCATTTGTATTTTTGGAAGCGAACAGTAAAGATGTTTTTGTCCAAATTCATTTCTTTCTTTTTTTCTGATTGACAAACTTCGCCTGATCATGTAAACGGTAACTCTACAGAACATTGTATATACACCTAATTCTGTTTTTACACGGTTTTGATTTAACACGGTTTGAAAATAAAAAAATATTTTTTTTTACACGATTTTATTCCAATTAGAACGATTCAATTTGAGCTCGGATTTTATTTGTAAAATTTAAGTTTTGCGAAATATTTTCATATCAAAAATTTAAAGGAATTCTCTGTTTGTGCATACAAGCATTTTTTACTTGTTAGCGCAATCGAAATGTGTTAATATTTTGTGAACTATCAATTCATCTCTACAAGAAGACGACGAAAACTACAAATAAAAAACTACAACGTAAAGCCATTTGTTTAGAAAACAAAATTGAAATTTTAGATCGCCTTCGAAATGGAGAAGGCTCAACATTTCTTGGCAAAATGTTCGGCTTAAACGAAGTCACAGTAAAAAATATAAAAAAATTAAAACTCAATTAGACAATCGTTGATATCTGGAACGAAACTGTCTGTTAAGTCTTCATCATACACCACAGATGCACATAAACGGTGAAAATTATATGTACAGGCATATACATATGTGTAAAAATAAACATGATTTCTTGCTCTTAAAAAATTCTAGTTTTCCACTAATTTTAATAGGTTTTAGAGATAAGGAACCAATCACCCATATTTGTATATGATCAATGTCTTTTTTTACACGGATTTTTCTGGAACCAATCTACCGTGTAAAAACAGAATTAGGTGTAGTTTGCTTTTTAAAACACTTATCCAACATATCTTCTTCACCATTAATATTTTTTCGCCTTCTTAGAATTGCATATTCTAAGGGTTTTGTATTTATTATATTGTATAATAAACGGGGAAAAAGCGAAATTCCGGGAAACTATAAAAAATTGTATGTCATTTACAATGTTGCCATAGGGTAATTCCATGTCAAATCAACCAAAAAAAAATTTGTTTTCAAATTTACCACTTCCGATTTTATTGAAACTTTTGTTGTTTATACTCTTTGAATTTTTGAAGCCAAATATAATTTTAAAAATTTTATCTCTTAAAGTTAGCTTTATAGTTATCAAAATAGGAATATATAGCTTTTTTGAATATAAGCTCGAGGATTAAATATATTCTTACTCCAGTTCTATAAGCCCTAGAAAGTTGAGTAATAGCTGATTTTAAAGGAAATTTCATACGCTTTAAGTTGATATCAATCATGAAAATAACAAAAATTTTTCCTTTATTTAAAAAAAACTTTTATAAAAATCTTTGAGATATTGTTTTTTATTTTTTTTTTAAATTCATATATGTTTTTTTAATTTCAGAGAGGGACCATGGTGGGATCAGAAGTTATATTAAAAAAACTTTATTTTGACTTATTTCAAACTGAAAAAAATAGAAATTTTTTAATAAACCGGGGTAATAAAGGTATGAAATATTCCTTAAAACTGAAAAATATGTAGATTTTTTAACATAATTTCTGATCCCATCATGATCCCACACTGGTCTACTCACCATGCCACATTTAAAAACATATTTAAATTTTTAAAAAATCAAAAGACACTATATTAAAGATTTTTATAAAACTTTTTTTTTAATATAAGAAAAAAATTTGTTAAAAATTAGGTTTTTTCATGATTGATATCAAATTAAAGCGTATGAAATCCCCTTTAAAATGAGCTATTGTTCAAATTCCTAGGGTTTATAGAACTGGAATTAGAATATATTTAATCCACGAGCGCATATGCAAAAAAACGATATTTTCCGACTTTTATAGCTGTATAACTAAAAAGCTATAAGAGATTAAATTTTTTAATTTTTTATATTTGGATTCAGAGAGTCAAGGAATATAAATAACAAAAGTTTCAATAAAATCTGAAGTAGTCATTTTGAGTGCCTTGTTGATCTGACGTGGGATTACCCCATACATACATATAAATAAATTAGTCAAGTGCGTGTTAGACTCACGCACGTAGGGTTCCGTACTATGTATAGTACAACTTTAAAAATTCAAGTTGTTAATTTTTTCATGTTCTTTGAGTCACCCTTTAATTTTAAAATTAAAGTCATAATTGCATCACTGTTGGTACACCCTTTAAATTTTAGCAATTTTAGTTATAGCGGCAATGGTAATACTATCTATAAAAATATACATGCGCCTACCTATTGCGGTTCAAAAAATAAGGTAATATACGTGAAAAACGTGTCAGTGATGGAACACCCTTTAGATATTAGTAATTGTTACAGCGGTCGAAATACAACATCTACTGTAAACATTTAAAGAGAATACCTATTATGGTTCAAAAAATAAGGTTATTTACGTAAAAATCATGTCTCTGTCGGAACACCCTTTAGTTTTGTTATTTTCTATGGTGGCCATGGCAATTCTATTTCTATGAATATATCAAGAGTCTACCTATTACAATAAGAAATAAGATACTATACGTGAAAAACATGTCACTATCCGAACACCCTTTAATTTTTAGTTTTATTTTTTTATAGTTGTTTATATAGTGAACTAAATTTTAATTACTATTTGTAAATTTCAAGTGTATCCCACCTACAGTTCACGAAATAGGCACATATTCGTGAATAACACCTCTCTATCGGAACACCCTATAAGTTTTAGTATTTGTTGCTATAGCGGCAACAGCTATACATCATCTGTGAAAATTTCAAGAGTCCAGCTATTACGGTTCCAGAGATAAAAGGCGCTGACACACGGACAGACATTGTAGCGAAAACAATAGGGTTACGTTTTTACACTTTGTGTATGGAACCCTAAAAAGCACTAAAAAAGTATGTAGTATAATTTTGAAATAAATAGTATGTCTTTTAGGAAAGTGGACTTACTCGTACGAAAGTGGACTTTTTCAAATTAATTATATTTGTAACTTCATTAACTACGAAAATTTTTAATAATAAAAACAATAAAAGTCTTAACAATTTTTTTTTTCGAAAATGTTTATAAATAAAAAGTTCATAGTAAATTGTATTCATTTTTATCATTAACTAATTTTTTGCCAAAATTGACTTACACCACTTTCAAGGAAGACAGCTCATATATATTTAAATTTTTTCAAAAATAAAATAAATAAAAAACTTAATAGAAGAAAACGTTGTCAAATCAACGGATACATTTTTCACATTAACTTCTTTTAGGGATCTAATTTTACCAAATTTTTTTTTTAATTTAACACAATTTTATTTGAATTTTTATAAGTTTTTTCAAATATTATTCAAGGCACATTCATCAGGTAACCTCACTAAGAAGGGGAAATAATAAGGCGAAAATTTTTAAATTTTTTTTTATATGGAGTTTGATAGTTCAACTTCCATTTGAGGGGAAAAATTGTAAGTTTAAGTGTCAAAATCCATATAAAAAAATTTATTATTTTCGCCTTAATATTTCCCCTCAGTAGAGAGGCTACCTGATTAATATGCCTTGGTATTATTGAAATATTGACAAAAGAAATTTTGTTTATTTGAATAAAATTAGTTTATATGAATCAGAGCTGTAAATGATTCATTCTTTTTCGATTTTAATTCGTTACGAATTAGCAAATTTTGAATTAATTCTTTTCACACAAAAAAATGAATTGAATGAAATTTGAATCACTTCAAACGAATTAGGCAGAAATGAATTTCAATTCGTTTCCAATTCAAATGAATTGAATTGATTATGATTTAATTCAAATGAATAAGAACAATATATTGCATTTCAATGAATGAAATCGCAAATGAGTTGCAATTAATAAAATTCAAGAGCAGATCTAGGGGGAATGAAAATGGAAATTTCTCCTACCAAAATGAAAATATTCAGTAAAAAAAATTGATACGCCTTGCCCTGGATCTGCGCCTGATCAAAGAAAACATGGTGTTTGGAGTTTATTTCTTCAAGAAGAACTGATTTTTATTTTTAAAAACGCTAAACGACAAGACACATTTAATATTCAAGAAACAATTAATAATTTTTGAAATTTTGTGACCCACCACCCAACGACAATTATTACAACTCATTTTTCATTTCATTTATTGAACTACAATACATTGTTCTAATTCATTTGAATTAATTCAAAATCAGTGCAATTTATTTAAATGTGAATTGGAAATGAATTGCAATTCATTTTACAGATTCATTTGTATTGAAAAATGAATTGCAAATCATTTTACAAATTGATTTGATTTGGAAAGGAATTGCAATTCATTTCTGTCTAATTCGTTTCAATTGATTCAAATTTCATTTAATTCATTTTTTTGTGTGAAAAGAATTAATACAAAATTTGATAATTCAGTGTATGAATGATTCGCGAATTAATTCAAAAATGAATGATTTATTTACAGCTCTGATATGAATACATTGTATATAGATTTGAATAAGAATTAATTTGATTTAACTGTTTTTGTCGTTAAGGTTCTACTAAATTTTTTTCGTTAATATTACCTACGAAATTTGGTTCAGTGTACAAAAAAACATATATATGTAGTTAGAAGTGGTCCCTTTTAAAGTACGAAACCTTAGGTGTGTTAGTCTGAATCGAACTTGACTGATTCCCTTTCTACTGCTTTATGCAAACATTTTGGAGCCAAGAGTTGACATCACTATAGAAAAGTCGCTACAATGCGTTCGAATTTCAAAAGAACAATTTTTACTTTTTTAACACTTTTGCTTAAAAAAAAAAAAATACAGCACTTATGCAACTCTTGCTGTTACAGTTGTCAGTTTTGAGGTCATATGAACAAATAGAATACTTATGTATGTGTAAGTTGATAATAAAAACTAACAACAAACAATAAGTTCATAATTCAATACTAGAACATACTGTTTGTTGTCTAAATGTTTTTGTACTTTTTTAATTTTTTTTTTTTTTGTTTTTTTTGTTTTTTTTTGGAATGAAAACTTTTATTACAGTTTCTGAAGTTTGCTGTTTCAACTAGATGCTCGTACATATTTTTTTATGATTTCAATTGTATTCTATGCAACAACAAAAACTCACAGTTTCGCAAATAGATGAAAAAATAAATGGAAAAACAGCAGAGATATACAAAAGTGGGACACGGTTGCTATTTGTTGGATTGGATTGATACCATTGAGAAATCAGTGTGAAATTATATTTTTGTGGGTTTGTTGTCATTTGTTATTTGGTCTTGGTTTTTGCATAAAAAGGTTGAGAACAACATGAGATATAAACTAAAAACAACCGATTTATAAATTGGTTTTTGTTGTTAAATCGCACAAAGCTTTTATCTACATACGAGGGCCAGCATTGGTGGGGGTTATTTCTAAGACAAAAGCTCATACATAAGAACATACGTTTGTACATAGAAATCTCAAAATAATATATTTTATAAATTATTGTGTTTTTTTATTGTTTTTAGTATTTTTGGCTTAAAACCAAAATACATTAAATGGATTACCATGAACAAAAAACAAAAAACTTTTAACAACTGTGCGAATTGGCTTAAAAACTAGTGTTAAACAAGCCAAAAGATTAAAAGCAACTGACATGAATCAAATGTTTTATTGAATATCAATTATTTTTTTTTTTTTTTTAGCCATCATAATTTGTGTCAAGGATTTGTATACATTTGCATAATTATATCAAGCTGTGCAGAATTTCGCTCACTATTAGTATTGATTTGAAACAAAACAAACAGTATCAAGGCAATAAAAATTTCGGCCAGGTTATACATACATACATCCATACATACAATAAATTCAAAAATCTATTAGGGAACGAGGTTTCTCTAAAAGAATGATAGGTAGCTATCTTAAAGGCCGTTTTCTGGAATGTGAAACTGATAAAGGCCCAAAGAAGTACAAAATATCCGCAGGTGTACCCCAGGGTTTCATATTAGGGCCATTTCTCTGGAATTTAATGTATGATGGTCTGTTAAGTTAAATCTATCGTTGCCAGATGGAGTGAAGCTAGTAGTATTCACTGAGGACATGGCCTTAGTGGTGGATAAGCCGAGTGCCATCCTAATAGAAATCGTAGCCAACGACTGCTTAGGGCGAATAAGTAGTTGGCTTAGACCAAAACGTCTGACATTGGCTGCAACTAGGGTTTGGGATTTCCCGGGAAACGGGAAAATAAAATATTCGTATTCCCGGGAATTCCGGGAAGCATTCATTCATAAAACATAAAAAAGAACGCAAATAACGACTAAATATTAATATTAACAGTTTATAAAACTTAAAAAGAATTCAGGTGACAAAAGTAAAATGATGTAACAAATATTTATAAATACTGTAAAAGTATTTCAATAATTATTTTTTTACAAAGCATGATTTTAGAACTGTTAGACCGTTTAACAAATCACTGGACATTCTTTTTCTTGTTGCGAAAGTCTCTTTTTTAAAGTTGGTTCCATTTAGTTAACAACAAAACTGCTAGTTGACGGTTCTACAGACTCGAGTGGCTTGAATAATCTGTTGAACAAATGTGCTGAATAAAATTTTATGACATTTTTTGCCACATTAGCAATTTCACCACATTTTAAACACTTAAATATCGCAAACGTTTTATCATCCCTTCGTTCATTTATTTTTCTTTTCAACCATCGTTTTTGAAAGAGTCGAATTAATAGTCAAAAGCTACTCGTACACAGAAAAATTTTTTTGCTCCTATTAACAGCTTTAATTAGTTTCAGATACAAATTTAATTAATTTTTTAATTGATTCAATTAATTAAGAATAAATTCAATAATATTTAAATTAAGTAGATAATTGAATTAATTAAAAAATAAATTAAACTAATTAAAACTGTTAATAGGAGCAAAAAATTTTTTCTATGTAGAGGGTTTGAATAATAACATCTGGTATTAACAAATTTGTTTCCTCTGCAGCTCAAGGCCTCTACTGCAACTTTAATGGGATTTAAAACGGCCACTAAATTTTCTAAAATCTGAACATATTGAATTCCCGGGCAGGAATTCTCGTTTCCCAAACATTAGCTGCAACTAAGAGAGAAGCAATACAATGGTGATAAAAAGAAGAACATTTGTGTGTTCATAATTAAATGTAGACGGCTATCAGATAACCATGAGTAGGAGCTTAAAATATCTTTCTTGATAGTAAACTATCATTTGAAGAACACATAAAGAATGTTTCAGATAGGGCGATGAGAACAGCAGCAAAACTTGCTGGAATAATGCCGAATATTAAGGGCCCAGGTCAAACAACAAGGAAGCTGATAGCTGCAGTTGCATATGCCTAAGTGGGTTATGCTGCTCCGGTAATAGATCAGCCAGTAGAACATAGTAAAAAGTTACGCTGACTATTGGAAAAAGTGCACAGAGCATGTATCATACGTACAATATCAGCTTACCGAACAATATCAACAGCATCGGCTTCGGCTCTGAGTGGCACACCTCCTACAGATATAACCCTGAAGGAAAGGTCGGAGATTTATTATCAACGTAAGTCGGAATCAGGAACCCGTGAAGAATTATCAAATATTAAAAAAGAAGCCAACAAAAGTACACATCAAAGGTGGCAGAGTCGATGGGATAGTGATGAAAAGGGCAGATGGACGCATCAACTTATCCCCAATATAGAGATATGGGTAAATAGGAATCATGGGGAAGTAAATTTCTAGCTCTCTCAGATGCTTAGTGGATATGGAAATTTTGCAAAATACCTGCATAGATTTAAAATAAAACAGAACGCACTATGCGAAATGAGCAGCCAAGATGAGGATATCGCTGAACACACCATGGTAAAGTGCAGATTCTGGGATCAGCAGCGTAGATCACTAAAAGTAATTATGTGACGAAGGCCACGGTGGAAAAACCTTAAAAGTGGTCTATTACATCTATTTTGTGGAGAGAATACTATAAGAAAAAAATGAAAAACAAAGAATGCAAGTGCCGAACCCCTAATCTTATACGAATGTATGTTGGACGGGGGACTAGGAACAGGATGATTTATTTGTAAATTTGCAAATTGAGCAAGACTTTTTGTAAAAAAAACTTTATTATGAAATTTAAAAATCTTTCTTCGCTTCGTTTTTTTAAGTGAAAACTTCTTTAGACACGTTGAGCACTTTTTGGTTGAAGAAAAATTATTGAACTCAACAACCGTAACCGTCGTCACCGTTATCACAACCGTAACCTGGTCACCTAATAATGTTTCTATACATTCTATACATCACAAGTTACTGACTAACCTAAGCAAGGGCGTAAGGCGTAACGACATCTAGCGCCCAGCTTTGAACAAACCTATATAAGAGCGCAAAGTTTTGTAATGAACAGTAATGTTAACATATGTATTTTGTTTATTAAAATCTAATAAACTAAGGCGCAAAATAGAGATAAAATCGCTAGACAAAGCAGAAAATAGCTAAAATGGCACCACTCTTACACAACAAAAAAATAATTACCTTTTTTTGCACCCAACTTCAATATCTAACGCCCTGTCAAAATTGGATTTTCCAAATGCCAATTGCGTTGATGCTGCCATTTAGGTTTGCTTCATACATTTTGCATTCACATAAGAATTTTTGACAGTTATTTTACGTCTTACGCTCTGGTTTAGGTTTAGCAGTTACTTAGTTTTCACTTCTATGGGCAGTTCCAACGACTGCCCTGCACTTTTTTTCTGTACTCGACTAATATTCGATACGAGTTCCGCTTCGACGGGTTGCAGGACTACTCCCATTCGATTCTCTAATAAATTTTACCCCAAATTAAAAAAGATGCTCGGTCACATATGTTTCAAAACACAAAGTATTCAAATAAACGTATTTTTTTCTATTTTATTATCAAATTTTTTAACTTATTATCTTTTGTATTTGATTGCAGTTTCCCGCTATGCGTGCATTGTCCATATCATCAGCAGATGCTTTTATCCTGGTTTATGATGTTACAGATGCTACGACCTTTGAAGAAGTTCGCATATTACGTGATCAAATTCATGAGACTAAAGGTACTTCCGCCGTGCCAATTGTGGTTGTGGGCAATAAAATAGATTTAGTAGCTGAAGATAGCGACTTGAGAGAGGTAAAGTTTATAATTATTTATATCATTATTAATCACCATTATTCTGTTTGGCGTCGGCAACATCGTCGTCGATTTTAAAGCAACATCACTTTAACACAACATCAATGTAAATTTGGTATTCCCTAACAATGGTGTGACGACGTTGCCAGTTTATCGATAAAGTTAATAAAATACACCACTCATATCAAATCCTTGAACCAAAGGTTTATGAAAAAATTAAAGTGTATAAATTAAAATTAAGATGTTTACATTAAAATAAAAATATTTTCGATTTCCGATGTAAAACATCTCAAAGAAAAATTAAACATCTTTTAATTATCATCAAGTAAAAAGTTATTGGTAAATTAAAAGTCGCCAATGATGTCAAAATTTTGTCTAAAACTTTGAATGCCATGACATGGAAAGCTAATCCAAAGTATGGATGAAGATCAACATGACACATGCTAAAAAAAAAAAGGAAGTCGAACTGCATCTTTTGATGGACGGACTCGCATACATTTTAGCCAAGTAGAAAACACACCAACATCTGTATTTTACTCATAAAGGATATTTTTCAATTTGAACAAATAATTTAAATGAAACATAAGAAACAAAAATAACAAAAATAACAAATAAACAATTAAATTTTTTCTAGTAAAACTAACAACAAATTATATTTACGTATGTAAACATTATTCAGTTTTTAATTTGTTTCATTATTTTGTTCTAAACAACACCAAAAACACTGACGACAATATCAAAGCCAATTTATGGCAACATCAACGTCACATTTCCTTACAAAATACCAAACACATGTTGTCGATAAATGGCAATATTGCCAACGGGAGTACCGATTTACAACAGACTATGAAAAACGACGTCGTTTAATATTGTCGTCGCCAACTAGAATAAGGGTAAATATTTATAATATTAAGGAAATTAAATGACACAAAAAATGTTGACATGATTTTAAGAGAAAAGTGCTTATTATTTTTAAAATTCAATTGAAAGTTTAAATTCAAGGTATATTTATCTTACTAGGTGGTGTCATCTACCCAGCTGATTAAGTAGTTCGACGTGTCAAAGGTTGTATGTGCTTAGAAATGTTATAGTGCTGAAGTGAGAAAGGAATAAAATACATACCCGCCTGCTCAATTTTCTTATATGTTTTTTGACATTTCCAACTACATATCAACAACAACGTGTTATGTTGTTCTTGTATTGTTGTATTTGTTGTATAGACACCACTACCACTATCAAAATTGGTTGTATGAGAAAGAAAAATATGACTACCTGAAAGCCTCTTACAATATATTCAAATTTAATTAATGATCTTATATATATAACGACGGGACACGTCGCACAGTGAGACAGCCCTATAGTAACCGCGGCAAAAAATGGTTTTTAGCGTGTCGTCCAATTTTGATGAAATTTTCACAGTATATTAAAAGATATGTGAGTAACAATTTCTTGAAATTTCAGCCTCATAACTTCATTACTTTTTGGTCTAGAACAAGTCAAAGTTGAGGTATGCCAACGCGCTTGAAATATATTAGTTCAATATGTAATATTCAATTCTTTTTACATAATGAAAAATGAATTGTTTTTGACTTTTATAACACACTGTGTAATTTTATAAGTCATGGCAAAATAACCATATACGTACACCACTACGTGATAACAGACCAAAAAAAAAGACCCCTGTCTCCCAGTTTTGCCCAAAGTCCTCCAGGTTTTTTTTATGGGCCCTCAAAGATGTGGGGCCTCGATGTCATTTTTACAAAAAAAATGATCATTTACTCAAGCTCATATGTTGCAAACCGTTTGAAATTTTGATATACTCTCAGAGGCAAAGTTGTAGCTCTTGTCATAGAGAACTCTTGTCATTGTGAACATATAAAATCAAAAAAACTTCATCTTCAAGGTCAAAATCGCAAAAAACTTAAAAAAATTCAATTTTTTTACCTTTTTTCCCCTGTTCAGGTCCGTAGGTAGCAAAGCGTTCAAAATGCAATGAAACAATCGAGTACAAAAATGAACCTAAGATCTCAATAAACAACTTTCTGGAACATATGAACTTCCTAGGAATGATTCTTAACACCTTACATTCGAGCTTTCAACTGACCACCCTCGCAAGATCTTTGAGAGAAAATAACGTGTTTTAAGGAAGAAGGTAGACGAAAACCCTTTGGTATCCACAAGAATACTTTCAAGTTAACTAAGAGAAGAATGTAGCGTTACAGTTTCCCACAAAATGGTAAGGCAAGTCTTTCAGTAGAACGGGTATTTATCAAATATAGCTCGAAAGAAACCATTGCTTACAATGCAACACAAAAAAAGGCGATTGTTCCTTGCTGTGTTGCATATTTCCAAACCAGTCGACTACTAGGATGTCTTTATATATAACAAAGAGATCAAAATGTTTCATTTGTATAACGGTGGGCCCAATAGAGGTTGGGGGAAAACCCATAAAAGCGTTAGAAAGCCGGAACATAATTCCAGTAGTAAATTTTGGAAAACTTTCTGTATTAATTTGTAGGTCCATATCTAGTAAGGGAGTTGGAGTAATTTGTTTCATTGTTCACAGAATGGTTGCGAATCAGTACCTGAATATATTAACTGGTTATCTAATTTCCATGGTCAATAAATATAGAATTTATACTGATGGTAAGCCGAATTTCAAGTTTTATCAGGATAATGATCCCAAAAATAAGGCACTTCTGGCAAGGACGTGATTTTCTAAATCTTTGGCAAAGTACTGTATACTCCTGCCTAGAGTTCTGACTTATTTATCCAGTTGAAAATTTGTAAACTTATCTAAAAAAAAAACATGATAAGATGCGTTTTAAAAGCCAAGATGAGTTAAAGGCTACAATTTTGGAGAAATAGAATAAAATTCTAACGGAATGGGTGCAAAAATTAGTTTATTCCATCAAAGCGTGTCTGCACGTAGTGGTTAATGCCAATGTTAGCCATACAAATTACTGATTGTCTTACAATTCCAATTTTTTCATATTATCTTAGTATGTAAAAACATTTTCTTGACAGCAAAATTCCGAAAGTGTTTCTGTTTTTAATCTTGTTTTTTGTCCTTATTTTTTCTGGGTGTTCTTTTTTGATGTTATTCGTAAGTTTACATATAAAGTGTGTTTTTTATAGAGGTATAGAACTTTAAGTTGGTATTACTTTTCCAGATGGCGACCGATTTAACAGCTGTCAAGTGATTTATTCTCAGTTTTGTTGGGCAATTCATCATGCATAGACTCACGCCTAAACAACGCTTGCAAATAGTGCAAAAAATGAGATTACCATTGTTCCCGATTTTCATAAAAGAATTTTGTTTAGCGATGAAGCGCACTTCTGGTTTAATGGCTACGTCAACAAACAAAACTGTCGCATTTGGAGTGAAGGTAATACTCGAGTGTATGTCGAAACACCGTTACATCCAGAAAAACTGACTGTTTGGTGCGCTTTATGGGCTGGTGGAATCATTGGTCCGTACTTTTTCAAAAAAGATGGTGGCCAGAATGTTACAGTCAATGGTGATCGGTATAGAGCCATGATTACTAACTTGAATTGAATAACCATGATGTCCAGGAGATGTGGTTTCAACAAGACGGCGCAACATGTCACACAGCTCGTGCCACAATAGATTTATTGAAAGACACGTTTGGTGACCCCCTAATTTCATGTTTTGGACCTGTGAATTGGCCTCCAAGATCTTGTGATTT
This sequence comes from Phasia obesa, assembly GCA_949628195.1. NCBI lineage: Eukaryota > Metazoa > Arthropoda > Insecta > Diptera > Tachinidae > Phasia > Phasia obesa. The sequence goes on from OX451218.1 coordinate 87,554,418, forward strand.
AACACCGCTAGACTACTTTCTGTGGGGCTATGTAAAGTCATTGGTCTATGCGGATAAGCCACAAACGCTCGACCATTTGGAAGACAACATTCTCAGTGTTATTTCCCATATACGGCCACAAATGTTGGAAAAAGTCATCGAAAATTGGACATCCAGATTGGACTACATCCAGCCGTGGTGGTCATATTCCAGAAATCATATTTAAAATGTAATGCCACAAGATTATCTTTCGGATAAATAAAATTCATGTCAATCGAATCATCCATCGTTGTTTTATTGCAATTTAAAGTTCTATACCTCTATAAAAAACACCCTTTATTAAATACTATAAATACTAGTAAACATATAGATGTTGGTAAATTCCATACTTATGGCCATACATGGACACTGCGAAATTGTATGTTGATCTTTATGGTTGGTATTACATGCCTATCACTGTCCATAAAGTTTTCATTCACGGCAGCAAAATGGTATCTGAGGCTATATTGCCAACAGGTTTGTTTGGAATTTTTATTTTTGAAAGTATTTTTTTTAATTTTATTTAATATTAAGCTTTTTTTTGCTGCATCTATGTTATCCGACGAAGCGCAAGAAGCAATGAATAAGAAGTATAGAAACTGTAGGCTATTCCATTCTCGTAAAAATTCACGAATTTCTACGAATGAAGATATAATGCACTACTTGCAAATATCATCAGATCCTTATAATAATTCATTTAGAATGAGATAGAAAAAAAATTTTTCTTTTTTAATGCATTTAAATTGCAGGTGGGCGTAATAGTGGGCGTGTTATTGTAATTTTTGCATGAAACAATTTTAATGACATAAGTTACAGTAATATCAAATTTGAAGGTTGTACCTAAAATATTTTAAAAAATATGGCACTTTTTATGTTGAGGTTGTTTGGGTGAAATTGAAAGTTATACCTAAAGTATTACGGACAATACGGCATTTTACAAATTTCGATTATATGGAAGGTGGGCGTAAAAGTGGGCGAATTTTTTTATTTTTTTTTTTTTTTTAACTGGTATTGTCCAAAATTTCAGAGCTCTACAATGACTCCTTGTATTTAATGCCGGCGTTGTCTCACTGTGCGTCGTTTGCTTTAAAATTTAGTTTGTGTATTTTAGTTCTGATAAGCAACCCCAGTCGTGAATGTCGATAAAGACCATGGTGAACATTTTGAGCCTGGTTGATAAGTTTTGTAGGCAACCGCTTTAATCGCTACACTACGCCGCCAACCAATCACTAGTATACAATCCAATATTAGCAAAGACTTTTTCATATGGCCAAAGACTTGTTTGATGATTGCACCTATTGTCAAGTGTACTCTTTTTTCCAAATATTCGTTAATGAAATCTTGATAAAATAATTTAACTATTTTATTTAAGCTTTAGGTCTTTAAATAATTTTAATTTTTATTTTTTCGATATTTCGCTACTCCTTTGTGTAGCATCATCAGGAAAAATTAACAAATTAACGTTATGAAAAATTACAATTAAAAAAGTATTGAAAAAATTTTCTTCAAAGTAACATATTTCAAAAAAAAAAAAATGTTTTTGTCATAAACTTATTAAAAAGTTTTTAAACAAGTACAAACAATAATTAAATTATTTCTTATTTACTAAATATCTGTAAATTTGAGCTACATTATCTGTGTCTGCCTTAAAATTAATTCTCTGTGTGTTTGGTGTATTAATAATTTGTAACATTTCTAAAATACAACAACGTTTATAGTTATTTTCTGAATTTAGAACTGAAACATTATCAAAATTGGGATAGTGATTTAATTCAGCACAATGAGAAGATAATGCTGTTTTTTGCGAATTAATATTCCTATATTTTTGGTCTGATTTATGTCCTGCTATTCTAGTTTTAAGTTTATTTTTCGTTGTGCCTACATATACTTTATTACAATTTTCATTTTCATTTCCGTTACAAGGTATTTTATATACTATATTTGACAATTCTAATTTTTGGATTCTATCTTTAGTTTTACTGAATAATTTGTTTAGAGTATTTTGAGTCTTAAAAGCCATTTTATATTTAGTATTATAAAATAAAAAAATATATATATTTTTTTGAAATACCTAGACACTAAAATAAATATCTTATGGTTTACTAAATCCGAACTTTTTATTCGGATTTTTAGCAAACGATATCATTGATATAGGGATCAGATCCCATCACCACTGGAGCATTATATTGCCTTGTTGGCTTTTAACACCTTAACGCCAAAGATCCCGGGAACACCAGTCCGCGAGGCTAGCATGGGCCTAAAACTGAAAGATAGAACCTTCTAGGTCTAACCACTGTCCAACACAACTGGTACGAGGGCAATCGGTAGTCGCACAGGGATTTCCCCAAAGTTATTCCCAAAAGGGTACTACCAATAACTTTGTGACCAGTTATTGATAGTACCCTTTTGGTCTAGTCTGGTGTGCTGTTGTATTATGCAACTGAGGCAGAAGACTAAATAGTCTTCAACTTCTAATCCAGGTATATGACCATTAACCCTGGCAGCCTTATTTTGAAATTGCTACTCGTTGTATTGCTTTGCGGGACAAGGGCGCGTTAGTATTCGCATTGTTTTCACCCAGTGGTAAGATCACAGTCAGGCTAAGGAAACACTCCCTGCACTGACATAAATCTGTAGCGCATTCTGGACGGCCAATTTTGGGTCACTTTTTCAAGTACTGCTGGCCGTATGTCACGAATAACACGAACAATGTTGGCCTCCAAAGCGTCAGTTGTTACTGGTTTATCAGCATAAACCAGTGACTTCGCGTAGCCCCGCAGGAAATAATCGAGAGGTGTCAAATCAACTTATCGCAAATTTTGATTTCAATAACTCGATGGTTGCGGTCGCCGTATGGTACAACATTTCGTACGGATCAATGTCATTCATATTTTCAAACAAAAAATAATTAATCATGGTGCGGTAACGATCTCCCTTGACCGTAACGTGAGCTCCGGCCTCGTCTTTGAAGACATAAGGTCAGATGATGCCACAAGCGTGTAAATCACAAGAAACGGTGCATTTTCCTGGATGCAATGGAGTCTGTAGGATATATTGTGGATTGGTCTCATTCCATATGCGGCAAATGAGCCTCATCGCTGAACACAATTTGGTGTCTATAAGTTGCTCGAATTGGTGACTGATTTTCAAAGTAAACTTGGATGATTTGATAGCGTTGTTCAAGCGTGAGTCTATTCATAATGATTTGTCAGAGTCTAACGAAAATAATAAGAAAAAAGTTTTCATCAAAATTTAATTTTTAGTGTTATTTTTTACAATTGCAATTTCTATCATGCTTAAAAACCAACTATTATAATCCTAAACTATATGTTAAAATGCGTATACGTTTTCATTAATACGTTCAAATACAAATATTACTTATACGCAGCCAAGCACAATTTCTTTACTTTTATTGTTTAATTTTTGTTTTTAATTTTATTTCTTAATTTCTCTTTAAACACAGTTGTTAAGCATTTTTTTTTATTTAACAAATAGAAATAATTCTTATTTTTTATTAAGAACTCTAAATGATAAAATGTCAAATTAGAGGAGAAAATCCTTAAAATCCTACAATTTTCTTTTCAATAAATTTACATTCAGATCAACAAAGATTTTCTTTTTAAAAAATAAAATAAAATAAAATAAAATAAAATAAAATAAAATAATGGGAAAATGAAGAAATAAATAAACAAATTTCCAAACAAAAAAAATTCCATTTATAAAAAACACATTGAAAATGTAATAAAAATGCAAATTTTTCTAATCTTTTATGGGTGCGTTTGCTGTTTTCTCTAACAGCAAAACCAATATCACGACTAACAAGCACAAAGCAACAATAATGATTTAAACCTTAAAAAAATATTTGCACTTAGATATTTAAAACCTTTGATTACAAATATTAGAATATAAATTGATTTATTTGCTAATGTGTGTGGGTATTTGAATTAGCCTTTTTATGGTTTAGTGTAATATTTCTATGGTTAGCTTCGTATCATTCTTTGAAAAATCTTTATTATGTAAAGAAGGAAAACTTGGAAAAATATATATTTACTTAAATAACACATAATATGTCTCTTCTATGGTTGAGAAAAAAGAAGGGGCAATATCAAACAGAATAAAATACGGATGGGGATGGCACAAAATATGAAGGATGAGGATTAAAACGGATGAGCAACACAAAATTGTTTACAAAACTAGTGTGGAAGATAATGTTTTTTTTTTGCATTTGGAAAACAAGAAAGAACGGCCAGAAAAACTAAGGAACAAAAAAGTATTTCAAAATTAAAATTTTCTAAATATTTTTTAATTTATGCAAAATACAAAGAAAGTCCAATTTGAACCACCCTGTCCTTTGCAATAATGTTGAAATAAAGCAGCAACATTTTGGCTCCCGAGGTACTCTAGCATCTACATTTAAATGAGTATAATAAAATGATTTTTTGCCGCTTTCTTAATATATGTACCACACTGCGGGGCCAAAGTTTTTCATTTTCTGACAAAATTTATGTTAAAAATTTATTAATAATTATTAGTTTTCTAAGTGTTACCGAATATTTAAGAACTAAAAACCTTTTGTAGCACGTTTTATCACTTCTCTTTTATAAAAAATTCAAATAAAAATTAAAATGTATTTTAAATTCTCCATAAATTTCTTTCTTATCAGTCAATTTTTACATATAGCAAAAATTAAAGACCAAAGTCTTACCTACAAAACAGAAAAAATCACGTATAAAAATTCCAATACAATTCATAGTTATGACTTTTTGACCGCCTTAACGTGAAATGGTCCACTGTGCGCCTGTTGTGAACTAAACCATTATTCATATGTAAAGCATTAAAAGACATGTGTTACTAATAAATATCTTTATGCGTGTTATAACTTAATCAAGGAGGTTAAAATATTCATGAAACAAAAAATTATTATGTTGTAAACTAAAAAAAAACAAATTGTTATTTCTAAGAACAACCCTTTTGAAAACATATTGAAGCAGAAATTATCTTAAGCAATCAAAAGATGAGAGAGATAGAGCAAATTAGTCTTTCAGTTAAGGCATCATTGTAACATTAACTGTTTTTAGTTTCATTAAACATGCACGTATTATGATGTTTTTTCTCTATTATATTTGTTACACTTCAGGATATTTTTTAACATTCGTTACTGGAGAAACAACAAACAGTTAAAACGTTTACGTTTTATATGCGACAATGATTAATCAGTGAAGATACGTGATTTTAAAATAGCAATTGAGAAGGTAAATTAAGAAATACGTGGATAACTCCACTTCCTATTGCTATTCCTTTGAGAAGCAAACTAGCAAAGAAATTGAAGAAAAGAGAGACGATGTATATGGAACGAATTTAAACTTGATCATATATTCACAATATAAATAATAAATCGCATTCAGCACGTATACTTTAAAGATATATATTGAAGGTAGTACGGAAACCTTCGTGTGTGAGTCTGGCTCCCACTTGACTGCTCTCAAATTAATTCAAAATTATTTTTTTTTAATTATTCTAATAATTATATTTTCATATTAATATTTAAAAGGTATATAACGGTAAAAATATTCCCCAAATTGAATAATGTTTGGTTATATTTCTTAAATGATTTAAATAAAAACCTATTCATATCTCGAAAATTAAATAATTGTCTTTTACCAAAAAAATATATAAAAACATTTGAATATCGTTTAGGAAAAGTATATTTCTTAGTAACTCGCGAAATATTTTAATAATTTGTTGAAGATCGTGTTCAGAAGGACGATTATGTCCACTCACTGTGGGTCAAATGACCGGTTTTTAAAGCAATAAATCACAGGAAGCAGCTAGACCTTCATAATTGTGTACGGATGACTATGGTGGGTACCTTAGTTTTTATTAAAAAAATTAAGTTGATGCGCCCTAACCACGCCCACTTTTTGTAGTTATATTGTTAAAGGTCACTGGAAACTAATATAACTTCCTAATTTCTTTATGTTGCTTACCAAAGCGTTTAGTTAATTCACGCAGATCCCATTCACCCAGTTCCCATTCACCCAATTTCTATGCACCCACTTTTTGAGACAAATTAGCAGTGAGTAGGCTAAAATTAAAAACGGCTTTGGATAATGACAGCATTCTGTTAGAAATAAGATTAATTTACTTATACAATTCATAACAAAAATAAAGTCAATTCAGTAAATAACATAAAATTAGCTAAATCTTCTTTTGATAGTGTTAAACTCAGCTTACAAATTAACTTATGCTCCCTATGCCTAAAAGAGTACATTAAATTGTATAAAAGTTAGTATTTTATAATTCACACTTACATCAAAATGGTTCAATGTTTCATCGATTTCATAGAAGAGGCAACACTTTTTCATCAATTAAAATCATAATAAGTTCATACTTTACTGATATTTTTATCTCATTTACAAAAAAAATCTAATGGCTCAAGATTTTTCATTTACTCATTCGGATTTTTGTTTCCTTCAAAATGTGCTCCTTGGTTTCCTTTTTAAGCGGTCGGTAAAAATGAACAAAAGGTGTACGATTAATCCAAACAGTTGTACAGTGCGAAGTAATTAATTTGAGTGGTATGACTGATGTAACAAATAGCGAATTATCTTTCTTTATATCATTCCGCATTGCTGCTAAATATTTTATTTTAAGCTTTAGGTCTTTAAATAATTTTATTTATATTTTTTCAATATTTCGCTACTCCTTTGTGTAGCATCATCAGGAAAAATTATAAAATTAACGGTAATAAAAATTACAATTAAAAAGTAATAAAAAATTTTTTTCAAACTAACATATTTCAAAAAACAAATTTTGTCATAAACATATAAAAAAATTTTTAAAACAAGTATAACAAATATTAAATTCTCTCTTATTTACTAAATGTCTGTAAATCTGAGCTATATTGTCTGTGTCTGCCTTAAAATTGATTCTCTGTGTGTTTGGTGTATTAATAATTTGTAACATTTCTAAAATACAACAACGTTTATAGTTATTTTCTGAATTTAGAACTGAAACATTATCAAAATTGGGATAGTGATTTAATTCAGCACAATGAGAAGATAATGCTGTTTTTTGCGAATTAATATTCCTATATTTTTGGTCTGATTTATGTCCTGCTATTCTAGTTTTAAGTTTATTTTTCGTTGTGCCTACATATACTTTATTACAATTTTCATTTTCATTTCCGTTACAAGGTATTTTATATACTATATTTGACAATTCTAATTTTTGGATTCTATCTTTAGTTTTACTGAATAATTTGTTTAGAGTATTTTGAGTCTTAAAAGCCATTTTATATTTAGTATTATCAAAGATTTTAGATTTTTCTAAACGTTCAGATATTTCTGGTACATATATTAAAGATTTATAAATTTTTTGTTCTATAATATCCTTGTATTTTGATTACTTCTTCTCCCATATTGATTTATTAATCTATTTGTTAATTGTTTTGAAAAATTATTATCATTTAAAATATTTCTTATTTTTTCCTTATTATTTTTATGGAATTCTTTATTACTAATTGTCAAAACCCTGTCTATAAAATTTCTAGCTGCGTTAACTATTCGTTTACTATGTTTCGAATAATAGTTAATAATTCTTCCGGAAGACGTTGGTTTTTGATATTAATCTATTAATATGTCATTGCCTCTCCTTATGAGTAATGTATCTAAATATGGAAGTCTTAAATCAGACTCTATCTCAACTGTAAATTTAATGTTAGGATTTAATTCATTAAATGTCGTTAGTAAATTGTCAATTGCCCTATCGGATATTATACAAAATAAATCATCTACATATTTATTCAATAAACAGAAAGGACTACCTATGGGATCTCCTGGTTCCCCAATTGTTGCAGATATTGTTATGAAGAAATTACTAGGCACGAGTATTGAAAAGTTAAGTATTAAACCAATAATAATGACTACATATGTAGATGATTTATTTTGTAAAATATCCGATAGGGCAATTGACAATTTACTAACGACATTTAATGAATTTAATCCTAACATTACTTTTTATGTACTGTTGCTTTGTTAAATTGTTTTCTATAAAAAAGTCATGCTCTTCAGGGGAGAGTGGTAATGGTTTTTTGTCATATATGTTCCTTTCACTCCTCGAGGGAGCATACGACCATAATGGTTTTTCGTCATGGGAGGTTAAAATTGTTCCAGTTCTCAACAGTTATAGCATTGCGATTATTTTCTAAGGGCAAATTAAAATAATTTAGAGCAGTTAAGAGTAGTTGGTTCCACAACCACATGAAAGGACACATCATTACCTTTCTCTACATATACATATATACGTTCAAATAATCAAAGTACTACTCCAAGAAACTAACGGTCGACAACCGAAACTACACTGGGAAGATGTCACACTTTGTCACAACAAATAATGTACTTCAACAATATTTTTATGAAATTTGTAAAATATATTTTATTTTACGTACCTCAATTAATATTTTTCATTTTAGAAAAATTTTTATGGATTAAAATATTTTGCTAAACAATAGTTTAAATATCTCGCACTTAAAGCTGAATTTCAGAAAACAAAAGAAGCCAAAACGAACTGCAACTTTGACAGCTTGGCTTTAAGTCATATGTTGCCACCTTATTCCTATTTTTTATTTTTGTATTTGAAAATGTTTAGTACAAAATACCATTATCGCTTTTTGGAAAAAGTACACTTAAAAAATTGACTTTTTGCCTCAAAAACCGGTCATTTGACCCAAAGTGCCACTGTAAATTTCACGAAGAAATAAGTTTTTTAATTTTGAAAATAAATTTCAATAATTTGGTTACGTTTCTGGATCGTTACTATCGTGATGCGTAAAAAATTAGTGAAAAGTAACGTAAAAACATCGTGAAGTTTAACATATAGTAGTTTACCTGACAAGCTGAAAAATATTCTTTATCTGAAATGTAAAAAAACTCTTAGGCCCCTTATTATAACTTGGCAATAGTTAAAGTTAGGATTTTGTTGCAGCGATAAGTACTTTTTCGTTATTTTAATCAAGTTAGAAACAACCTTTAACTATAACGTAGTTTAAGGACATGTTATAGCAATGGGCATTATCCTCGTTATTATAACGAAAAACTACTTATCGCTCCATCAAAATCCTAACTTTAGCTATTGGCAAGTTATAATGATGGGCCTTAAACTTATTTTTTATTTCTTAAGATATTTTTTCTTACAAGTACAAAAGTACAAAATAAACTTTTTAGTTTTTTTTCAATTAAAAAAGAAAGATTGATGAATTTCTAAAAATGTACAAGTCAGTCAGTCGTCTTTTAAAACTTGGATATTTTTTTAAAGTCCTAAGTTTTATATATTTTCGACTTTCCCTCGTATTAAGAAAACAACCTTAAACATCAAAACACTTTTTTAATTTTCCAAAATTATATTTTTTACAAAACTAAAAAAAAAAAACAATTTTTAAAGAAGCTAGAAAAAAGGTATTAAATTATCATTCAGTTTCATCAATAACATCCTGCAAAGTCATTAGTTGCGGACCATCCTTGTATTTAATTATTTTTTTTTTTTTTTTTTCAAAAAACCTATGAAAACACGTTTTCACCAAGTTTTTTTATTTCTTTTTTATCGCCCTTTTTTATTTACTCATTTGTTGAGTGTGTTTGTTTATTTGTTCACTTAAACGTTAAAAGGGAGCAAAAAATATGTCATTCTTTTTCGTTTGGTTTGTGTGGTAAACAAAGCCGTTTTTGCATGTTGAGGTTTTTTATTTTTTTTTTTTTTTTTTTTTTTTTATTTATTCAGTCGTGCTTGTTTCTACTACCCTACAAGAAATTGTGGAATTTTTAAGTTTATCAGTTTTTAACGAAAGATGATTAAACCGATTAATAAAAATTAAGAAATATTTTTACTACTTCTAGGAGTATTATTTGAAAAAAAAATTTCAAAGAACGCTGTGTACTACTAAGTAAAACCAGATTGAATATTAAAAAATATCTTACTTTGGCAAATTTTAATATTTATATATTATTATAAATATTACCCGTTCAAGTATGTTGTAAACATCATCTATTTAACCAACCAAACTCAGATAAAGGAATACGAGAAAAACTGTATTCAATAGTTAATCGTCAGTTGATGAGAACGAAGTCTACCACTACCTAAAGCTTTTCTTACTTAAATATTTACCACCTTATATTTGCTATTGCTTCAACCAACCTTCGGTTAGCAATGAAAGCTACTTTTTGTTTTATTTGCTTTCTCCCAATAGTCGTTCACAGACCACCGGGCAAACATGATTGATCAACAAAGTTTGGTTTGATACTAATAGATTAGTATCTACTACAAAAAAAAACGAATGTAAAAATTAGGAGTGAAAGTGGGCATGGTAAATTTTTATTTTCGTAAAAATCTAAGTAGCGTTTTGATAAAGATTTAAAAAAAAAATTGGTCAAATCGGTACCGCCGTTCTTAAGTGATGCAATTACCGACGAACGACATTTGGTTTTATTTATATAGATTTAACAATTTGACATACATATGTACATATGTATGTAGAGTTCTTTGTGAAAAACGTGCGTTTTCAAATTTAATGCTTTAAACACATAGACAATATCAGGCTACCGGCTACAAACTGTCAAAAGTAAAATACAAAGGTTTATAGGAAAACGATTATTTTGACGACATCATAGCTAGATGGCTACACAACCACCGTTGTGGCTATAGTTAACTTGGCTAATTTATATTTTTGTTTGCGACAATTTAATTTTATTTAACAAATGAAAGTATCACAAAATTAAAAATACAAATTAATTTACATTCAAAAGGTTGTGAGCAAGGCATATTTAATCAGGTGGCAGCAAGAGGAGAAACTAATATTAAAGAGAAATGTTATCAATTTTGTTTTATATGGAGTTTGACATTAATCATGTATTTTAAGAGAGAATAAAATAATTATTACTGTCAAAATCCATGTAAAAAAATTCGAAAAATTTCACCTTGTTTTTTTTTTTTTTTTGTTTATTTATTTATTTGTTTTGATATGATAAAATAATTTTTTGAAAAAAGTATATTTTTTTTAAGGAAAATATATCTTTCTACAACATTTTCACAGTTTGTAAGTATGTAGGTGTCGTCTTTAATATAATTCAGTAGCTGACTACACGTCGGCGATTGTAGCCAACGTCATTTGTAGTCGTGTAACGGTGTAGCCGTTGCCGTCTATGTGTTTAATGCATAAGTTTCACTATATTTTTAATTTAAAGTATTTATTTTTTTGTGTGAAAGTGAATCGCCCCGCTGCGCTTCTAGTAGAATATAAAACAGCGCGTAATTTAAATCAGGAAATTTTTAATGCACTTTTAATTGAGCTAAAAAAGGACAACAAGAAAAACATTAAATAAAAATTTTTGGGCAGTTGTAAAATCCTAAAAAAATTCTAAACAGTATTTAATAATAGCAAGTCACCTTTGGGTGTATTAAATTCAAACTCTTTCCACTTATTCTCTGTGTATTGTTTGTGTTGTGCTTAAATGTACGGTGTACAAAATTCTCTGTTTGCCCTAAAATCATTCAGGCATAGACAAGCAGTGACATGTAAAAAATAAAAAAGAAAAGAAGAAAACACAACAGAATGACGATGGTGTGTGAAAAATGTTCACTTACTTTATTTTTTTTTTCTTCAAACAAAGAAAAGGAGGTGTTAATATTATAACAGGAAACACAAAAGAGTGCGAACTTGTGTGAGAATTTTGTAGAATGTAATTTTTTAAATTTTTTTTAGAGGTGAATTTTTTGTCCGGATATTCAATCATTTTATTTAGTATGTTTTTTGTCCAAAACAATAATAAGTAATAAATAATACTATTTTTTTAGTTTTATCAATGCCTTTCTTTCAATATCTCAAAGCTAAGAGTAGCTGCCGGAAAAACGTCGACAGGTTGCAGCTCATATTTTTTTAATGACCAATATTGCCTTTCTCGGTACCATTTCTTGTCCAGCTTTCACAAGAAGTTCGTAGGGGAGGCTTAAGTACGACTTATCTTTTAAGGTTTCTACATGCACGCCAGTCCAGGTCTTCCAGATAATTTTTTAGAAATGCTACTCTTTAGGATTCTAATAGCTCTCTTAGCCGCTTCGTGCAATCTTTAAGTCTGGTTTTGAGTTGAGAAGATCTATGTGATTGCCACTCTCTCCGAAGTTTTCTTTTGTCTGCCAATAGCCGCTCGACATCTAGAGAATAATTCTTTTAAGAAGAAGAAGAGTTCTTTTAAATTACGAATTGTAGTCAGTGTTTAAAAAGCTAATAGTGTTTAAGCAAATGAAGCGAAATATAAGATTTGAAAACATAATAGCTAACTAATACTAAATTTGATATAGGGAACACACTGCTTTTTAATGTAACCGTTTAAAATTCCTAAAAAGCACCAGAAATCAACAGAAACATCTTGAATAAAACATTAAGCGCCTCAAAATCAATAATTAGTATAAACATTATTATGGCAAAAATTATGAATCAATTTACTCGACCACGAATGCGATAAATAGGCCCCCGATACTTCTTTAAATTATAGAACATTAAAACATTTTAATTTTATGCATTAAAAATTTTATTAAATTTTCCACAGGTTGAATATGCCACCACTGAATCAGTTGTTACGGTTGACTGGGAAAATGGTTTTGCTGAGGCATCAGCAGCCCACAATGAAAATATAACACAGGTTTGTAAAATTTTTTTTGACATTCCTTAATCAATTTAACAAAATGTAAATTTTAACAAACAAAAAATCTAAATTTTTTAGGTGTTTAAGGAATTATTATCACAGGCTAAAATTACTTATAACTTAAGTCCAGCACTACGTCGTCGCCGTCGTCAATCGTTACCACAACAAGTGGGCAATAATGGTCCAGGCACACCAACACACCATAATCATCATCATCATCAACAACCGCATTCATCTGCCTCGCCATCATCATCGAGCGCGTACTCTGGTTCCATAGCACATGCACCAACGGCAGCACAATTGCAACATTTACAAAGGATACAAGAACGGAGTTTGGGCAGTAAACGTAATTCCTGTACAATTTCCTAAAAATTTCAAAACGAAACATACTGTCACACTGACATGCAAACTTAACTATAAAAACGCCACACCAAATGAAACTTGGATTTATAAATGATAAATACTTAAGGTCGCTATAAAATATTCAACGGTATATAAACATACGGGTACATAAATACACATTTACAAAAATATACAGAAAAGAAGTACAAAAATTCCTTCAGTTCACTCGAAACATTTTAATTGCACAGGATATTTTTTCTAAATAATTAATTGTAAAAACACAACTGGGACGAATTTTTCATTCCGAATATTCGACGGAAAAAATAAAACAACAAACAAAACTTTTTAAGGTTTTTAGCAGGGTTCAGAAGTCTTCATTTACACAGTGCAACACGGAAAAAAATAACCATATACGGACACCACTACGTAATAAAAACTTTTTCGGCTACCTAAGCGCTACCTAAACGGTGTTAAGAATCATTCCTAGGAAGTTCATATGTTCTAGAAAGTTGTTTATTGAGATCTTAGGTTCATTTTTGTAGTTGATTGTTTCCTTGAATTTTGAACGGTTTGCTACCTATGGACCTGAACAGGGGAAAAAAGGTAAAAACAATTGAATTTTTTAAAGTTTTTTGCGATTTTGACCTTGAAGATGAAGTTTTTTTTATTTTATGTGTTAACATATATGACAAGAGCTACAATTTTGCCTCAGAGAGTATATCAAAATTTCAAATGGTTTGCAAAATATGAGCTTGAGTAAATGATCATTTTTTGCAAAAATGACATCGAGGCCCCACATCTTTGAGGGCCCATAAAAAAACCTGGAAGACTTTGGGCAAAACTGGGAGACAGGGGTCTTTTTTTGGTCTCGTAGTGGTGTCCGTATATGGTTATTTTGCCATGACTTAAAAAATTACACAGTGTGTTATGAGCGTTAGACATGTGTGTATATGATTTCTCATAAATGAGATTTCTAAAATTTTATATTTTTTACGGTCATAAATGAATAACAAAAAATATTCTGCTTACAATCACACATGAATGAGTGTAACTGTTTGTTTTTTTTAGCATACATACATACTTGAAGGATGAAAAACAAAGAATATCCGTATTATTCATATGTGATAGGTAATGTGTTCGCTCATTCTTATTAATGCTCTTTTTCATAAATGTTTATAATTTTTTTTTAGTTATGAGGGTTTTCATTGAGAGTGTTTATTTATGAAATTTCTCAGGAATGAGATTTCCAAAACACTTACATATACACATATATACATAGATTTATGCGAATGTTTAATGCGAACATTTTTCTACAATCTTTTTATTTATGACAAATTAACGAAATTGTAAATTCTCATATACATATGTATTTTCTTACTTACTCACTTTTGAATAGAGAGGAAAAAGCTATTTCTTCTCATTCATAAATAAAAAAAAATCTGGAGTGGCCTACACTCAACTTTACCATACCCAATGGAAACAGATATTTTTCTGGATATATTACATAAAGAATATAAGTTCAAAGTATATTCCAATCGAAAAATTAAATATTTTCGGTTTGGGGTGTTAAGTAAACTACCCCTTGCCCACTCCCAATTATACCCGAAAACTAATCAGATTTCATCGCCATATACCAAAGGTACATACAAAATTTCATTTTGATATACCATACGGTATAACCTGAAGAGCGGGAGTAAGTAAACTACCCCTCGCCCCTTCCCGATTATGCCCAAAATTTACACCACTCTTCATCTCCATATACCGAAGGCATATACTACATTTCGTTTTAATATGTCATACAGTATGACTTCTAGAGCGTTCAAAAAATTTCGGGGTAAAAAAACTATCCCTTGCCCCCTCCCGATTATGCCCAAAAACTATTCAGCTCCTTATCACCATATTACAAAGGTACATACAAAATTTCATTTTGATATATCAAACGACATGACCTGTACAAACTCCACGAAAAGAGAGGCATACACACCCACCCCCAGACATCATCGCGAAAATAGCCAAAATGGATTCAGGCGACCTTAAAACGTATAAATCCATCGAAATCCCTACCTCGATTTTGTTCATGATTACTATTCTTTACTTTATTCTACGTATGGTAAAGTAAAAACACAAAATATTTTCTAGTCTCTCACACATGTATAAAAAGAAGCAGCAAAACCACACATTATTGAACAGTGGGTGAGCATTTCGGTACTCTGGTTTTTGAGTAAATAAAGTTACTTTTTATTTATTTTGTATATTTTTTTTTGTAATATATTTTTGTTAATATTTCTTCTTTTTTAATGTGTTTTTTTTTTTTTTTGTTCCATGGAGATTAAAGCACTTTATGAGCACAAAAAACGAAGCTCTTAAGACGCTCTTTATAATATTTCATTGAATTCATGTCTGTCTATTGCACATGAGTAACGATGCGTGGACAATAATAAACAGCAACGACCAGCGAACTCAACGGGATGAGCTTGCAGAGTTTTCATAGGCAAGTTTGAATAAGTATGAATAAAAATTGAATATAATATCAATGATCTTCGACGAGTTCAAGCAGTAAAACACGAACACCGTTCCAGTTTACAAACAAAAAACACAGATTATTTTAAAAACATTATTTACGTTCATTTTAAGTTCTTCATTTCATAAGGAATAAAAAAAAACAATACTGCAAGCAAAGCGCACTAAGCCTTATGCAAAAGTCATATGCAACTTCTTAACAAAACACACTGAGTGTTTCGAATATGAGACGAGTAAACACTGTGCTCACGAGTATAGAATTTTCGTTTTACTCGGTCAGCTCGTTGCGGTTATGATACGAACAGAGGTTTACTCACTATTAGCATGGTATGAGTAGGCATGTGTTCAATGCGCTACTTTGTGTTCGAGTATGACCATTTTCTCATGAGCTTATGAGCACACCCATTAGTTGAGCTTGCTAATGCAACTGTTTAGTTGAGATATGATCACACTATCTGCTGCTAAATGTAAACAAAAATTTCTTTTTAAATGAATTAATTCATGAAAATCGATGTAACTTTGAATAAAAGTTGATAACAGTGAAAATATCACCGAGGAAGAGAAAAACAGAGTTTTGGCAAAGTATAAGCTCTGCTTTAAATTTTTTTCGCCCTCATTGTGTTGTAGTTTACGAATTTACGCAACGAATTTTTGTCATCGATTTCGTCGGTCGTCTTAGTTATGATAGTTTATAATTCGATTGTTATTTAAGGCCATGACTTACTCAGTCGTGCGATCTGTCAAAAACAGCATGTGTGCTAAAAAAGTATTATAGTGTGGATTAGAAATGTATGTGTGTGTCAGACTTTTTGACAGATCGGTCTATACGAATTGATAGTCTTTTGAAAAAATTCATAAAATAGTATTTTTTCCATGCGATCAAAGTTGCAAAATCTTGTTTTGTATAATAGTTTGGCATCTTCAACGCCATTTTGAAACGATTTTTTGAGTAGGACAGAATCGTACGATTGTGTAGGATAGGGAATGCTGGCCTTTAGGGGTTTCGGCTGCGCTCTTAATACAATTAGAATTAGAATAAAATTGTATCAAGTTTTATTCTGACAGCGTCTTTCGTTCAACAGCTACAAGCCTCTAAATTTAGAAAATGTAAAAACTACCATTTTTTCTAAATTTGTTATATAAAATTGAAATTTACTTCGGTAACACACTGTGTAAATTTTTAAATCATGGCAAAATAACCATATACGGACACCACTACGTCATAAAAGACTAAAAAAAAGACCCCTGTCTCCCAATTTTGCCCAAAGTCCTCCAGGTTTTTTTTTATGGGCCCTCAAAGATGTGGGGCCTCGATGTCATTTTTGCCGTTTGGAATTTTATATACTCTCTGAGGCAAAGTTGTAGCTCTTGTCATAAAGAACAAAAATTGTGAACATATAAAATCAAAACAACTTCATCTTCAAGGTCAAAATCGCAAAAAACTTTAAAAAATTAAATTTTTTTTACCTTTTTTTCCATTGTTTAGGTCCATAGGTAGCAAACCGTTGAAAATTCAAGGAAACAATCAACTACAAAAATGATCCTAAGATCTCAACAAACAACTTTCTAGAACATATGAACTTCCTAGGAATGATTCTTAACACCGTTTAGGTAGCGCTTAGGTAGCTAAAAAATTTTCGGGAAATTTTTCACTTTTGCAAAAAGTTTACATTTCAGCTGTAGGAGATCAACTAACCTTGAAATTTAATGTATTTTTGACGGACTCATTATCTATGTAAAAATGCAAAATGAATATAACTGGCACAGCCATTTTTTTTATTTTTAAATTTTTATAAATGTGTATTTATGTACGACTTTATCTATAAAATGCCAAACTGATTTAAAAATGTTTTTTTTTTATTTTGATTTTTTAAATATAAAATATTTTAAAAGAAGAAAATGGAAAACTATTTAATCTTCTTTTAAGCAATAAACTAAGTACCTTTTACTAAATAATAAATTTCTATAAAAATAATTAAATATCATATTTATTGTCTTCAACCAAATACTTTCTGTTATTAATTTTAGAATCAGAAACTCTAAACTAAAAAACTTTTTTTAATAAAAGACAAAAAATACATACATGCCACAAAAATAAATTACTATTAAAAGAAAATTATTAAGTAAGTGTTAGGATAAAAATGAAAAATATATTCAAACATACATATAAAAAACAATATTTTTATTTTTAAATAATATTAACTATCAATTATTCGACTAAAATAAACAATTAAATAAACACAAATTTATAAATAGTTATTAAAGAAGATTTTTGTTCCAATATTTACTTAAAATACTAATACGGGTTTCAGTGTTTAAATTATACATAATATGAGAAAAAATATTAAGCAAATAATTAACAAAAAAAAGGATGTATAAAATATTAAATGAAATACTAAAATAATATACACAATTGAGTAGAAATAAATATTCAATATCATATGACAAAATAGTGGGTCAAATTGTCTAATATCATAATAATCACGGCCGTTATATTTTTATAATATTGAATATTTGAACTTTTTATTAGTCGAACTTTTTATTTTTAAGAAGAAAGAATCAAGAAGAAAACTTGGGATTTTTATTAGGTATTCTTGGCGGCATGAAATAACTGCCCACGAAATAACTCCCCAAGATTTGGGGACTTATTTCATATGAAATAAGCCCCCAATTTGGAAATGAAATAAGTCCCCAAAGGAATGAAATAATTCCCCAAACTAAAATGATATAACACCCCAATTTTTTGGGGAGTTATTTCATATGAAATAAAAATAAAATAAAATGAAATAAGTCCCCAATTCTTGAAATGAAAAAAAAACCCCAATAATTTATGAAGAGATAAAATAATCCTTCATTATCTTTTATTAACAGTAGTTGAAAATTTTATACAAAAACTTACATTGCTTCGTAAAAGGACAATTGTAACTTCGTAGGCCAGTTGAAAGAGCATCTGCCATTAATTTTGCATCGCATTCATTACAGATTTTGAGATGCTTGCAGGGAATAAATACAATATTCGGAGATTTGTCTTTGCATATAACACATACGTTTTCATTATTGGATAATGGAAGTTCCAAAATTTCATCCTCAGATTGTTCGTCGGAAGATTCGTCTTTGAAAAAATTCTCTTGCGGTATCATATCGACACAATTTTCGTTTCGTTCAAAACCATCCTGGAAAGAAATTCGGAAACGGTTAGTTTTCCCTCCTTTAATAAAACTGATGCATTTTCGATTTTGCTACATCTTGCAAATTTGCCTCGCTTTTTTCGTTTTTTGGCCATCGCTCCACCACTTTCACAAAGCATGCCAAAATGTCTACTTTTGAAAAATTCCTCGTTTCGAATTAGTTTCACAAACTTAAAAAAATGGCCATTAATTTTTACTATTTTTAACTAATTTTGAAAATGAAATAAGTCCCCCAAAATAAAAAAAATGAAATAGGTCCCCAAAAAAAGAAATAAGTCCCCAAAAAACGTTGTTGTTGTTTTCCCGTATATTTTTTTGGGGAGTTATTTCATTTCTTTTCGGGGAGTTATTTAGTGGGGAGTTATTTCATGCCGCCGGTATTCTTATTGTTTTTTGTCAAACAGGGTATCTTCTTGATTTTTTAGGCTATATTGTCTTTTTTTATGAAAACATACAAAATTAACAAAAAAAAACTCAAAATAAAAAACTGAAAACAATTGGTTATTATTATATTGCTTTTTTGGCATCTCCCCTTTAGAATTGTTTGCTTTGCTTGCTAATTTCTTTTCTTGCTTGCTTGCTTGATTTCTCTTTCTACATTTTCTTTTTGTGACATTTTATTTTGCCTTCATATTATCTTCTATTTTTCCAGGCGTGAAAGGTCAGGGGAGGAGCTTCTTCTGATGGATTGTCTAGAGGGGGTTGAATCCACATAATTTATAAAACCCGAAAAACCATGGTGAAATTTTTCCTCTGCCAGGGATCGAGAACTTGGTATGCTTCGTTTTGTAGGCACGCACTTAACCACTACACCAAATGTATATTTTATATTTTATGTTTTAACCAACAGTTTCTATGTTGATTTCTATAAACGAAATAACAAGAAAGCTAATATAATCAAGAAGATAACCTTATTAAAAAAATTAAAAACTTGATGATCATATAGGATCCTTAATGAAATCAATAAGAAACAAAATCAATTCGGTAGGCTAATGAAATCAATAAGAGATCCGTTTTTTATACAAATCATAAGAAAACCTAATAGAATCAAAAAGTTTTTCTCTATGGATTGTTTTTTTATTTTTTGTGTCAAAAATGAGTAAACAAATTGTGAATAACAAGTTTTTCTTACTGGTTTAATGGGATTTCATTATTGATAAAATTAAAAAGATTTACCGCATGAAAATAATAAAGAATCTCTTTGAAAATATCTTCTTTTCTTTCTGCTGGCATACCCCTTAGCCTAAGAACATTTCATAGAGAAAAACTTTTTGATTCTATTAGGTATTTTTGGCTCTATGTAGAAGCATTTAAATAACTGTTTTTAGTTGGCCATATATTTTAAAATTTAACTATCACCAGAAAGGGCATAAGCCTATTCTGTTTCACCACTAACTTCCAATTGAAAGGAGAAGAACAATTTCTTCTCTCAGCACCAAAAATCAAATCTCATGCTGGTATTCACACAGGTATCTCAAGGCTAAAAAAATCTGGAGTGGCCTACACTCAACTTTACCATACCCAATGGAAACAGATATTTTTATAGAATATAAGTTCAAAGTATATTCGAATCGAAAAATTTATTATTTTCGGTTTGGAGTGTTAAGTAAATTTATACAGCTCTTCATCTTCATAAAAAAAGGCACATACTGAATTTCATTTTGATATGTCATACAGCTTCATCTTATTTTTTTCATGCGTTGGAAATGTAACCGATCCCTTTTCACTGCAAATTTATGAGTAACGCTGTACTTTTATCATGTCAAAACAAATAAATTCTGTGTTCGCATCACGTAAAAACTACTGGATGGATTTTAACAAAATATTTTTAAGAGGTACCTTAGTATCCTGATTCTAATATAGGATATCATATTTCCAAGTGAAAGTGGAGAAGAAGCAGTGAAAGTACGCCGATTTTTTAACCGTTTTAGATGTATGTATATAAGCAATATTGCTCAACAGATGCCGCTGTTTTAAAATAATGAGTAACTCATTTCCTGTCTGTCTTTTACAGAACTTTACAATAATTTTTAGAATTGTATCAAGGCATATTTAACCAGGTGACAGCACAAGGCGGAGCTAAGATTAAAGAGAAATTTTTTTTACTTTTTTTTATATGAAGTTTGACGTTAATCATGTATTTTAAGAGAAAATAAAATAGATATTACTGTCAAAAACCATATAAAAAAAATTCAAAAAATTGTTTGCGGATATTTCCTCTCCCTTACGCTATCACCTTTTTAAATATGCGGGATGGGTACCTTTATATAAACTAACTACGTAAGAGTCTTAAAATTTGGTGTGGATTACTTTCAAAGCAAAATCGAACAAAATATTGTCAGGACGCACACCACGTGTCTAGTCTATACATATAATAAAACAGTTTCTTATTTCCTGTCTGTCTTTCTGTCCGTGTTCGCATCACGTGAAAACTACTGGATGGATTTTAACAAAAAATTTTAATATCCTGTTTTAAATATAGGATACTTTTTATCATATTTATACGATATACATACTTTAGGGCGCCTTTTATTTTTGAAAGCGCCATATTTTAGTAGGGATGAGGTCCTTAACTAGTATTCATATAAAGAAAACATATATACCATAACTAAAGCGCTAAAAAAGTAAGGGTTTTTGGTGTGGATTGCTTTCAAAGTAAAATCGAACAAAATATTGTAAGGAAGCTGATGAAGTGGCGGGCACAGCTAGTTCTAAAAAAATTTGTAATTTTGTCGCGTACAAAATTCGAAATTAGCCACAACGTCCAAATAATCGTCTCTATATAAAAGTGTGTATTGACAGCTTGTAGTCGGTAGACATGTGTTAAATGCAAATATGCTGCTGTTAAACCGACTTTTCTCTACCTAGCGTTTACATTTGACAGTGCTGTCATGACAGTAAAATAGTTTAGTATTGGCTGTCAAAAATCCTGACAATTGTCTTCGTAGTGTAGGCATCCAGACAATAATTATTCATATAAATTTTTGAATTTTCCTATTTTATTTTTTTTTTTTTTATGCACTAAACTTTAATTTTACTGTCTTCAAAATATTCAAGGCAGTAGTTCAGACAATTCAAAAAGTGTGTATGTATTATTGTCTTAACAGCATTTACAGTTGTAACGCAGAAATATGATAAGGAATGTCCCAAAATATACAGTCAAAGACATAGTTTTTTTGGTTCAAGTGGTAGATGAGTCGAGAACTGTTTTCACCGTACCAAAATTAAATACATGGGACATTTTCTGTTGACATGTAACATAAATTTTTCTTGAAAAAAAAGAGCAAAAAAAAACTCAAGCCTGTTTAAAAAAAATATTCATTCAAATGTTTACATATTTAAAAACGTAAAACAAACTTTTATATCCATCATTATGTTTAAAAAAAATTACAATAAATAAATAGAAAAGTTATTAATGGTCTGACTGGCCTCACTTGCTAAAACAATATTTATTCATTTAATTTTTAAGAAAAAAAATACCACGAATTACCTGTCATAAAATAACATTTGGTTTCAATTTATATTTTTTAAACTCCAAATATTAATTAAAATTAAAGTTAAAAATTAATTCACATATTTTAACTAAAATGAATCAAAAACAAAAACTTGTGAAAGATTAAGGAAATGTAACACCAAAGTAACAGCCAAACTTAAAAAGGACAAAAATTAAGTAGTTTTATATGTAAATGTTTGATGTTTTCGAAATATAAAAAAAAACTAATTTAAAATTATAGAGAAATTAAGAAATGTACAACATTTAAAAGCGAAATCATAATTTGCTTTAAATGTGACGCAAACTGACAAAAGGGACACTGTTATCTTGCCAGACAAAACAAAAGTACATCGTTTTTGTTGCACCAGACGATATCTTAAGATCAACTACAAAATATGTAGATTTCATTTCATATTTAATTAGGCACTCTTAACCACTTAAAACTTGCACCAATTAGTTGTCCAACTTTAATCTCGATTATCTCAAAACTATACTTTTGAACTAAAAACTTCAAAAGACCCCGTACCTTAAACATTTTCTTAGATTTTTGCGTAATTTTTTTTTTTGCATTTTGTCTAGAATTTTGCATTTTATCAAAAACTCAATTTCCACCCCCGGCAAGATAAGGTCCCTGAGTCAGCTTGCGTCACAAATGAAGCATAAAAAGAATAGATGCAATATTTTATGGTAGTTTATGTAAAAAATAAATATGTATTCCAATATGTAGAGATACATATGTAAATTACAACAAAACTACATACATACATACATACATACATACATACATACATACATACATACATACATACATACATACATACATACATACATACATACATACATACATACATACATACATACATACATACATACATACATACATACATACATACATACATACATACATACATACATACATACATACATACATACATACATACATACATACATACATACATACATACATACATACATACATACATACATACATACATACATACGTACATACATACATACATACATACATACATACATACATACATACATACATACATACATACATACATACATACATACATACATACATACATACATACATACATACATACATACATACATACATACATACATACATACATACATACATACATACATACATACATACATACATATATTTTATAAATGTTTTCTTAAGTATACTATTAGTAATAATAAAATTATTTAAAAAATATATACATACACATATCGCACTTGATCAACAAGAGGGTATTAACTCAAAATTTTTGAATTTTCACTTTTTGCAAGAAATCAACCAACAACGTCAATATCCTCCACCGGCTGTAAAAATTTCAACTTATTCTGAGTACTCT
The DNA here is from genome assembly GCA_949628195.1 of Phasia obesa. Lineage (NCBI taxonomy): Eukaryota > Metazoa > Arthropoda > Insecta > Diptera > Tachinidae > Phasia > Phasia obesa. The sequence continues at coordinate 87,578,044 of OX451218.1, forward strand.
TTCATCTCGAAACCCACGTATGAGACCATTTTCGTGATAGTGTCTTGAGTACCTTTATATCAACAAAAAGTTATTATATTTATTTGGCAATAATTGCAAAAAATTTAAAAGAAAAACAGTGTAAATAAATTATTAAATGAAATTTGCTTACTATAATGTGTTCGGATTTTTAAATTATCTTAAAATTTAATCACAAACAGTTTTTTACCTCTAATGAAAATTTTAAAATTTTGAGTTAATACCCTCTTGTTGATAAAGTGCGATATGTATAAAATTGCAATTTAAGTAGTTGCGTTCTAAAAACTTTATAAAAAAATTAAATGAGCAATTGAGATATCTACAGGTTAATTAGGAGTCATTATTACCCTGTAAAAAGTAATTCTTTTCTTTTCAAATTAATTTAACCCACCAAAATATTATTAAACCCAATAAAATATTATTAAACCAAAATAAGAATTATTCGAAAAATCGAGGGTTTCACCACTTTTATCGTTGTTTTGTCTCCAATTATTCGCATAAAAAAATACAATTCGCGTGTCTTTGTAACAGGGTCGTAAGGTAGCTTTGGATTGAGGAACACGTTCGCTCGTCATAGTCATTATCGTTTAAGGTCAATCAGGCCGTCCTTGTTGCTCGGTCTTCAAGTGGTTTGCGTCTCCCTCTCGCACTGGCTGATTGGCTTCCACGGTTAACTGTACCGTGGTACAGTTAATTCGAGCTTGCATTAATCAGCCACGTGTAATCGCTTGGGTTATCGTGTATAACCTAAATTGTTTGAATAAATTGAAAATCGACATCGAAATAAAGAAAATACACGAAAAATTAACAAATAAATTTTACATACATTTAACAAAAAATTTGCAACTAGAAAAACTAAACAAAATTAAAACATAAAACATTGTTTTCAACCTAACCGTCGTTTCTGGACATGACCAAAAGCTGCAAATAAGAACCTAGTGTTTACGGCAGCTTTTTACCATTTGGCACCAACATTGTTGCTCTGTATGAGCAACAATCCAGAAGAAGAAGAAGGAGAAGTCTTTGTAACAGACATGGGAGGTTTCAATTACATTTTAATTACATGTAATGTGTAATTGTATACATATTACCCAATTACACGTAATAATTAATTGTAATTGAAATCACATCTTGCTTTTGTATATTATTTGGGTTACTTTCATTTTTTCCAAGGCATATTTAACCAGGTGACAGCACAAGGCGGAGGTAATATTGAAGAGAAAATTTTTAAATTTTTTTTATATTTTTTTTTTGTTTCGCATTTTTTTATTTATTGTATCTTCAATATAATTGAACTATCAATAATTACTCATATCTTAAGTCTAAAAATATACTTGTTAAGTCCAACCAGTGCTGGACAAAAAAAATGTATGTTTCACGGTTACTGTAATTATTTGTGGGTTATCCCTCTGATGTACGGATGAGAGAAGCAGTGTCCCTCCTTCTTAGTCGAATGTAACCAGGTTCAGTTAGTATGTTACGGGCCAGTGGATTCGGATGAGTTTCAAGCTTCTTTAAATACCTTATGGCAAGTTTCGCTATTTCTGCTTTAACTGATGGCACGTTTAGATCTTTATGGATGTTCGAATTTTTTGTATACCAGGGAGCAGATGTAATAATACGTAGAATCTTATTTTGGCGCCTTTGAATTTTTTCTACATTGGTAGCTGAGGCAGTGCCCCATAATTGAATGCCATAACACCATATTGGTTTTAGAATTGACTTGTATAATAAAAGTTTGCAGTCTAAAGCTAGAGTAGAATTTCTGCCAATTAGCCAGTTTAGTTGGACTGCTTTCAACTTCATTTGCGTTAACTTTGTTTCTATGTGCCGTTTCCATGTAAGGCGCCGGTCAAGATGTATGCCGAGATATTTGACATCTGAAAGCTGAGGTATCGTTTGGTTATTTATCCGAATAGGGGGGCAAGATTTTCTGCGCAGTGTGAAAGTTATGTGAGTACATTTTTGTTCATTCACTTTTATTCTCCATTTCTTCAACCATTTTTCTAAATTGGATATGTGGTCTTGTAAATATCGTGATGCTACTTCGGGTCTTTCGTGAATGCTCAAAAACGCTGTGTCGTCAGCAAATGTCGATGCGTGAACTCGGTTACTAGTTGGCATGTCTGAAGTATACAATAAGTATAAAAAGGGCCCCAATATACTACCATGGGGAACTCCGGCTTCGATTGGCTGGGGTGAGCTCAAAAAATCTCCTTCTTTCACAATAAATTTTCGTTCGGTTAAATAACTATCTAGCAAATTATATAGGTTTACGGGCAAATTCAGTTTTAGCTTGTATATTAGGCCTTCATGCCATACCTTATCGAATGCTTGAGAAACGTCGATAAAAAGCGCAGAGCAGTATTTTCTCTCTTCAAATGTCTTCTTAACAACATTGACTAACCTGTGAGTTTGTTCGATCGTACTATGTTTTTTCCTGAAGCCGAATTGATGGTTTGGAATACATCCTTTGTCGCTTAATCATTGTTTTAATCATATATTTTAAGAGAGAATAAAATAGATATTACTGTCAAAATCCATATGAAAAAAATTCAAAAAATTGTTTGCTTAAATTTCCGCTCCCTTACGCTATCACCTTGTTAAGTATGCCTTGATTTTGTCTTTAAATATAACAGGTCTTATTTTTGTTATCGATATTTCGCTACTCCTTTGTGTAGCATCATCAGGAACAAGGCAAATCTATATAAGGCAGTGTTGGAAGCTGACAATGCTTAAATTGTACCGTCCCAGTGATAAAATTGTACCAAATCAGCATTAATTGTACCAAATCAGCATTAATTGTACCAACATTACATAACATACCGTTGCTCGACATTTAAACATGTTAATCAAATCTTTAATACGATGATAATATTTTAAAACGATGATAATTGACCTTGATTCCTTGAATTTATTTTCTGTGGATAATAGTTAACGAAAATCAAAGCGTTACAAATTTTCAACGTTAAGGTAAAGGAAGTCAGCAATAATTGGGAATATGTACATATAGCTATTTTACAGCAGTCTTCATTTTCCGACCTCCTTGGTATTTTAGAACATATAGGCTAATGTGAAAATTTCGAAGTAAAATAAATCAAATTAAAGGCCCTCCATATTCTTAAAGGATCATCACTTTTACGTGAAATTTGGTTTAAAATACAAAATTTTTATTAATACAAAATTTTTATATATTCCTTAAGAATTTACGTTATTAAAAAAATGATTGATGGCCCTTTACTAAAGGCTTAAATACACAAAAATACATCTGGTTGTTAATTCAGAAAAGATATCATATTTTTAAACAATATCTTAAATTTTGCTCGCTATCTACGAAAAAAAAATTCAAAAAATGTATTAAAACTAAATATGAAAAATTTTGAAAAATCGAACAAAAATTTAAGAAATGCCAAGCTCTAAAAAAATTGATTGGTGTGAAATTCTCAAATTTGAGGCCATATACCTCCACCACTGGTAAGTGAATGATGACCAGATTCAAAACTTAAGTTCAGATGCTCCTTGGCTATGTTCTTGTCAATTTTTGGATCAATCGGACTAGCCTTTTACATATGGCCCCTTACACTGTGCAATGTTAGGAGATGGACACACTCCAATTGATATCAAGTTTTTCACCAAAATCACCGCATTTTAATCCGATTAAGTATACCAAAAACCCTTACGATTTCTCACTAGAATGAATGGAAAAAATTTATCAGTCGAATACTGCCGGTTAGCAGAGTAAATAATAAAAATCCTAAACATAAATCAAGAATATTGCATTTTAGTCAGTTCTAGACAAGGTTGGAGAAATTTTATTTTACATTTCTAAATTCATAGAAATGTAAAATAAAATTTTGAAAAAAAAATTTTATATGAAATTGTACCAAAAAAGCATGAAGTGTACCAGCGTACCACTGATGTATCGATTGTACCAAATTTGGTACAATTGTACCGCAAATCCCAACACTGATATAAGGTGTCCAACATGCATTTTGTTGTTGTTTAAATATACGGCAGACGCCAAAATGTTGGGATGTTTGTTTCTTCTTCTTCTATATATATATATAAAGCACAAAATGTGTTTGTTTATATATTTGTCGGAAAGCTATAGCTGCCTACACCAGTGAACCGATCTTTTTAAAATTTTCAGTTTCTTGCTGGATTTACGTATGGTAAATAGGGTACTTAGTTTTTTGATATTCAACGTGGGCGTGGCACCTCCCATACAAACTAAATATTTATCATCGTATTGCTTGGTAATAGTAATAGGTAGCGTCATGAAATTTTGCACCAGGAACCTTTATATTAACATGCATAGTTTCGAGAAAAATATACTGTATAGGAATAGTGTTCGTGGAACCTCCCATACAAAATGAAAAATTTTTATCGTGTATCTAGAGAAATAGCACCTAGCAATTTCGCACCAGTAACCCCCATATTAATGTACATAGTCAAGACTGAATTGGAATAGTGGGCGTGGTGCCTCCCATACAAAGTGAAAAATTATTATCGTCTTTCTGGCGAACTACAATAGACAGAGCCTTCAATCTTTGCACGAGTAACCCCTATGCTAATGTGAACAGTGTTGGGCTGGTGGAATCATTGGTCCGTAATTTTTCAAAAACGATGGTGGCCAGAACGTTACAGTCAATGGTGATCGGTATAGAGCCATGATTACTAACTTTTTCATTCCTGAATTGAATAACCATGATGTCCAGGAGATGTGGTTTCAACAAGATGGCGCAACATGTCACACAGATCGTGCCACAATAAATTTATTGAAAGACACGTTTGTGACCGCCTAATTTCACGTTTTGGACCTTTGAATTGGCCTCCCAGATCTTGTGATTTAACACCGCTAGACTACTTTCTGTGGGGCTATGTAAAGTCATTGGTCTATGCGGATAAGCCACAAACGCTTGACCATTTGGAAGACAACATTCGCCGTGTTATTGCCGATATACGGCCACAAATGTTGGAAAAAGTCATCGAAAATTGGACGTCCAGATTGGACTACATCCGCGCCAGCCGTGGCGGTCATATGCCAGAAATCATATTTAAAATGTAATGCCACAAGATAATCTTTCGGATAAATAAAATTCATGTCAATCGAATAATCCATCGTTGTTTTATTGCAACTTAAAGTTCTATACCTCTATAAAAAAAAACACCCTTTACAATAGATGGAGCCTTGAAACTTTGCGCAAGTAACCCTGAGAGTAATGTGCATAGTATAGCAAAATACAGACAGGATTAGGATAGCGGTACCTCCCATAAAAAGTAAAAAATTATTATCGTGTTGTTATAATAATTTTGGTTAGGAACAGTAGGCGTCGTACCTTGCATATAAACTAAAACATTTTTGATGTGAGAATAGCGTCCGTTTTCGAGTTAGAGGTTGGCCATACTTTTCTTCCAAGTGCTTATTGTATTTCTTGTGGATGGGTGTAGCGAATCGCACCGGGGATAGCTAGTCCCTATATAATAAAGAACTTAAGCCTAAAAAGGTATTATATCAGTTATAAAAAAAAAATATTTCAAATAAAATTAAATTATACATACATAATATAAAATTTATTTTCAATATTAATATTAATTAAGAAAAATATAATTTTAAATATAAATATAATTTAATTGTAAAGAGTTTCTTCTTATTTTTGCAAAAGTAAAATATTTAAAACGAAACGAGTCTAATTAGACAAGCTTTCGAGTTAAAATGTCTGTCGTTGTTGGCCACGATATACATACATATGTATGTATGTATAAAAATCCCCGAACTGTGTAAATATCTCAATTGTATATTCTTCCATTAAAAAATATTTTTTATTAAATAAAAAGTGTTTGAATTTAGTTACAATTTGATATATTAAATTAAATAAGATTTGATTTTTAGAATATCCATGTGTGTACAATGTGTTAGAATTGTAAAGTTATGTTTATCTCTTAAAACATAAAACTATAAAAGAGAGAGACTAAAATTAAATGTTTTGCTTGTACGAAATTATGTATATCAGAATAAATAAATCCAAATTAAAAATATGAAAAAGATATATGTAAATATATATCACAAACTAAATCATTTAAATAAAATATATTTAAACAAACTTTAATTAAAAAATAAGTGTTGCTGTCATTTTTAGTGCACTTAAGCAAAGGTGATGTATTTTTAGATTTAACTACATATCGTCGCGTTTCTTCTTAAACCACGTAAGCGTAATTTTTTCGAACTTGACTTTTTTGGTTTTTATAGTAGAAAATAACATTTGCCACCAGACTACATTCTCATCTTAACAAATGAAAATCTGAAAAATAAAAAAATCCATTTTCAAAACCTCGTAAGCACCATACAAATGACATTTGCATGCAAAATAAAATGGTTTTTATATTTCAAGTTGAAAATGTTAAATTTAAGAATAAAAAAATCAGGAAGGTTTCAGGCCAATTGGAGCATTTTTGGTAAAGTTAAAAGTTTTGTTTGATAAATACAAAAATAAATGTTATTTTACACACAGAAATTTGCAATTTGCTGGTTGCGCCAAAACCTCGTAAGCGACAGATTTGGCTACAATTAATTGTAAGTAACAAATTAAAAAAATAAAAGTTTCTATACCCTTCAGAGATTCGCACAGCCATGTTTTGCAAAAAAAAAAATATTTTGAAACCCATATTAAAGAAGTTATTAAGTTTTTTTCGTTTTCTGAAAAACGACTTCTTGGCGCTTACGTGGTTTAAGAATATACGCGACGATATGTGATCCGGGCTATGAAAAGGTGGCTTATGACTCAAAAAAAATTTTTCCACGTTTTTTTTTTTTTTTTGGTTTCGATAGTTTTTGAGACGCTCTTTCACGTGGTGAAAACTAGAAAGTCCTAACTAGAACAGAAGTTATGGTAAATCAAAGTCCATTTTGGGATAAAATCCCCAAAAACCTGACAACGCTGGGTCAGAAACTGGTTTGTGCTTTGCATTGAAAAAAACATCGCTCTTTATATACACACACGAACTTATCTCATTTATGCTCTTTCGCATTTTTTGGTTGCCCTTTGGGCATGACTGTTCATAATGCAAAAGAAAAACTACTAAGAAAATGACGAAATGCATTGTTTATCTTTAACAGCTAATTTTTCGAAATTTTGTTTTTGAGTCATAAGCCACCTATTCATAGCCCGGGTCACATACCTATATTGAATTCTATCAAAAAAAATTTAACATGCCAAATTCCACCCAGAGCAATGTATGAGTTTCTGGATCAACTGTTTTTAGGGTTCCGTACCTAAAGGAAAAAAACGTAACCCTATTGTTTTCGCCACAATGTCTAGCCGTCTGTCAGCGCCAGCTATATCTGGAATCGTAATAGATAGACTCTTAATATTTTCACAGAAGGTGTATAACTGTGGTCGCTATAGCATCATATACTTAAGCTTATACGACATCGTTTTATTAAAATTCTGCGTCATATTTTACCAATTTACTGCTGTAATAAAAGATATTTCAGTCATTTTTGTTTTTTTTTTTCTGATTTTATAACACAAATATTTTTTGGACTTTCAAAAAATTAATTTATTCAAACATTTCAAACATTTCGTTCGGAATTGAAATGATTTCGTAGTTATCATTTCCATCGGAATGGTTTTAGCTTCCATAGATTCCGTTCGGTTTTAGTAAATCGAAAATACAAAACCACTTTTTATGTATTGGGTAATTCCATGTCAAATCAACCAAAAAAAATTGTTTTCAAATTTACCACTTCCGATTTTTTTGAAACTTTTGTTATTTATATTTTTTTACTTTCTGAAGCCAAGTATACGGGTATGTTCTGTAATCCGAAACCGAGTGAAATTGAAATCGAATAAATTTTTAAACAAAAATATAACTTAGTTGCGCCAATTATTTTAAAACATTAGCAATCAAGGAAGTTATGTGAATGGTCTTTAATCAAATGTATAAAAAATAATATCAAACTGTTGTAAGATTTAAAAGTTATGACAATTTAAAGTTTCATTCGTATTCAATTTCACTCGGTTTCGGATTACAGAACATACCTGATAATTTAATAAAAAATCTATCTCTTACGGTTTTTTAGCTATACATCTGTCAAAATAGGAAAATATCGCTTTTTTGCAATAAGCTCGAGGATTAAATATATTCTTATTCCAGTTCTATAAGCCCTAGGAAGTTGAGTAACAGCTCATTTTAAAGGGGATTTATATTAAAAAAAAATCTTTGAGATAGTGTCTTCTAATTTTTTTTAAAAATTAGACTTATATATTTTTTTAATGTGGTTTAGTGAGTACACCATATAAATTTCAGAGTGGGGCCATGGTGGAATCAGAAGTTATATTAAAAAAACTTCATTTTGACTGATTACAAACTGAAAAACTAGAAATTTTTTAATAAACTGGGTAATAGAGATATGAAATATTTCTTAAAACTGAAACTGAAAAATTTGTCGTTAGTAAAAAATCTAAAGACAAAAACTTTTCACGAAATAGTCTTCTTGGGTGTTGAGGCCTTTTATTTTGGCGGACCCTGCCAATAAAAACAACTTGTGACTCAATATTAGAGTCATAAATATTAAAATCGCATCAAAAAATAATTGTGTGCTAAATAAAAATACTTTTAAATATTAGTTATATTTTTTACGCGATATGTCCACAGATCTGTCTGGACATTTTAACCAGATACCGAGAAAATCCATTTTGGACCAACCTGTTCGCTGTGATAATGTTGAAATAGACCAGTAATATTTTGGCTCCCGAGGTACTTTGATATTTACTTTCAATAGAGTAATACAACTTTGAAATCTGTAACCATAAAAAAATGATTTTTGACCCCCTTCTCAAAATATGTATTACAGTGTTAGGGCCAAAGTGTAGCGTTTCCTGGCAAAATTTAAGTTGAAAACTTTTTACTCAGTATTAGTTACAAGTGTAACTGAATATTTAAGACATAAAAAACATTTGTAACACGGTTTATCACTTCACCTTCATAAAAAATTAAAATGTATTTTAAACCCTCCATAACATTCTTTCTCATTGGTCGTTTTTTACATTCATAGCAAAACTTAAAGACCAAAATCTCACCTACAAAATAGAAAAAACTACGTATAAAAATTCCAATCCAATCAAAAGTTATGGATTTTTGACCACTGTGCGCCGTAAAGTGTCAAGGTATGGTCCAGAATAATATCCATTACTAATAAAAAGATGTTCTGAAAAGATTAAATGGCTATAAATTGCTTAAAATATCAATTCCACATAGCAAATTGAAAGTGGTTTCATTCCGAAAATTTTTTTTCGTTTTACGTTTTCTGTAGAAGCAAAATACGAAATCATTCCACTTTCAAAGGAAATATAGCTCTGGAACATGGGTAATTGTTTTGCTACATTCATTCTTATGATGCCACATTAAAAGTGGTTTTGTATTTTTTTTTTTTTTTTCGATTTAATAAAACCGAACGGAATGTATAGCAGCTAAAACCGTTCCGATCGGAATGGTAACTACGAAATCATTTCAAATCCGAACGGAATTTGTGACATGCCTCTATATGTCGGTGTTGGATGGCAACCGAACTTTAGTTGCGTTGTCATAAGGTAACGCAACTGGTAAAAATTGCTATTATGTAAGCCAACTTTTTTCAGTTACCATAAAGTTATTGATAATGCTATTTTGAGTCTACCAACTGGAAATAAATGTAAACAATCTAATAGTTTTTAATAGATAACTAACAAAATACAAAAAAAAATATAATTTCATGTCTGCCGTTTTGTACAATAGATTCTTTTTAAAATTAATATCCAACCTCCTTAAAAATGTGCCCAAACACATTCGTAAATTTAATGCAAGTTTCATCATGTTCCAGCCAAGGCGATAATTCTAAACAGAAAACCTATCTATAATACTTCTCATCCACTTAAAAATCCTCCTGAACATTACATCCCTCCGTATCTTCAGCCTTTGATATACCAAGTTTCATAGCAGCAGCTATTTTCGACCATTTTTATCATAACTTCAAAATTAACAACTTTTAGTTGCCAGTTGCCATACGTAATACAATTTCGGCAACTTGCAACGAAACTGAGGTTGGGTTGCTATCCATAATCGATCTATTAATTTTTTATACATAAATATATAGTGTGTTAATTTATGTTCGCTATATATTATGTATAAAAATTGCAAAATAAATGCACGGTATCAAGAGGCCCCTGTGAATAGGATGGGCAACGGTTTAAACTTTCAGGAACTATTCGCTCTCGGTAGCAGTTAAGTATACTACACCATCCTGCTCTCGATTGCGACGGGTAAGAGCTGTTCGTGATCCGAAATTACAGGGAAATGTTCTTGAGGACTATTGAATCTATACCCATTCATGGCTGGTAGTAGTGACCGCCTGCTGATGCAAAAACTTTTAGGCCGTCACTATGGACATTCGGTCAACGTGGGGTAGAATAAGGTCTCGGATATCATCGAGATGGCGATGAAACTCCTGTCGGATATGCCTAGCAGGGGATCTTGGGAGAGTATCCGATGATTAGAATGACTTGGCAGGTGACATGCAAACAAGAACTGCCTGTTTAGCAACTCACGAAGCTGATTCACATTGGTCATCTTGACACATCCGGTTGCAACTCGGAGTGCATTATTTTGGGTCGTTTGATAATCACCACTGAGTGTGGCTCAGGAAAGAGTGCATATCGCTATAATGAATGAGGTAGACGTCGCTATAATTATTTCTCGTTTCTTCGTTAGAATCTTATTTCAGATTAAATTATTAATTCGCATATGCTGGAATGCGAAATCCTCTAGATAGTTATGTATATTATAAATCCAGACTTTCAAAGCTTTCTTCTATCCAACAAAGCATTAAAAATTGGCATAAACAATCTCGTTCTAACAAAAATATAAATAAAAAAAAACATTTTTATTTTAATTTTTCTAATATAATTGTTTTTCTTTTATTTAAACTGTGAAATTTATTTTATTATATTTATTTCTTGGTTTTTCTTTCATTCAAGTTGTTGATTTAAATAAATTTAGTCATTATAGCTAATGCAATCAAAAATTATAAAGAATCTTAAATAACTAATTTGTATTTTTTGTTTTTGCCTTTTGCTTTCAAAAATTGAATGTTAATGTGAGTAATAGTATTTGAACGCTTCTCTTCCATCCATCGCAAAAGCTTAGTAAGTAACGATTTAAAATTGATACATACAAAGCATTTAAGTAATTATTTATTTATTAATACTCTACCACTAAATGTATGCATTAATAATTATCCTTATTATTAATATTATTACAATAAGGAGTAGTTTAAAGAATTAATAAAGATGGGAGATAATTAAATAATAAATATATTAACTACATTCTAGTTTTAAAATATAATAATAAAAAAAAAATAGAAGTCCAAGTGGAAACTTCAGTTGAAAGGGATTAACAAACAATTCATAGTGATGTAAAAAATTACAAAGAAAATAGTTTTATTATGAACAAAAAAGTAAAATACTTTCTCAGAAGTAGATTTCTAATTTACAAAGTTAAAAGTTTTCTTTACTTTTTCAAAGATATTATTTTAAAATAACAATAATAATATAATAATAATATCAAGGGAAAGTTAAAAGAAGTGTAGAAACTACTACTGGCACGTATGAAAACTTTACAAAACAAAAACAATTCAAGTTTAAACTAAATATGTATATGTAAGTGAATTCTCTATGATGACTATACGGCTACAACATCGCTACTACTGCTGCGGCTTTTGTTGGATGATGATTTTGAGGATTTGATTTCGGTTAGTGTGACGGAGCCGGGACCATTAAGGAAATGCATTTTAACATGTTTTTGCAGTTCTTGCTGTGTGTCGAAATACACCTGGCATAGATCGCAGGAATAGCGAGATTTTACTGCGATGCTGACTGCCGAAGAAGATGGTTTGCGATTTTCCATTGAAGAGTTATCATCGTCGTCATCATCGAATTCATCGGAATCATCTTCTTCCACATCGTCATTCTCGGTATCATTGTAACTGCGGGGTTGTGCTATTTCTGTTGGTTTGTCTTTAAGACTGGAGGCCTCATTGGTGTCTTCGTTGGTAGAAGGATCTTCATCATCTGCATCGCTACTGCCATCGCCGTCATCATCATCTTCCTCATCGTCGTCATCATCATCCTCGCCCACGTCTTCATCACCACCCACGGTCTGTTGAGCTCCTACTGCCAAGTCATCAAACTCTTCTCCTTCAACTGGATCCTCTTCATCATCTTCATCATATTCCTCTAATTCAGATCCTCGTTGTTGCTGCTGCTGCTGCTGATGTTCGTTCAAACCTTCTTCATTCTCATTATTGTCAACTTCTCCCTCATCATCTTCATCATCTTCCTCTTCTTCATCATCATCTTCGTCATACTGATCTTTAACACTGTCCCTAGATTCTTCATCTGCTTCCTGTTTCACTGGCAAACAGGGTATTTTAATCTTTTTGAATGCTGGCATAACATCATTGCCTTCGCTTTCTTGCTGCTGTTGTTGGCCTTCTTGGGCTTGTACTGTCGTTTGTTGTTCCATTTGTTCTTGATTTTGTATTTGCTCAGGCTGTTGCTGCGACTGTTTCTTAGGTGCTGAACGTTCCACCGGCACTATCACGTGCTCCTTCATATGATTGTGTAAATGATTTATTAATTTTTCCTTACGCGAAACATACGCACCGCATAAATCACATCCCCATTGGAATGGTCCAAACGGTTTCATCACCCTCGCCTCAGCAACTTTATGCTCAATCCATTCACCTTTCGTTTCGAACTTCATATTACACTTTCTGCACATATTTGGATTATCACATTCGATTCTCGGTGGTTCAGGTAAATAGCCTATTTCATTTTTGTGCAACTCGAACAAATGTCGTCGCAAATTGTTGTTGCTAATGAAGGTGGAGGGACAGTGGGGACATTTAAGTTCACGTTTACGTTTCTGGGGCCTGTGGTTGCCGCCCATATTGGCAAATTGGCGCGGCATTAGACCCACCGCTTGTAATCCCAGAAGACGTTGATGGCTGATCGGCATTTTGGATTTCGCTTGATGTTGTTGCTGTTGTTGGAGTTGCTGTTGCTGCTGCTGATGCGATGACTGTGTTGGTTTGCTGAGTTGTTGCTGCGATGTTTGCATATGGGAGATGCTCGACATATGTTGATCGGCTTCGTTCTATAAGTTTTAGAAAACAAAAAAACACAGAACAAAAAATACTAATATATGAAAACAAATTTCTTAAGGAGCAAAAAAAAATACATTAATTTTATTATTTTGTGACTGGTGTGGAGGCAAAACACATGTCCAGAAATATGTATATATGTATGTATGTTGAGAAAATATCTCATCATTTTTATTAAATTTTCGATGAATATAATATTTTAGAATAATTTTGTTAAAAAGTTTTTGGCAAACAAGCTTAGTACTACTAATAGGAACATTTGAAAATTTTTTCGGTTTGTTATGCGATTAGAATTTTATAAGAGAGTACGCATCGCGCCTTAATTTCAGGTTTGAAAATTTTTCTATTATTTCTTTAAATGTAAAATACACGATGTAGTCGTGTGTAGAAATAAAAAGCATGTGCGACTACAATAAAATTGTATCAACACAACATAAAGGTTGGATTTTGTTGGAGAGATAAGTTAATAGTAATATCACTTACTTTAAAGGCAAGGTAAAGCAACGATCCTTAGCCTCGTTATTATAACGAAAAACTACTTATTTCACCGATAAAATCATAACTTTAGCTATTGGGAAGTTATAATAATGGGCCTTAAACTTGCAATTAAAAAAACTTTAAATAAAAAAACAGTGCCAAATTACGGCATTCGAAATCGATCGAAATACCCATTTAAATTCTGTACAAATTTCGATCGATATCGAAACCCGTTATTTGTCCATAGTTTTCGAACATTAAAACCTAACGAATGATATTTTAAAATACGCAATCAGTCGATTGGTTATACGTTATCATATGCTATTATAGAACTACTTCGATATCGAATGCCTCAATCCCAAAAATAAAAATTTCGAATAATTTTATTCGATTACAAATGCGATCGCTTAAAATTAGTCGTCATTTTGAACCGAAAATTGTCAAATATTCCTTTATAAAATTATCTACTAATAATGGCTTGTTAATTTCTTTTAAATATAAAAAAATATATCAGTTAAATTTCAATTTTAAATCCAATATTGTTAATAAAAATTTCGACTGTCTATTGCCAAACCTTTGTTTTTTAATATTATTATTATTATTTAAACACGTTGTGGACATTATATTTGTTAGAACGTTGTTTCTTTTCTGTGATTTTCTGACTTCAAAGCCTCACTGCACAAGTCCAAAAGCTCACCTGTTTGCTATCACCTCTGAAATGCCATTTCCTATGCACTTTTAGTGCTGTCATTTGACTAAATGTCTTTGCACACAAATCGCATGCATACTCGCCATTATCATTTTTACGATCCATGTAGAATTGATTTGGATCAGCGGGACCAGTATCGAACATGGCCGCCAAAGGATTGTCTGTATACAATTCCATTTCATGCATTTGTATGTGTTTAGCGAATAGATCCTGGTCGGTGAAACGTGCACCACAAATCGTACAAGCAACTTCAGGTAATTTTATTTTTAAACTACTTGCACTGCCTGCAGTAGCGTTTAGGGCGGTAGATAGGGTGTTGTCGGCATCCCGGGAGTGTTCATCATCATCTTCGTCCTCGTCATCTCCAGTTTTATGTTTGTAAACAGCGGTAGCAGTTTCATTAGCCGCTTGTGTAATTGGTTTTCGATTACATGAGGGTATATGATTCTCCAACATCTGGGCATCAAAGAACACCTTTTTGCACAACACACATTCAGAGGGTTCGGGTATTTGCGGATGTTTCTTGTAGCGATGAACCTAAGAGGGGTAAAAAAGTTTGATTCTAATCTTTTTGAAAATAATTATTTAAGATTTTCTTCGATCGCGAAGGATGGTCCGAAAACATATATTAAAAATATTAAATTTATTATCGAAACTTACCCACAAACTTTTACGGCCACTGTACACATTGCCGCAATCTTTGCAAGAATAATCATTAGAGTCGAACTCATCGTGGGAATTGATATGTATGGCCAATTTCTTATTCGTGTTGAAGTTGGAGGGACAATATTTACATTGATACCAGTACAAGGGCCCTGCCTGGGCATCTCCTGCGCCAACAACACTTACTGGCGTCGATACACCAGACATATCAGCACCCACTGAACTGTTATCCGGAACACCAGCAGCCATAGAATCATCCGCATTGTAACCATCTTCGTCATCATCTATGTTAGAGGGTTCTCCTTGTTTGTTATGGACATTGGCCAAATGGTGTTGTAACTCTACATCTGTACGATAGACTATGGAACAAATTTCACATTCATATTGTTTTATAATCATATCGTCCTTGAGCAGAGTATTGTGTATTTTAAACATGTGTACTTTCAAACCCTTTTCGTAGGCAAATTCAGCATCACATAATTTACATTTTATAAATTGTACATTGCGGATTTGATGGTCATTGAGCATGTGGTAACGATATGATTTCTTCGAAGAGAAACGGCGTTGACAAATGCGACAACGCATACGACGGAAACGTCTATCAGCAGCTTGTTCCAGGGATTTTCTTAAGATTTGTTGTTGACCAGTTATGGATTGCTGGTTGGCATTACCACCTGCTGCAGCCTTTGAAGTTGATATACCGTAATTGTTATTTTGAGCACTTTGATGTGAGCGCATATGATTAGAAAGACCAATATTATTGGCAAACACAGCATTACAAATAGAACATTCTCTTTGGATAACATTGGTCACTGAGCCATTGTTGTTATTATTATTTGAAATACTTGCATCTAAACGCATTTTCTTGGTAGCATTTTCATTTTCACAATCGTCTTCAGCTAAACAATTGATAAACAAAAAAAAACATATTTTAAATTAATTATTTTTATATTTCATATATTCCCTTCTCTTACCAGCAGCCCCACCATTTGTTATAGACATTAAATCCTTCATCACATAATCATAACGTCCGGTATAGGGGTTCTGTGCTGCAGCTGTTACTCCAGCAGCAGTTTTAACTGCGTCTGCATTAACGATATACTCAAAACCGGTATGACGTGCTTTGTCTGCTCCATGAGCGCTAACCATATGCTCTCGTAAATTCGATAATCTTGGATAACCTTGTCCGCACTTTACACATTTATAGGTTTGTGGTAATTGGTCGGGATGTTTTGATTCCATGTGTCGCAAAACATTATTGTAGTTATTGTATTGTTGACCACAAATCGGACAAGCCTGAGGCATGCGTGAGAAGTACTGCGTTTTAGGTGTTGTATTTATGAGCGAAACATTAAACTGACCACTGCGTAAATCGTCAGCAGATGATGCACCTGAATGAAATTAAAGTTTTTTTAGAATGTCTGTTAAAAGCCTACACGTTTAAAAAACTGCTTCAAAGTGGAAAACAAATTCTCTGAATTTTTGTAAACTATTATTATCCTTTTGTCTTTATAAATAGAATATTTCAGTCATGATATTAATCAAAATATGTATCTTGCGGAAAACATATGTAGTTTAGGTTAGGTAATGTTATGTTAGGAAAAGAATAGCGCTAGCAAGTTTAGACAGCTTCACTCGAAGACCTATTGAGATTCCCTTCAGACTTCACCAAATATCTTACTCTTTAGAAAAACTCCATTATCAAACTTTAAGCCTACCCAATTCAACTTTCGGCTTGCTTTGTCTTAGGTATTGCAGAGAATGTGCTCTATATTTATCAGCTCCTCCTTATCCTTGATCTCTCCATCATCTCAAAGCGTTTATTTCACGTATACAAACGTAAGCAAAAATCATATTCAGCTCTCACATTACTCCTCGAGCCGTCTGTAAAACTGCAGAGCCTCTTACAGTTCATGGGATCCTATCAGCTGGAATTCAACAGGTAGTGAGTGCTGAATCAAAAATATCTTAAGTATAAGATCACTTCTGAGACCCAGTAAAAACCTTGACAGCTATCTCAATCAAGTTTCTGGTTTAGTCTATTAACCCTAACCTCGCTAATCAGGACTCACTAAATCAGCTGTAATGACCATCTCTGAGACTTTTACTTTTCTCACTGCCATCCATCAAAAAATTAACCTTTGTTTAAGAAGGAGTCTTAAAACCGAGTTTAAACTCAGTTTACTAACCTTGATTGTAATTCCAAATTCTATCCTATGGAATTCCTGCACAATTCGGACCGTTTTTTTAATTTCCAACACAAGTAAACACCCACGTATTTTGCTCATATGATAACCTAAATTTCATAGTGTTGGTAATATGAAATTTTCTACCTTGTACTACATGTTAGTTTCAAACCTTCCTACGTTGTACTTTATTATTAAATTATATCCGTTCTTTTGTTTGTTTCCCAATTAGAAAGGTTACCTAGAGCTACCTGCACAGTGTCACTAATATTAGGAATAAATTTTTCCTAGATCAGTAGCACAATGCCATTTTAACGCCCTACCAGAATGAAGTTTATAATCCCGATGCTGAACATAAGAGTTATCGACTCAACCAAGATGCACTGAACAAACAGATTCTCTCTCTGCAGTAACTCAGCCATCTCAACACAATAAGCCGTGTTCTATTTAACCCACTACCTCATGAAGCACACTTAGGATATTTTTAACGCCCTACCAGAATGAAGTTTATAATCCCGATGCTGAGCATAAGAGTTATCGACTCAACCAAGATGCACTGAACAAACAGATTCTCTCTCTGCAGTAACTCCCTAATCCCCTCCATTTTATAATTGTTAAAAGACATCTCAACACAATAAACCGTGTTCTATTTAACCTCACTACCTCATGAAGCACACTTTCAAAACATGCCGCCAGTAACGTGCACCAGCATTTAGTATGTGGCTATACATCACAATTTAGTTTTAATTTTTCAAAATCTGAAGGCTTGTTCAACTCTAATTTTTCTATTATTATTTTATTCCAAGGGGAAAAAAGTTGTTTCATGCTTAAATAATGAAATATTAAACAAAATTTAACCTAGAAGTGTAAGATATCCATCTTTTTCCCCAACTTACCTCCCATTTTACTTGAAGAATTGTCAGCACTTAACGAGATTTTTGACTGTTCGCCAAAGTTAGCCAAATGCTTTTCCTGCACATGTTCCATAAACTTTTGCTGCGTTTCGTGTTTCGTATCGCACGTAACACATCGCAATGTCACAATACAGTCCATATTATTATAATGACGTTTACGATCAGCTGGATCTTCAATATCGACAGCACAATAACAACACTGGGTATTGTTTATGTCTTTGCGTTGGACGTCAGCATGTTCGTCATAGACATGTGAACGGAATTCTAATTTCAAGCGGAACGTTTTTGGACACAATTTACACTCGTACATTTTATTTACCAACAACTCTTTGGCACGTACTTTTTCCGGGGCTGCCGCCACTGTTGCTGTAACAGCTGCTGCAAAGTTTGCATTTCTTGCCATTAGATTATGCAGCACTTTATGCAAATTTATACAGTTGCGTTTTTTTAAATGTGATATAAACAATGCTTTGGAATCGTTTAGTTTTAAACAGTTGAAACAACAGTTTCTGGGTAGTGTTAGGTACTTTTTACGCATGTGAGCCATGAAATTCTTATAAGTTGTATAATATTTGTTGCAACAGCGACAAGTCATACTTTGATATTGTCTTAGGAATTCGTCATTTTGTTGAAGGAAAATAATTTTCTCGTCCGTCAACAGTTCACGATATTTCTCCGGATTGTCGTAATCAAAGCCAAATTCACCATTGTTGAAAGCATTAACAACTTCTTGCCGATATTTTTGTGGCGTTATAACGGCGCCACTGGACAATTTACAAGCATCGGCTGCCACCGCAGCTGCAACAGCTCTCTGTAGCTCTAAGGAGGCATTTAAAGCGGCGGTTTGTTTATTAATTGATTGATCATTTTCTTCTAAAGTCTCAAAGAGATTAGGATGTAAGTTCTTTTCATGGCGTCTAGCATTAGCGCGTGTTGAAAATTTTAAATTGCAAGCACGGCAAGCCGCCTCCTTAGTGCTCACACGTATAGTTGTACTAGCTGGTAATGGCTTTAAGTCGGCAGGTCGTCTTATTACTTCATAATCGAAGTTGGAAGCGGATTCCTTAAATGAAAATGAATGATGGCGAAAAAGATATTTCAATAATAGACATTTTTATTAATTTAACACTTGTTACCATAAATTCACCCTCATCGGCAGTGCGCTCTAAAAACATGGTTGGATCTACTACCATTTCATCTGATTCATCATGTTGTTGATGTTTAGCTCCATTGTAATCATCGTCCTCAAGTGGTTCGTCCTTTATTTGTACTGCAGGTAACGGCTAAAATTATACGAAATAATAATATAGACTTCAATAGATGTACTACACCATTTTTAATCTCAAATCTTACTGTAAAATCGAAAACTTCTTTCTTACAAGTTATTTAGAGTTTCATTTTCGATATACATAAATATAATTTATTAACTATTTATTGATCGATTTTAAGTGATATCTCGTTGGTTTATTATATATGTATTTTTTAATTAGGAATTTTTAAAAATATCGATAATTTGCAAAATTTGGTTTTCTTTTTTTTTTTGTGGAATTTAGATTAAAATTCAAATTTAAACTTTCATTGAAATAAATACTTTTCAAACTCTAGTTCTTTATTATAAAAATATATTTTTAAATAGAAAAATGCCTTTAAAAATATTTTTTACAGAAATAGAATACGAGAAATTATTTATTATATTTTATAGTTTTTGAAGTGAGGTTGTTAAGAATTTTTTTTACACAATCGATAGGGCACTGTTACACGTACAATGTAGATGGTAATACTTGGATAGCGATGCATTTTAAAGTATTGATGGATAGCGCGATTATGCTACATTGTTAATATTTATCGGGTCAGTATTTGCAATATTTTTGTGCTGTGCGAGTCGGAAGTTGATCTAAAAATACTGGGATTCAATTATGGAACACTGCCCTAGCTTAAAACTTTAAAAAAATTCAAAGGCGCCACGACGACGACATTTTAGGTTGACGGTATTTTGAGCCATTTGGCGAGGCATAGCCACTAACAGATTGCATGTGCCGCCAGTGCGCCTTGTATGGCGACTTTCTTTTTTCCACTCGTCTGTGCTTGTCTGCCTAACTGCTTCAATCTTTGCTCGAAATTCTTCACTACATCTTCTGCCTATTTTCTCTTTCTATTTTTTTTCTTCCTTTTCTTTTTTACTTGCAGGTAACACAAAGGGCCCATCATATTAAACCCAAGTGAGCTGTCTATACGCAGCTGCATGCCTAACCTAAGACGCCAAAACAGAATTTAGAGAGTGATTACATCCACAAAGATCTAAACGTGCCATTGGTTCAAGCAGAATTCGCTGAAAATGCATTAATATATTTCAGAAAGCTCGAAACACATCCAAAACCGTATTATCCTAAACGACTAAGAAGTAAATAAATTTTTGTCCGACACTGGCTGGACGTAATTAAGTATAATTTAGTTATAAGATGTGAACACTTATTGTTAGTTCAATTATGGCCCTTATTATGAGTTGCATTCGACTTTCGATCTTCACTGGATAACGAACATGGAATATCGAATGTCAAATTCGTCTTACGAGTTGGTAGCACTGTCAAAAATTTCGTTGTATAACGTTTTTCAATTGAACACATTTTGCAGCAGTAAATTATTTTAATTTTATGCAGGCCTTAGAGGTTGTAAGTACAAACAACAATTGGAAAAGCACAAAGCTAAATTGTGTGGGGCCACCACTTAGAAGAACAGTAAAGTGGTGTTATTAATTAATAAATAATTAAATTGTTTTATAAATTAATAATACAATATTTATTTATAACGCCAGCTGATATACATACATACATATATGTATTTACTATTGTGAATAATCCAATTGAGTTAAATTCACAATAGCGCTACTTTTATCGAATGTGCGCCATAATAACAAATGAAAATTCGTTCGATCAGCTTTTTCTATTACAATCGAAGATCGAAAGTTGCTCATAATAGGCACCTATATTTGATGATTCCATAAATAAAATTTTCAAAAAAATCCATTGAGTTTAAAAGACAAAAAATATAAAAACTTTTGGTGATATATCCGCTGTACATACGGCAGGTTCCAAAGTCAACTTTTATAAAAAAGCATTTGATCGAATGATAATAAAATAAATATGCACGATAAAATAAAAATGATGAAAAGTTATAAAAAGTTTTTTTTTAATGTCAGTTTAAAGATTTGGATTAATAAATACGCTTTTTTTTAACTCAAATAGTAATTTTGTTACAAATAATAGGTGCGTACTCGTACTCAACATTGGGAGCCCTCGGGATCCCAATTTTACCGAAAACTATTCCCGTACTACAAGTTTGGGAAAAGAGGAGTAATTTTGAGAGAAAGTATTCTTCTTCTTTTTGCACGAAACAGCCCAAACTTTTTATTTGGGCTGATTGTGAAAATACAAAACAATCAAAAAAAAAATAATGTTTTTATGCTCACAATAACTATTATTTGAAAGCTTTTTTATAAAAGATTAGAAAATATTTGTGTTTTAAATTTTTATTATTTGCGAATGCATTTAAAACACTTTGACATCACGTTTTGGGATATAAAGTTGAATTTTAGTGTTCCCGTACTTTTGGGCATTTTTCTCTCTAAGAGAGTTTATTTTTGTTTTCTCTCATTTTACCGAACTTTTCCCAAAAAGGACGGGATCGCACCTAATATTTGTATTATATTTTTATTTTTTTTCTATATCTTCTGTATTGCATACGGTAAGGTTTTTTTCAACAACATTTTTCGAGGTGATGATGCGAAAAAGTTAAAAACATTTATAAAATGTCGAATATATAAAACGGCTAAGGTATTTTACTACTTTAAATTGTGCAATAAAATTGTATTATTTTAATAAAAAAAAAAATGTTAATTAAAACTGTAGATTTCATTTCATTCCAAAAATAATTTTGAATTTTCATTATAACACAAAACGAACTTCGAAATGTTTGGCCAAAGAAAAATAAAATCTAGTTGATTTTGAAATAAAATCTGTCCGAGAGAGAGAGAGAGTGGGAAATGTAATATAAAATACATATAAATTGAATTTCAAAGTCAAAGGTACGCTGTATACGATACATTTACATTATAGGAGTATCGTCTAAACAAACGCAATTGCTGCACAGCACTTGTACAAGCAATGGCCGATGTAGATGCACTTGATCCTCCCACTAAACATTCATCACTAGAACCAGCACTAACAATCGAACCAGCAGCAACAGCAGATGCTGTTATAGTTTCGACACTACTGCTGCTACTAGCCATCATTGATGTAGTAGTTAGTGTGGTGTTGGTCGGAGTATTCAAGCAGTTTGTTGCTGATGCTGTAGTTGTCACAATTGGTGCAGCAGTAATCGTGCAAGAAGTTACTGTAGCAGTTACACAAGGAACTGCCGGCATAACGAATGACTGCTGTAAGGGAGAGCAAGTAGCTATTAATGATTGTTGGTTTGCGGAGATTTGTTTCTTTTCAGATTTTTGTTTAGTTTTGCTAGACGACGCTTGTACGTGATGCATTGTTGTCGTAGCTTGTGACACTGTATGCGACGTTTGACTTTGCGTTTGCGTTTGCCGCTGTGACTTGTTATATTTATGTTTCGTATAGTGACGTTTTGTTAACGGCATAGCGACATTTTGTTGCTGTTTTTGTAATAATTTTTCTGGTTGTTGTTTAGTTTGTTGCGATTTAGGACTCACATAGACTGTTAAAGATTTGCGTTTTTTTAACGTTGAAATTCCCTCCAATATGGAAGAAGCCAATGACTGTTGTTCCTCTTGTTGTTGTAGCTGCTGATCATCATAATGATTATCTGCTGTTTGATGACACTGTTCGGCAGATTGTAAAGATTTGTTTGAATTCTCTAGCCAGGAACGTTGCTTAGCTTGTGCTGATAGACAACGATTCTTAAAAGACTGCCAAGAGTTTAGGAAACTTATGCAAGCGTGACAGATTCGTAATGATAAGTTATCGTTGCTGGAAATCTATAATAAAAAGGGAAACAATTAAAAAATAAATTTATTAATTATGAATAATAAAGTTTATAAAAATTAATTATTAAGATAAGAGTATAAAATCTAATATGGTGGTTGTATAATTTGCGACATTCTACTTTCAGTAAGTGTTAACCTCAAAGACCAGAAACCAAGAAATTATTAATAATCAAAGAACGTAATGCATTCATATGTATTTTTGTGGAAGTTTTATATAATTAACCAAAGTTAATATGGGAGGTTCAAAAAATAAAAAGCAAAGTAGTTATCAAACCGGTTTCCAAAAAACCGGTTTTTTTCCATTTATCATTTTTTTTAAGCCGACTTTTTAAAAACGACAAATTCCGAATTATTTGACAAACCGGTATTTTCGTTTCAAATTAAAAACTATATGAATAGTAATAGACTCATCTTGCTCGCATTAAGATATCTAATAATAACACCTAGACTAGGCGCTGATGGATTATACATATGTAGGTCTTTTGTGATACAAAAAATGAAGTACCGGAGATTCTAAGAGGTGATGAATGACAATTTCAAATGTACATTGTTGTTGTTGTAACAGCTCTGCTTCAGTCGGAAGTTTTTACCTGAGGAAAAGATTGTCCGCTCACCTATTGCCGAGCTCAGCTTTATTGGTTGAGCTAAGCGATTATTTTGTTACATGTTAACATTTTTTTAACCGACATTAAAACTGTGAAGTTGAAGCTGTCGTACCTCAGCTCTGTAAAGATCGATCCCAAAATAGCTAAGAAGTCACTAAGTGCTAAAACTCAAATTAGAGAGAAGCCAGCATGAGGACCGAACCTGAATAACACATCACAACACATAGTGTAGTAGTGTTTGCTCTTAATATTAGGCGGAAAGTATACCTGAAACCAGAGCGCAGCCGAACTCAGATCCTTGTATTTCGTAGGTATCCGACATCTAGATTAAGACACCCTATCCGAAGAGCTTGTAGTTGTAACCATCAAATGAAGGCCTTTTAATTAAATACAATAGGTGTCTTAGATTAAATGTGGGTACCTGCCACAATGACCCAAGCTGATGGTGCTCAAAATACCAGGTGGATACAATGTGTCTACTAACGCCCCCACGTAATATCGCGCATAGGTAGTAATTCGGGACTATGTACTTGGACATAGTGTCTTCTGTTGAGAGTGCAATAGCACACGTGTACTCTGAAGGGACCTCGTCAATAATCGGTCACAGATAGGGGTGGCTGAATGTGGCTCTACCCTATCCCGTGGTACTAGTCGTTTGGAAACTGGTCGGGCCTCGAAAGACCCATTATTACACAGACCTGTTCTTCAAGATTCAGGTTCCAGGAACCCCGGAGGGAGAAATTAAGTACCGTATGGCATATTACAACTCCACGTTTACAAAAATTTCTTTGCATTTAAAAAATCTAATTTAAATCTAATTTAAATGTAAAAGAGTAATCTGAAGGTGCAAGGACAGGCTTTGTGGCGGGTACGGATAACATATCCCAACCCAACTCCAATATTTTTTTCGAGTGACTAAAGATGTATGATTACCAGATCATACAGGCATTTTAACGGCGAAGATTACTGCTGTAAAAACAGCCATTGCTCTTGCCACCCATCCAGCAAGGCAACGAAAGAGCTGATTATGGCGCCAAATAACAGAAACTCCGTTTCACAAAAGCCATAACATATCAGTTTACTGTAACCCAAGGTCTGCAGAACATATTTATCGTGAACAAGATCTAGATTCAACAGCAATTTATTTAGGTTTGAATGTATTATGTTAGCCAGCCTTAGGGTGGGTAAATGTATCTTTAACTCGAAACACTACTACTATGAAAATAATTAATTTGCCAAGATGTTTCAATTTCCTCATTTGCTGACAACTTGCCTGATTTTGGGGATAGAACAATCGAGACACTCGATTGTATTTTTATATTATATTATTCAATATATTTTGACTTTACCATACGTTGTATAAGGTAAAGTATAGTAATCATGAAAAAAATCGACGGGTTTATACGTTTTGAGGTCTCCTGAATCCATTTTGACTTTATTCGCGATGATGTCTGTGGGTGGGTGTGTATGCCACAATTTTTGTGGAGTTTGTACAGGTTATACCGTTTGACAAATCAAAATGAACAAGTCATACCCTATGACATATCAAATTGAAATTAAGTATGTGCCTTTGGTTTATGGAGATAAAGAGCTGTGTAAATTTTGGTCATAATCAGGAAGGGACAAGGGGTAGTTTACTTAACACCCCAAACCGAAAATAATTAATTTTTCGATTCGAGTATAATTTTAACTTTTATTCTTTATGTAATATATCCATAAAAATATCTGTTTCCATTGGGTATGGTAAAGTTAAGTGTAGGCCACTCCAGTTTCATTCACTCAAAGGTTCAAACAATAAGAAAAAAATACAGGTTAAATGCTTTAAACATGTTAACAATCCGCAATTAATTAGTTGCCAACCCAATATTTCAAAAGCATCCTATAAATTTGGGAAAGCATCTTCTTATTTCGAATAAATATTGATATTGATTAAGAAGCGAGTATTTACATAAATTGCAATAACATTTGAATAATCATAAAATAACCATTAAGTTAAAAGTGTTATTTAAAATCGTATTTAAATGCTTAGACAATGTCTAGTTTAAGTATTTACATAGATATAATTGGATGTTTGTTGATTAAATATCAAGTATTTGCCATATTTTGAGGGATGTATGTATGTATCACGCAAAATAAAAAATACAATTTTACATCTACTTATGTTTTGTCCTAACAATTACTGCCTGCCTGTAAATAAAAATGGAAGCAAAAAAGTAATTATCCAATAGATATAATTATAAGGAAGGATTATAATTAAGGATGCTACAACAAATGGAAGTATGTATAATACAAGTATATGCATATAGTGACAAACATACGAGCCTAGATAATACCTAAGATTCTTAAACCAACACACACTAACAAGCACACACGCACAAGTTTAAGCAAATATATTTGCTTACATTTCCAAAGAAACTCACACAGACAATAATAATCGGACAATATCAAAGCCATACAATTGCCAATTTGAACAATGTCCATACAAAACAAATTCAAAAGCAATATAATTCTACTTAAACAACGATATATTAAGCAAGCGTATGAGGACAATTTCAGCAACTTGTAAAAACATAGACTTCAAAAGACATCAGTTTAGAGTAGGAGCAAACAAACGAACACTGCAACAACATTCAAAATTGATATTTCAAAATCTTTAATGTGTCTTATTTATGTGTGACTGTGTGTGTGTTTGTGTGTGTGTGTAGATGTGTGTTTAAAGAAACATACATCCTTACACAAGATATTTTATATAAAATTATGCTTTGAATGCAAATTATATTTGATATTATTTTGATTTACACACATACATATGTACATAACTACTTAAACATGAGTATGTACATATGTATGTATACATAATTAGTATGTACTATAGTACTTAATAGCAAAAGGGTCAATGACATTTTTTAATAGAAAGACTCGTATGCAGGAGAGATTTAATATATTGTACATAAGCAACAACTAATGAATCTGTTTGTGTTAAGTTTCTTTAATAGGCAAATAATATCTATATAATTTAGCGTAAAAATTGCAACTAACATTAACTATTTATTATTAGAATTGATACCGAATGTACAATTAATGAAGACCGCATTTAAGTCCCAAAGCTATTGTTAAACTCATTATGTAAAGTGTCTTTATGGAGAAATTATTTTAAATAAATTTTAGTGAGTGGCTGTTTACAGTAGCATTCATTTGTTTGTTTGTTTGTTAAAGCACAATAATCTATACATACATACATATAATAAAATAGTAACTTATTTCCGTCTGTCTGTCTGTCTGTCTGTCTGTATGTATGTATGTCTGTCTGCTTTTCTTTTACGTTCGCTTCACGTAAAACCTACAGGATGGATTTTAACAAAATCTTGTGAGGAGGTACCTTAGCATCCTTATTCCAAGGATACTTTTTTGCAAAAATATCTTATTTCCAAGAAAAAGTAGAAAAAAGCAGTGAAAGTACGCCGATTTTGTTCTTACCGATTTAAAGGTACTGCATTCTATAATGCATCTTTTATTTTCGAATGCAGTATATTTTAAGCAATGTTGCGCAACAGATGTCGCTGTTTTAAAATAATGAGTAACTCATTTCCTGTCTGTCTTTTATAGAGCTGTACATTAATTTTTAGAATTTTCTATAAATTTCATAATTTTATCCAGGGATGGGTACCTTTATATAAAGTAAATACGTAATTGTCTTAAAATTTGGTATGGATTACTGTCAAAGCAAAATCGAACAAAATAATTTCTAGACGCACACAACGGTGTGGGGGCACAGCTAATTAAACAATAAAATTATATAGTTTTTGTTTAAGTTTTAAAGCTATAAAATGTAATTAATGCAGTTTCTTTTTCATCAATATTTCTTTTAACCACCTTAATTAAGCATTTGAAAGATACACCAAACCAAAATTTAAACACGTATATGATTACAATCAAATTTTGCATCAAACACTCTCTTTTCGGCAAGAAAAATGTTTTAATTTTCCTTTTGGTTAGCTCTCTAAATGATGACCTACCTACCTCGATGTTCGACCGAATCATCTTACTACCCAAACATTGAATTTCTCCATAGTGGCTACACACATGTAATTATCGCACGGATACCTTGTTCATATTGAAATATTCATACAAAGTGGGCCTCGAGTCACCCTCACAGACTTTCATTCTCCAATACTTTAATATTCACATTCTCCAATATTTCAATTATATCATTTTGGGCTGTTACGACCCCAAAAGAAACTCACTAAACCCCTTTTTATCCTATTGTCCCGTTATCCCATTGTCCACGTAAAAAAACATATTTAAAACTGGAAAATTCATGATTCTATTTTTTAACACCTAAATTCCCAAAACAGGAATCGTAAGTTCCAAAAAATTTACTTTTTACAAAAGTCGCTACCCTGACTGAGTTAACCACGAGGCTATCAAATTCTTTTTGGAGTTGTAGCCAAGGGAAGAAGCTTAAAAAATCTGTTCTTATTATTATTATAGATTTAATATTATAAATGTTGTTTCATAATTGGCTATGTTTGAATTGGGATGGAGTTCTTTATTTCGCATTGGCTAAAGGTTTCTTTTAAAATAGTTTTAAAAAATTAACTAGTATCAAAGTAAGTTTAATTTATATAAGCAAAAAAGCAAACCACCTTAAAAACGGTAGTTATAACATTTTAACGAAAATATGCTTTTTTGCATATGCGCTCGAGGATTAAATATACACCTGATCAAAATAATAGATACACCGACAAATTTTAATATATAGTTATTATGCTTTATGGTTCAAGGTTTTTTTTTCGCAAATCTTTCATGGAATTCTATACATTTAGGCCGTTTTACATTCCTTTCGGACTCGTTTCCGTACAAATTAATTTTAGTATCATCTCTCTATAAAAAAAAATATTTCTCTATTTTCTTTCACCTTTACGTCCGGACCAATTTTTATATTATTTTTTTTTTTTTTTTTTGTTGCAAATTGTAACTTGATCGCCAAATTTTTTTAAAGCAACTTTTCTAGCTATCCTTTCCTGAAGATTATCCTTTTGTAAGCGTCGCCGAACAGTTAGAGCGCTAACAGTATTTCCAATTTCAGCAGAAATCTGTCTTGATGACTTGAATAGGTATTTTTTTTTATTTTTTTTAAATTATTATTTTATTTATTTAAATTTAGACAATGTAATGATCACCTACCACGTCTATGTGTTGCTATATGGTTTCTTAACGCGTTTTGAACAAAATGAAGTGATCTGTTGAGACACTTAGCAATTTCTCGATTTTCCATTTTTTACGCAGTTAAACAATAACCTGTAGTACAGTGTATATTTCGACCCATCTATAAAATAATCTATAGGGATTACTTAACAAATTCATTAGAAATATTATAAAAAAATGTCATTTTAATTATGAATTTGTGTTTAAATTTCACGTGTATCTATTATTTTGATCAAACAAATTTTGACTTTCAACAATAAAATTTTTTTTTATAATTGTACTTAATATTTATTTACGCTTGCCTGATTAAGTGTTGGCGGACATACTTGAAAAATATTGCAAAAAAGTGTAGTAAGCTAAATATAGCAGAAGTATAAAAAATCATAGTTTAAAATAAGTACCCACTAGCGTATCTATAATTTTGATCAGGTGTGTATATTCTAATTCCAGTTCGATAAGTCCTAGGAATTTGAGTAATAGCTCATTTTTTTAAAGGGGATTTCATACGCATTAACTTACATCAATCATGAAAAAATAAATTTTTAGCAATCTTTTTTCTTATATTCAAAAAAAAAACGTTTTATTAATTAAATTTGGATTCAGGAAATAAAAAAAGTTTCAATAAACTCTGATGTAGTTTTAGGTGCCTTGTTGATTTTACATGGAATTACCCATATGTATACTTTTTCTGTTCAAACCAATTCCCTTTAATATGAGCTATTACTCAACTTCCTAGGGCTTATAGAACTGGAATTAGAATATATTTAATCCTCTAGCGCATATGAAAAATAGCGATATTTGTGCAAAACTGTATAGATATGATAACTGTATAGATAAAAAACTATAAGATATAAAATCATATTTAGATTAAGGGAATCAACAAATATAAATGACAATGGGTCTCATGCATAAAACGTGAGCTTGAGCTCGGACTCGACTTTTTGAGTAAAAGGTGCTTGTCCTATGCATAATAAAATTTGATGTATTTGCTTTTACTCACCGCTCACGTTTGATCTCATCTTGCTCAGTTTGAACTAAGTTAGATGAGCTGTTAGCAACAGCGTAAAACAAATTTATCAAGTGAGGATAAAAAATTATACAGGTTTGTATTCTTAATTAGAAATTTTTTATATAATTAATAATAAAGTGATAAATACATAGGTTTGATGATAGTAGTATCTGCTGGTTGGCTAATTATTTTTTTGAGGAGTCAGAAGAAACACGTGTTGGTGCCCTCAACAACATTGAAAAAATTCGACTATATTTAATTCCAAAATGAATTTAAATTCGATAACGGTACACTTACCTCGAAGTTTGTTTGTTGAGGGATTAGAATTAGCACAAAGCAATTGTGACAAATCAGTTTCCCAGTTTTTTTAAATAATTTTTTTATTCCCTCTTTTATTCATATCTATTTTATTTTATTATGCGACATTTCATGTTAGCTATTTTTTTATTATGTCAATGCCAAATTTTTGCTTAATTCCTGTTACACATGTTTCTATTGTTTTTTTTTTTTTTTTTAATTCTTGGTAATTGACCCTTTTCTAGTAAATATTTATTTTGTTTTATTTTTTCTACTAAAAATTAAGAAATGTCGTCAGTTTCTATTTTATTATTATTATTTGATTCTACTTCTACTTCACTTTCACTTGACGACATTTTTGTACTTCAATATCAATTAGACGTTGGATCTCCCTTTGCTCAAGTAATTGCAATTGGTTTGAACTCATTTTTATGCATACGAAATTGAGCAAAACCTGTTGCTGTTTGATAGAACTCGACTTACGAGCAATTGCTCACCTGCCTCTACTCAGCACTTTTACTCGTTTTTATGCATGAGACCCATTGTTTCAAGAAAATCGGGAGTGGTAAATTTGAAAACAATTTTTTTTGGTTGATTTTACATGGAATTACCCATTTGTATATACAGTGCCGGTCAAAAAAATAGCATCAACGACAAAATTTAGTTTCATTCCAACGGAAAAGTAAATGGTAGATGAGTCCAGAATTGTATTATTTGGAAGTACCTACGTAAGAAGACCCCCAAACGCAGAATTTAACCCAAAATTTACAACTAAAACTATAAAACATGGTGTATGATCTAGCATAATGGTCTGAAGTAGTTTTTTACTATGGTGTAGGAACTATAAAGTGGGTAA
This sequence comes from Phasia obesa, assembly GCA_949628195.1. Lineage (NCBI taxonomy): Eukaryota > Metazoa > Arthropoda > Insecta > Diptera > Tachinidae > Phasia > Phasia obesa. Next base: position 87,609,198 of record OX451218.1, read on the forward strand.
AAACCACAATAAGAACATTTATGTTGGTATACTAGGGGAAGTAATGCTCCCTTATGCTTCTGGTGTGGGTCTTCCAGCAAGAAGGACAGCTGTCCCACAAATCTGTAATAAAATTCCAATAGAAAGATGTCAAAATCTTGTAAATTCGATGCCAAAACGTTGTGCGGACATTATTACCAGTAAAGGACATGCAACAAGGTATTAATTAGAATATACAAATCATGCTCAACGCAATAAATGCATCATTTATAATTTTCTGAATTTGTTCTTAATTTAGTATTTAGTATTAGTACAAATTGAAGTGAAGTGCTATTTTTTGTACTGATTGTTTTTCAAGATTCTTTTAAATAAAGTATAAATTTCAAAATGAAATAATTAGCAAAAATAAAATTTATTATTTTATGTAGTTATAATGTTTCCTAAGCGCCTTATGACAAATTTTGAAATAATCAATTTAACCTATAGGAAGATATGTATCGGAGACATATTTTCTTAGGCTTGGTGGTATTTTCCTGACCGCAGCTGTATGTCTACGACTTCGATTTAGCTTGAAATATAAATAAATTTTTTTCAAGATAAATAATCCGAATAACATTAAAATTTAGCTTTTTTGAAATATGACTATGTTGCGGTAAATAAAAGATAGGTATGTATATTAAACCGTTAAAAAAGAAAACATTAGCAAGGAAACAAACAACTCATACATACCTCTTAAATACCCACAAAAGGACTGACCTAACAAAACATTTAACAACTTATACAGGATGCAATAAAAGTCGTATTTGTTGTCATACCTTTCGGTGAAAGGTATGGCCAAACGTACCAAAACAACAGCCAGTGACGACGGTCTTCACCGAAAGGTATGACAACAGTATTTTATTTACTGGCGGAACAAATCCAATCAATTTAATACCAAAGTCGTATTTCTTTTAAATAATACAAAAAAGGAAATCTCACACTTAATTCCTTAATTCAAACAAAAAAGGAAAACAAGAAATATTGCCCCATTCCTCTTACAACCAATAGATGCAAAATTAGAAACACTAAACAACATAATGTCGTAATAACTTTAAGGCAGTTGTTGTATTCGTTTTGGTTCATGTACATGTAATTGTTAGTAGTGGTGTATGAAGGATGCAACATGGAGTGGGTAAGGTGAATAAACCATATTTCAAAAGAGTAACCACCGAAATGTGCCACTATTTGTGAACATTACATATACACACACATACACTGCACAATCTTATCGTGTTAATATGTTTGTGTTCTGTATGTGGAAATATGCAAATATGAAAATAAACAATACATATTGGTATATACATATACATATGTACATACATACGTATATTTGTGTATACGAGCTATGTATAACAACTAATATTTAATACATGATCATATGCACTTCTAAGTATCAAACTAAATTTCCTTAAAGAGTTTGAGTTTAATATATAATAAAGTCTTATTTTGCTCATTGACTTTTAATTTCTTTTTATTGATTTAATATTGGTATATGTAAACTTTCCTTGTTCAAGAGGTAGAAAGAGTTATAGCAAAATATTTAAAATATGTTGAAAACCTTCATCTTAGTTGAAAGGGTTATAAATCGCTTATCATACCGTCTGTAATTTCGTTTGCCATACAAAAATTTAAAATGTAATTAGAAAAGATATACATTTAAAAAACTCATTGGAAATGGAAAATTTAAATGAAATTCGAAATATTAACAAAAAATAAAACAAAAGCATCAATTAACTCATCGATAATTCTAAACTGCACATTGGGACAGAATCGAAATATTTTGGAAATAACTCAGTCATTTGTAAAGGGCTAGACCGATTGATCCAAAATTTGGCATGAGCATAGCAGAGGAGAGTCTCAGCTTAAGTTTTTATGGTGGGCACCATCCCTTGCCAGGGGTAACGCAATGTGGTCCCAAAGTTGGATACCCCTAAAAAATTCTTTTAGATCTTCGCTTTTTTTTTTGTTTTTTAATATTTTGATATTTCCAAAATATTTTCATTCTGCCCCACTGTGTATTATACCAAAAATCTAAAAACAGAACAAAAATACATAAAAAAAACATCTAAAACCAGGACCAAAATACATAAATAAATGTAAAGTTAAAAAATATAAATTAAAAAATACGCATAGTCTAGCAAAACACAGATTAGATGGGAACAGTGGGCGTCGTACCTTGCATATAAACTGAAACTTTTTTGTCGTAATGAATTTTAATGAATATTGGCTCGGCTAAAATTACAGGTTATGTGTAATTGAAAATTTACAATTACTAATTACAAGTAATTGTAATTGAAATCAGGGACTAAAATCTATTTCAATTACATATTTGTAATTATAAAATTTCAATTACTCATTACTTTGTAATTAGTAAATGGAAATTTTCAATTACTAATTACATGTAATTGTAATTGGAAAAATTCAATTACAAATTACAAAATTTTCAATTACAATTACATGTAATTGAGTAATTGAATGTGTAATTAATTATAAACTGTAAATGATATCCCCCAAATTTGTATGTAACACATCTATCTGCCTTTATACCTGATGAGTGTAAGAGCGGAATATCTACCGTTTTAGGGTATTTTTTATTACTTAAAAATTAAATAAAAAACAAACATGTCCTATCTTATAATGTCGCTAATCTAGCTAAAAGTGTTAATTTTGGAAATTTTATAACCTATATAAATAAGTTTCATATATTTTTTCTATTCGAAACGCATGTTTTACCAGAAAAACAAATTTTTTTCTCTAATTTCTTACAAAATTACAATTTACACTGGATTGAAGCTAAGAAAATTCACAATGCTGGTCGTGCTAGTGGTGGGTGTTTGTATGGATATAGAAAAAAACTAAGAAAATTATTTAATCTAAAATTCTTGAATCTTTCTAATAGTAATGTTGTATTAACTGCAAGACTAAATAATGATCTTTTTTACTTTATCCCACGATATCTTAACTGCACAAACTGGAATGTTGATTTTGAGTCATTAGAAAATTTCTTAACTGATCTTTGCCCTACAAATTTCTGCATTGTCGGTGACTTAAATGCTCGCATTGGAGAAGGACAATATATATTGGATACTAATCTATTAACTGATCTACCACACGTTAACAAAATCAGATGTTCTAAAGATAAAGTGGCAAATAGTCAAGGTAAAAGATTAATGGAATTAATAGAAAGCATAGGTGGTATAGTGGTGAATGGCAGAATGGATGGTGATGCTGAAGGTGATTTAAGCTTTTACGGAGGTAGAGGTAATTCTTTAATTGATTACTGTATTTGCTCTCATAGTTTCTTGATGTTTTTTGAGGATTTTAAAATTGATTGTAAGCCCTATTCAGACCATATGCCTATAGATTTTAAACTGAACTTTCCTAATATCAACAATAATACTTTGAGTCCTGATTTACGTCTACAAAAAATATGTTGAAATACAAATAATGCTGAAATATATATAGAAAAACTTAATCAGCTATCATGTACTCCATCTTTTGATCAGAATAATTCAGTTGATACCTTGGTTCTCTTAATTAAGAAGAAAATTCATGATGCTACTGTAAAATCAAAATCAAAATTTAGTTTTGAACCCAAGCAAAAGTGGTTCAATTGGAATTGTGCCCGTTCTCGTAAAAAAATGCTTAAGAATCTTAAAAATTACAGAAAAAAACATACATATGCCAATAAATTAAAGTACACTACATCAAAAAGCAAATACTTAAATGTGTGTCGTAACAGTAAACTTCAACATTACAATTCTAATCTAAATAAATTAAATAACATAAGATGCAGCATTGAGTGGTGGAAATTGTCTAATAATTTAAAGTCTCGTTCATATTCAATACGTGGTGATTTAAACGCTGATGATTTTCTTCTACACTTTAGCAGTATTTTACAAAATTCAGAGCCTATAAGTACGTTTCATTGGTGCATGCCTTACAACATAGATGCATTTCTTGATTCTCCGTTTGAATTGTGTGAACTTATCTCTGTTCTAAAAAATTTAAAGGACAATAAATCACCTGGACAGGATGGTATAAGCTACGAGTTTTTTAAATATGCTCCAGTAAACTTTATTAAAGAGGTACTTTATGTCTTAAATGTTATATTTCTTAAAGAAAATATTCCAGCTAGTTTTAAAACTGCAATTCTTATTCCACTACTGAAGAAAGGTGATCCAAACATTCCATCTAATTATCGTGGATTGTCTTTAATAGATACTCTATGCAAAATTTTTAATAGCATTCTTATGAATCGAATAACGTACTGGATTGACGAACATAATATTTTAAATGAATACCAAGCTGGGTTTAGAAGACAATATTCAACCGTCGATAATGTTTTCAATCTAACGAATATTGTGCATTTAAATAAACTTAATGGTAAAAACACTTATGCTTTCTTTGTCGATTTTACTTGTGCATTTGATTCGATTCCCAGGAATTCATTGTTTTATAAACTGGCAAATATGGGATTGTCATCAAAGATAATACGAATACTGCAACAATCGTATAATAACACCTCCAGTCAAATATTGTTCGGAAACTCACTCTCCAATTCTTTCAATGTGATTCTTGGTGTCAAACAGGGTTGCATATTAAGTCCAATTCTGTTTGCATTATACTTGAACGACTTAGCCGATGCTCTTACTGGCGGAATAACGGTTGACAACATCACTGTAAAAGTTCTTCTTTATGCAGACGATATTGTCATAATATCTGATTCGCCCAGTGGTCTCCAAACTATGATTAACTCCCTTCATGTTTATAGTAACCTATGGCATTTAAAAGTCAACCTTGCTAAATCCAAAGTATTAGTTTTTCGAAGTGGCACTAGAATATCTAACAACATTAAGTGGGCGTATGGAGAAAATGAAATTGAAATCGTTAACTCATATAAATATCTTGGTATGGACTTGTGCTACAATTTATCCTTCAATAAACATTTGGAAAATAAACTAACAACATCAAAAATGGCAATTTCTTCTTCTTGGTCTAAGTATATAAACCATCCCAGAATATCTAATAAAAATAAGCTTAAAATCTTTAGTGCTGCATCTCGATCTATCATGTTCTACGGAGCCCAAATATGGGGCTACATGAAATACGATATAGTCGAAAAGTTATATAGATTTTTCATTAAAAAGATGTTACTTTTGCCTAGCAACACACCAAATTATATGCTCTTTTTAGAAACGGGTTTAAATTCAATGTTCCTAGATACCTTAAAATTGCATTTTGATTACATCAACAAAGTTCTTAACATGCCTTACAACAGATTGCCTCGCAAGCTGGCAGAAATGATAATTGCAAAACACACGTTTTGGGCTGAGGATTGGACAAACTTGTGTGCTAAAATTAATTTTGTACCAGAAAACAATTCTGTACCCCTAAGCATACATTGCAAGTCAATTTTACCCCTAGTCAAAATATATGAACAACAAACCTTTATTTCCGACGCTAGAAACTCTCAATTCCATGACTTATACTCACAACTAAATTATTCTCTGCTGCAAATCACTACTACGGAACTCTCGTCTCGTGCGTTAAGTCTATTGATAAGAGCAAGAGGTGGACTTTTGAATATAAATGCTAGATCTTTCAGAAGTACATCTGACGGAATCTGCACTCTCTGTAATTTAGACGCAACGGAAAATACTCTTCATTTTATCGGTACATGTCCTATTTATAATGGATTTAGAAGTAAATTTTTCAACAAACATCAACTAAACCTACTCGACGTCCTAAATATTCTAAATGGTGATGCCTTTAATTTTGGTTCTCTTACCAATTACCTGGAATCTTGCTTAAAATACAGAAAATTGATATTAAATGAATATGCTTAGTTTCATTTGAAAGTTTGAATTTTCTCTTTTAAATATAAATATTTGTATTTAGTACTTTTGTTAAATAATTTATGCTGTAAAAATGTATACAATTTTATTCTATGAATTTTTATTTTTAACAGCTTTAATTTTGCCAATCTGGCTCACAACTATATGTTATGCCAGTTATAGATCATCATTTACATTTAAACAAATTTTGTTATTATATTAGTAAATGTATCTATTAAATTAATAATAATAAAAATAAAAATAAAAAACAAAACTTCCTGAATTACAGATTTTTAATTAATCAATTTAAAGAAACCTTTTGCATTATAAGCCTATTCGTGTTGCAAAAAGAAATAGGGACACATACGGTGTTATAATGATAAAAATTTGAAATTTAAAGAACATATACGGGTATGTTCTGTAATCCGAAACCGAGTGAAATTGAAATCGAATAAATTTTTAAAGAAAAATATAACTTAGTTGAGCGTATTATTTTAAAACATTAGCAATCAAGGAAGTTATGTGAATGGTCTTTAAACAAATGTATAAAAAATAATATCAAAATGTTGTAAGATTTAAAAGTTATGACAATTTAAAATTTCATTTGGATTCAATTTCACTCGGTTTCGATGCATAAAAGAGCAACTAGATAGACTACAAAAAAAAAGGCAAAATAAGTCGATGAAAGCAATATTGAAATGTAATAGATTTACACCAGTAAATTTGATTCTCAACACTAGGGTTTGGGAAAGCTATATACAATTTCCTGGGAAAATTTTTGCTCATTTTCCAGAAAACGGGAAAGTTAAAATCATGAGCACTTTAAAGAAAATTCAGTGGTTCTTATTTTTAAATAAGCATTTCTTATGCTATCACAGAAATATTTAATCGTTATTGTGCTCAATTAAAACCAAGCATTTTTAAAATTTTAATATTTTCTGACACTTACAAATATGCTATAGATCGTGCAAGACAAATTGTAAAACTATTTTCAAAAAAGTCCTCTTAAAACAGTCTGTTCTCGAGAAATATATAAAACAAAAATTTGGCAAGGAGTGGCGTTTAATTCATGATGTAAAAACAAGATAAGTATAGTTGAAATGATCCAATCGCTTCTTAAATCGAAGAACGCAATTAAAAATACTCTGATATCTTTCAATAGCGCAAAGCTATTAATTCGACTCTTTCAAAACCGATGGTTGAAAAGAAAAATAAATGAAGGAAGGGATGATAAAACGTTTGCGATACCTAAATATTTAGAAAGTGGTGAAATTGCTTATGTGCTTATTGTTTAACAGATTATTCAATCCTTTCGAATCTGTAGAACCGTCAACTAGCAGTTGTGTTGTGAAAGAAATGGAACAACTTTTAAAGAGAGACTTACTCAACAAAAACAAGGAAAAGAATGTCCAGTGTTCAACGCACTAACTAAAAAAATAATTATTGAAATACTTTTACAGTATTTATAACTATTTGTTATATCTTGTTATTTTTGTCACCTGAATTGTTTTTAAGTTATATAAACTTTTAATACTAATATTTAGTCGTTATTTGTGTTCTTTTTTATGTAAATAAACATATTATTTTCGTTAAGAGCTGTTTTTCCCGGGATATAAAAAAGACCGAGAAATCCCAAACCCTATTAACATTCATAACGGAAGTACAGCCGTACAGTCTAAGAAACTCTGAAGATTTTCATATTGCTAGAGTAAGAACATCTCATCATCTCATCGACGATTTATTGAACTCGGAACTTCATCTCACATGACATGCTTATTTTTAGGTTGAGACTTTCCAATCTTATGTTTACGAAATCCCCAGAAGTTTCGATACAATTCAAGTCCTACACTCCGTTACTGGTACTTAAGTTAGTACACTTTGGCCCGAGTCATAATCTACAGCGCGGTCGTGTTTCCATGTATCCAGAAAACTGCACCAACACCAGATGTTGAAATAGAACTTCAAAGACTCACCACTGAATTTGCAAGCATTTTTTCGGTATATTTTGAGTTAAACTCTCTATTGGCAGGGCGCCGAACAAACGAATTCCCATCTGATCCACACAAATTGATCTTTGTTGCATCAGACCATAGTATATTCAGCAGACATGGGGGATTCAATTACATTTCAATTACAATTACAGGTAATGTGTAATTGAAAATTTCCAATTACTAATTACAAGTAATTGTAATTGAAATCAGGGAAAAAATCAATTACAATTACTTGTAATTTGTAATTGAAAAATTTCAATTAGAATTACTTGTAATTAGTAATTGGGAATTTTTAATTACTAATTACATGTAATTGTAATTGAGAAAGTTCAATTACAAATTACAAATAATTGTAATTGTAATTAGGCAGTAATCATTACTTCCAATTGAACAAAATTCAATTATATTCCTAAAAATTTCAAGCTTATCTTGCGTTGCATGATCAACAGTATTATTCAAACGAGCAATACGAAAACTGCATCCATGTTCGATTACGGTGAACACCTTCATTAAGGTAATTATCGCTTACAAAATTTTGAAAACTTTGCGGTCAAATATACATTTTTTTATTTAATATTCCGTAAACATTGACATTGTGAAAAAGAAAATAGTAGAAAATTTGGTGTAAATTCGTCTCTAAATTACCTCAAAAACTATCCTACAATACTAAAGGCTTTTTTACAGTCGAATACTCCCTTAACATCTTCAGCACCAGATGTTTTGTTCGCTAGTATTATTTTAACACTAAGGCGACAAAGATTAACGGAGGAAAATTTTGAAAAAAATGGTTTTGTTCAAAGCAAATAAAAATATTTTATTAATAAATAATATTATTGCTATAACTTTGCAAATAATGCAAATAATGCAAATAATACATGAAAATGTTTAATATTTAATTGCATGTTATTCAAAGTTATGTGATTTTTTCAGAGATTGTAATGATTATGAGTTTTATTTTAAAAATTGGGTTTTAATGATTATTTCTTGATTTTTATTTTCTACTCAAAGAATAAAACTTATTCTCTGAGCTTTATTTAGAACATAACGATTATGTATTAAGTTTTATTTTCTGCTTTGGGAATAAAAATTATTCTCCGAGTTTTATTTTCTGCTCAGAGAATAAAAATTATTGTCTGAGTTTTATTCTTTGCTGGCCATTTAATGATTGATGTTTAAGTTTTATTTTTTGATTGAAGAATAAAAATTACTTTCTGAGTTTTATATCTCACTTAGAAAATAAGGATTATTTTCCAAGTTTTATATTTCGCTTAGAAAATAAAAATTATTTCTTGAGTTTTATTTTTTACTTCAAAATAAAAATTATTTCTTTCTTTTGTTAATTTGGACATATGTAAGTATATAAATAGTACTTTTTGGAACTTTTTACTGGCACACATATCTAACTGAAACCCTATCTCAAATAACGATACTAATATTATTTCTGTGTTTCAGTACAAAAGTTCCAAAAAAGTACCAAAGTACACGTTTTATCCCCCAAATATTGAAATGAAGAAAAAGTACCAAACACTAGTTTGATACTTTTACTATATCAAAAGAATGCCAACTAAACTAATTTCTATGTTTTTTAGTTAAAAAGTTTCAAAAAGTACTATTTATATACTTACATATGTCCAAATTAACAAAAGAAATAATTTTTATTTTTAAGTAAAATTTAAAACTCAAGAAATAATTTATATTTTCTAAGCGAAATATAAAACTTGAAAAATAATCCTTATTTTCTAAGTGAAATATAAAACTCAGAAAGTAATTTTTATTCTTCAATCAGAAAATAAAACTTAAACATCAATCATTAAATGGCGAGCAAAGAATAAAACTCAGACAATAATTTTTATTATCTGAGCAGAAAATAAAACTCGGAGAATAATTTTTATTTTCCAAGCGAAAAATAAAACTCAACAAGTAATCATTGATGTCTGAGGAAAAAATAGAACTCGAAAAATAATTTTTATTTTTGATTTTTTTCAATAAAACTTAAAAAATAAAAATCATTGGCGGAACGGACAGTCCCCTTAAAGACGATTGCAATGGTGTACTCCTTGTACATATAGCATATCCCTAACATAATGATTTTTTTCTTTTAAAATGTGATGGATAATCATTATTTGCGATCCCTGGATTTTTTTAGTTTTTCCTTACTTTCGTGATATTATTAGTTTTACTGTGTTTTTGTTTTTATATATAACTATATTTATAAGTATTCATTACTTAAAATTTTCAATTACATGTAATTAGTAATTGGAAATTTTAAAAAAGTAATTGTGAATTGAACAAATTACAAGTAATTGTAATTGATTTTAGTCCCTGGTTTCAATTACAATTACTTGTAATTAGTAATTGAAAATTTTCAATTACAATTACATGTAATTAGTAATTGCATGTGTAATTAATTACAAAATGTAATTGATATCCTCAAGTCTGATATTCAGGTATGTTCTGTAATCCGAAACCGAGTGAAATAGAATCCGAATAAAATTTTAAATTGTCATAACTTTTAAAGCTTACAACATTTTCATATTATTTTTTATACATTTGATTAAAGACCATTCACATAACTTCGTTGATTGCTAATGTTTTAAAATAATAGCCGCAACTAAGTTATATTTATCTTTAAAAATATATTCGATTTCAATTTCACTCGGTTTCGAATTACAGAACATAGCCGATTCTTAAAATGTTTACGACCAAGAGTACAACTATCATTTCTCTTCAGATTCTGTAGCTTATACAGTTAGCTCGTTGACTACTAAAGCATGGTCACGAGTTCAATCCCCAGCCATTGTAAAATCGAGTTTTCTGCTGATATTTATTAATTATATTTACAATAGGACATATCACAAGCGCCCTCCTTTGCCAATATTACCGTATAGCATCAAAAGAAAATAATTTCTTAATTTGATAAATTTGATAATTTTTACAATAATTTTTAAAAATGCTTCATTGATTTTGTAATGCACGCTGTCATTTGGCAGTATTTTTTGTACAAACTTCTTACTGCATTTAAAATGCATTAATTGCTCTCACTAAAATTTAACAACAATAGTGTGTAAAAAATTACAATTCCCTTCTTATGATTTTTTTTCTGCACATTACTGTATTTACAATGGTTTGTTTGTAAATTAATACAACACACATACTAATAGAAGTATTTATGTAAAAGTATTGTACATATAACAAGTCTTTTGTTAAATTGCAATAGATGGAGTAATAACAAATATGTACATGTAGACATAACAACCAATTGCAAATACGATGCGTATTGTAAATGTAAAGAGAATTTAAATGTTTCTTCCAAAATCCTACTGTGTAAATTTCAGCCTCTTTATACAATCCTCCTCAGAAATAGCATCACACAACAGTTTCATATGAAGTAAAGACTTCAGCTACTTAGTTTTTATCATGTCAATGGTTGGCAATCGTCATCCTTAGTGAACAGGCAGTGATTCAGATTCATATCCGTGTCTGCTAAGACGGTTAATTCTGTTATGCAATAGCACATCAGACCCTAAAGATAGGCTACATTAATAATATAAGGTCACTGGGTGGACATAAAATGTCCTCTTTTTCCCATTTTAATGCTTAAATCAAGCAAGTCCAGGTAGCAATTCGTAAAATTTTTTTTTATTTCAAATCTCTTTACTCAACTAATTCTAATATTCTTAGTTCTTATAGTTTAATTGCTCAGTATGTCAGTTATATAGATGCCACAGTAATACAGCTATTTTGAAAATTTCAAGAGTATACCTATTGTGGTTCGAAAATAAGACTATAACCTGCAAACCACGTCACTGTCGGAACACCCTTTAATTTTTTGTTTTATTTTTTATACTTGTTTTTATAACAAACACAGTTTTAAATGAAATATGGAAATTTGTAAGGAGCTGACTGAAGTAGTGTGCTGAAGTGAACTAATGAGCTGAATTAAACTAAGGAGCTGAACTGAACTAAAAAGCTTAATTAAAGTAAGGAGCTGAAGTGAACTAATGAGATGATACGAGCTCAGTGTGGTGATTAGTTCAACTGAACTAGGTCGTCCATGGACTACACAACTACAATAAATGGTGTTTTTTATTTTTTGTATTTCTTATTTTTTTCTGCTTTGTTAGTTGTATTGTAAACCAAAAGTTCGGAATAAAAACTCGTAGGTTTTTCTAAAATTCGGGAGTTCGCTTAAAAATAAAATAAAAATATCACATTTTCACCAAAATTTCGATAACAATAAATTTTAACAATTTTCAGATTTTCAGTTTGACTGCTCTGAAGAGTCAAAGAATAAAACAAATCGTTAAAACAAAAGTTAAAATTATTATTAACTAGCTATCCCCGGTGCGCTTCGCTACACCCATCCACAAAAAACATTATAAACCCTTGGAAGAAAAGTATGACCAAATTTTAACGCGAAAACGCACGCTATTCTCAAGTCAAAAATGTACCCATTTATATACGTATTAACACGATAACAACTTTTTACTTATCCAGCCTGTATTTTGCTAGACTATGCACATGAGTATGAGGGTTACTTATGCAAAGTTTCAAGACTATACCTAATGTAGTTCTCTAGGTACGCGATAATAATTTTCCACTGTGTGTAGGAGGTACCACGCTCTCCATTCAAATTCTGTCTGTGTTTCTCTACACCATGTATCTTAATATGGGGATTACTGATGCAAAATTCCAAGGCGCTACCTATTGCAGTTCTCTAGATACAGGATAATAATTTTTTACTTTGTATGGGAGGTACCACGCTCACTGTCCCAATTCAATCTATGCTTTTCTAGAGTATCCGCATGGGTATGGGGTTTACTTGTACCCACTTTGAAGACCATACATATTATATTTCTCTATATACACAATAAAAATTTTTCACATTGTATGGAAGGTACCACGTCTACTGTCCCAATTCATTCTGTATTTTGGCAGACTATGCGCCTTAGCACAAAGGCTACTCTTGCAAAGTTTCAATGCGCTATCTATTGCAGGTCGCCACCAACACGATAATAATTTTTTACTTTGTATGGGCGGTACAACGCCAACTATTCCGGCTATAACTCATGGACCAATACACATAAAGAGACCCCTTGTACATAAAAACCTTGGTATTGACGTCACCTTTCATATAAACTTTGCAGAAACAAAATCGGTTCACGCATTCCAGAGAACATCAATTTCTAACACAATGCAACTTTTTTTATAAAATAGATATTGAATATTTGAAATTTTTATTAGTCGAACTATTTATTTTACATACAGATGGAATTTGTAAATCATTGATGATTTTATACTGTTTTCTCGTATTCCTTTATCCTAGTTTGGTTGGTTAAATTGATGATGCTTACAACTAAACACTACCCAAAGTAGATAGATACGAAGAGTGCTGATGACGGACGTAGCTGTCTAGAAAATGTGCATTCCGCTCTGCTGGTGTCTGAAAATTAAATTTTCCCAATTTTTCTTTTTATTTATTATTTAATTCATTCTTTCTTAGAGAGAATAAAAACGAACTTAAGATTGATTTAAAAATTCCATCTGTATTTATTATTGTTATTGTAACTACGACAAAAAATATAAATTTCATATAAACCCGAAAATATACCCACAAAACTTGTATGTAAAACGTAATTACTTTTTTACGAATAACCAAAGCAGTTGTGGTTTAGTTCTGCTCTTTATGTTTAATTATTATTTTTTTTTACTTTTCTGCTGGAATTATACCTATAAATATTTAATTCCACTTCAAATAGAATAAAAGAGGAAATATTTGTTCGTTTAAGTTCTTTACTTTATATGAATATTTTTATTCAGCAAATTACAAGACTTAGCCAATTATCCATACATGGATTAAATTTTAGGTCATAACAATGTTCATGACATACATAAGTACAAGAAGTTCTTAATTTGATTTAAAATCGATCAAATAAAACGACCACTTAACTTTAACAATTATTAAAACGGGTTTTAGTAATTGACAAAACATGGACAAGCGAGATGTTTTATTAAAGTGTGTGTGTGTGTCTTTGTTTTTTTTTCTACACGAAGAAATTTTGAACACCAAACGAGAGCTCGGAACCAATGCATAGACTTAATTACAGTACAGAGCAATTGCTTAAAGTACAGCTCACAAAATATGGTATGTTTTTTTAAAAAAAAAATCAGACTAAAATCACCAACGAAACAAAACAAATTACAAAAGAATTAATAAAACAAACAAAAACCAAAGAAACAGAGATGAAATAATAAAATACGAAACACATGACAAAATAAAAATCCAGAAAACACTAGAGCACAAGGCGAGAGCTCGGAACCAATGCATAGACTTAATTACAGTACAGAGCAATTGCTTAAAGTACAGCTCACAAAATATGGTATGTTTTTTAAAAAAAAAAATCAGACTAAAATCACCAACGAAACAAAACAAATTACAAAAGAATTAATAAAACAAACAAAAACCAAAGAAACAGAGATGAAATAATAAAATACGAAACACATGACAAAATAAAAATCCAGAAAACACTAGAGCACAAGGCTGACGCACACAATCGAAGGTGCCGTAACACACACACGAAAAGAAATGTTTATGGAATAGGCAGAATCCATATGTGATCATAAATTCAAGCAACCACAATGTTTGGGATTTTGTAATGAGAACGAAAAATGGAACAGTTGTCGAAAAGAAAATGAACCGCTGGACTGGATGATGGTAGTCTTTAGCGAGCAACATTGGTGGAAAGTACCAGCAGCTGTCGTTTTAATAAAGTTAAAGACTGATGTTTCTTATGAACTTCGAAAGACGGCTGCAAAATATTAAAGTAACACATTGTTGCACACGCATCACAAAAGCAAGACTCAAGCATGAACAATTCAATTTGTATATTCACAACTACCAAACCACTCATCAGTACACCACAACAATGGCAACAACAGCAGAAAATACAGGTCATAACAACAAATTTCAGCAAAAAAGAAATGCAATGCAATGCGAAGTTGAAAGAAAAACACACACAAAGGAGCAAAGAAGTTTAACTTAAGACAGGTAGTTTTTAAGGATGTACGTATTTAGAGACAAAATCAAGGAGTAGTATGTAAATATAATATAAAAATTAAAAAAAAAATTAAGTAAAATTGTGCCAAAAGATTTGGTGGAATGAAACAGGTAAGATCTAAAACAGAACATTTGTTTTTGAACTTTTTAGTCAATGATTATAACGATAGAATATGTCTGAAATTTGAAACAAAACTTTCAATGAAAGGCGGGAAAAACATGAATATAACTTAAAAACTGGAAAACTATAAAGAGAAGTAGAAATCGGTGAGGATGACATAACCCAACTTATTATAAAAAAAAGGAAGAGAACAAAAACCTGACAGTTCAAAATATAACAAACCAATCAACACCACCATCATTTCAGTCAGCTTCGTCACTACCATTCACATGGTATTTTAAACAAATCCAGCATAATACGATAGCAGTACATAAGGGGTAGGGAATGCCTACTTCACTTAAGCAAGGAAGAAGATGTACACAACACACATACAAATGCATACACAAAAGATGCAAACTGAATACAATGAAAAAATAATTCAATGGAATTTTGGTATGGCTTGATGTGGTGCAGTTAGACACAATGCCTATGGAACGATTGTGTAAGCAGCTGCTACTTATACAGCCATATCCATTATTATTTTGAAACAGTGCGATTTTTGTTAATATTTAAGGTTAAAATCTTTCCGAGTTAATACAATTGCAGTTTAGAAATAAACAAGAAATATTCTAAATTAAACTTAATTTGCATAACCAGGGGGTGTTTCAGAAAATATTATGACAATTTTAAATATTTAAAGATTTTTTAGACTTTTGTAGCCTACAGAGTTATCCGAATTCAAAAACAATTTTTTTTTTAATTTAATCAAGGCACATTCATAAGGTAACCTCACTACAAAGGGGAAATATTAAGGCGAAAAGTTTTAATTTTTTATATTGAGTTTGATAGTTCAGTTTCCATTGTAAGAAATATTGTAAGAACTGTAAAATCAATATAAAAAAATGATAATTTTCGCCTTAAAATTTCCCCTCCGTAGCGAGGCTACCTGATTAATGTACCTTGAATTTAATTGTGTGAATGAATTCGTGTGATATCGTGGATCAGGCAGATGTTTTTTTTATTAGCAATTGAGTAGGGACAGTATCGCCCATGTTCTGAAAAACGTATATCGCTTCAAATTTGCGTTTTCGATTTGAAAACGTCAAACAGGTGTTCTGGCAAACGAAAACGCTAGAAATCTGGCGTTTTCAAACCGCTAGTGTATGCTGAAGCGATCTGGTCATTTTTATTTAAACTGCACTTGAAAGAGAAAAAATAAATTGATGTAAAATTAAAATTTAATATGTTCTGTTTTTATTTGAAGAAAAACTTTTAACATTTTTTCACAATTTTAATTAAAAATATACAATTTAAAATTTTGCTTTGTTTTTGTCAATTGCCGGTATCATTTCTTTATTTACAAACTGGCGATTTATTACCTCTTCTCTTGCTTGTAGCTTTTTTAAAGCCAATAGAGCAAGTAAATACGCTGTTGGCATTTTAACTTTGATTGGTAGTTTATTAAATACTTTCAATAAAAAATTTTTGTTTTAAGCAAAACGCCAGCAAATCGCTTCGTTTTCAGAACATGCTTAAATGCGTTTTGCGTTTTTAAAACGATTTGCGATTTGAAAACGCATGGGCGTATAATGGGCCAAATGACCTCTAAATGAACTCGCTCCATATGAGCGACGGCCCACTGAACCGAACTTAAAGAAGTATATAAAATACTTTAAAATAAAACTGTACTATAAACGGTCCGATTTTATTATTACACTAGCTTTGCCCGCCACGTCGTGAGCGTCCTGACAATATTTTGCTCGATTTTACTTTCCACAGCAATTGCCAATGGTACCCATTTCTGTATTAAATTCTAAAAAGTATTGTAAAGCTCTGTAAGAGGTGTTTAAAATATTTTAATAGGAATGTAATTCCACAAAGTGAAAATACAAATTTTATTCAATTGGCGGCATCTGTTGCGCAATTTTGTTTAAAATATTCCACATTGTTTAAAATATCCCAGTTTTTAAAATATCCCACTTTCAAATTTTCTATTTTTTTGGAAATCAGATATTTTTGTGGAAAAAAAAAGTATTCTATATTGAAATCAGGATGCTAAGGTACCTCCTTCTAAAAGTTTGTTAAAATCCATCCAGTAGTTTTTACGTGGTGCGAACGCAGAAGAAAAGTATACAGACAGACAGACGTACATGACAGACGGAAATGAGTTACTATAGTATAGAAAAAGAAAAATACGGGAAACAAATCTGGATAAAACGCTTTAACAATAAAAAAAATTGTCTAGTGGGTAAAATAATAACCTCAAAGGAAAAAGGAAACGGAGCGGCAATTCATTATTTAATATTATGCTAAATACCCATAACATTTTTAATAAAAATGCAATTTATTTATCTAAAAATAGTTAAACTATCCCCAAAATTACGCACTAAAAAGATATTGTTTTCATTGGAATTAACACATGATTTCTTGAATTTTATAGCTTTTATAAGATATTTCGGAAATTCGAGTATTTTAGTGCCAAAGTTTTTTAAATGTTAAACCTCTCCCGATTCCAAGTTGTAGCCTCCAGAATATTTGAATACTATACGAATATTATACAGTGTTTTGTTACCTGAAAAATGAGCTCTGCTAAAAAGTTGGTTTTTGTCTCTGATAGCTCCGTCAGTTAGCTTTGTTTTTAACAACCCTGTGTTAGTTTACTCATTTGTACAAAATATGGTAAAATACACAAAAAATCATTAATTTAAATATTTTTATGCAAAATTAATAAAAATTAATTATAGGGCTTAAAAGCTATGACTTTACAGATTTCAGAACTGTATTGTTTATATTCAGAATTTGTATAGGTTTTTAGTAATAGAACTTTGAAAAAAATGAAGATATGATTTTTCCCATATGGGAAAAATATCAAAAAAATGGCCAACATTGGAAATATGCGGCTCCGCGGACTAAAGGTGTTGAAAACTATTTTTACTTTGTTCCTAAAAAGACCCAATATAGGTACATATCTACCAACTTTACTTGGTCACTGAGTAAAAATTTACAAACAGGGTTCTCAGATGTTCTTCGAGTCTTGTATCCAATTTGTAAATTTATACCTAAAATTCTCCAAAAATAGTTAAAATATCCCCAAAATTACCCACTAAAGAGATACTTTTTTCATTGAAAATAACACATGAACTCTTTATTTGTACTCTAGTTAACCCATTTAAAAAATATTGTGTAAACTTTTTTGTTACATAACACACGACGTTGATTGAGGTTTTACCGCACTATTTATGGGGATGGATCAAAAGAGTTAACAACAAATTTCTTTATTTTAAAATTTTATATTATTTCTAAACGAAGATTTGAGCATCCAGTTCTGCAATTTAATTCTTATTTAATACTAGCTGTGCTCACACACCAAATTTTAAGACTCTTACGTATTTACTTAATATAAAGGTACCCATCCCTGAATAAAGTTCTAAAATGTATATAACATTCTAAAAATTATTGTAAAGCTCTGTAAAAGACAGTCTGAAAATGAGTTACTCATTATTTTAAAACAGCGTCATCTGTTGCGCAACATTGCTTTAAATGCTTTCAAAAATAAAAGATACCTTGATATATGCAGTACCTTTACTGCCATTTCTCCACTTTCTCTTGCAAATCAGATAGGTATTTTATCGAAAAAAAAGTATCCTATATTGGAATCAGGATACTTTTACGTGATGCGAACACAAAAAAAGATGACAGACAAACAGGAAATGAGTTACTATTTTATTATATGTATAGATTTTGGTGGTTCCTTGCAAAAAAAACATATAAGCATTACTAAATCAACTTTGCCAGGTCTAAAAAAAGGTCGTTTCAGCAGCTTCATCACGAAGCTTTAACTTTTTAACTTAAACTTTTGCTTAAAATATGCTTGTTTTATGGGAATTTTTCCGAATTTAGATTTAAATACATATGTATGTATATATATATATATGTATGTATGTATGTATGTATGTATGTATGTATGTATGTATGTCTCTTACAACATTGTTATTTACTGCTGGTAAGTAACTCGGATAATATGGGCTTCCGCCAATTTTGTTACTTCTTTTTTTTCTTAGTTTTTTTTTTTTTTTAATTCTCTATCACCCTGGCTACTTTTTTGTTTGGTTTGAATGTAGTAACATCCGTTGCTTGAATTATTTCCGCTATGTTTTTACCAGTTAATTCTTAAATAACGTCTGTGTTACCACATTAGGACAATTAGAAAAGAAATTAGGTATTGCAATAAAAAAATACAATAATCCAAAAAGTAAATAAAATCAATATAAAAATCAGGACAAAAATCCCTAAAACATTGAAACTATTCTCAACAAAAACCCAATCCCCAAACAGAATTTTTTATCCTCATAAGTAAATAAAAATCTCCTAATCTGCCAACACTACACAACAATATACAAGTAAGTAATTAATCGGAGGGAATTCTATTATAACACCTACTCCGGTGATGACAACTACACCACGAAGACTACATAACTACCACATTATAATTGAGAAATAATATATAATAAATAAAACTAAATCAGCATTAGTATGTGACTTTGGTTAAGTCTATTTATTAACCAGCCAAAAGCATAATACTGATAACTACTAAAAACCCCAGTACAAGATATCGGAGTCAAGAAAATCAACGATAGCAAAAATGAATAAGAGCCACTATAGACACCAAACGAACAAAAAACAACAACATAACCTCCACTCACAACTATAATTGAAAACAGAAATAAAAAGAAACAAAGTGGAATCGATTCTTTCCATCAAAGCAAAAGAGCAATAAAGCAAAAAATAACAAGCTAAAGAATAGAGTAACAATATAAAAATAACAATAATATAGAGATGTTGTGAGTAATGTGCTCAAACTGGTGGTTTATTCAGTTACCAATAAAAACAAACAATATAACTTTCAATGATGAAATCCACATGAGCATGGATTGAAACCACAGAATAATTTTTGTTACCTAAACTCACGCACACACATGAAAACTAAAACACCCTTGGAACGATTGTCATTAAGACGCATGGACGGACGGATAGACTAGCTAATCGTCTGATTATTGCTTAAATTGTAGATAACTTAAGGCAAAAACAGCAACTTGCACAAAAATATATATATACCTACGTATGTATAGAGTATGTACATATGTATGTATGTATAAAATCAGCTATAACCACGACGACACAACACCTTCATAGCGACAACCCATAACAACAATCGTGGAAAAAAGTAAAACTGCACCAGCGAATAAGCCAACCAAACAAAAATTATGGATACGACCATGACGAAGTGTTCATCATCACCATCAAACACCTCGTTGTCCGTCGTTGCCTCACCACTACCAACACAGCTATACAACTCATGGTTGGCAAACATGGCAATAGCGATGATGATGATGATGCACACGTCAAACGAGGGCAACCACACACCAACAAACGCTCGATTATAATCATCGAAAAAATATACTACAGTACAAAGTGGCTGGCTGGCAATTTACTGAAAATGTGAATGATGACTGCATGACTGCTTTTTGGTTCAACTTAACCTCACTTTAAACGACACTCATGGAATGGCACACTTGTCTATCAAGTGCATACACATTTTCATATTTTCCCTGTCCATATCTGACATCTTACATCTATCATAGAAATGGACGACGGGTGTGGCTTTTCGTTGTCGTTGTCGTATACACTAACCACCATTCCCTAATTCCTGGCACTCGGCACACAAAAGGAAAAAATCAATAGACATTGTGACACAACTATTTCCAACTTACCTTAACGGATACACAAGTATAAATTTTGCTTGCCAAAGGTTCCTTGTCGGCAGCATAACTGTTTAAAATAGATATGCATTCGTTGTCTGGAGCTAAACAAAGGCGACAACTATTAAATCTCCTCTGCAGCTGCTGTGATGGCTGGTTTTGTTGTTGCTGCTGAGTTTGGTGCCGTTGTTCATCCGACATTTTGGATTTTGCTTTCCTTCGGCCACAAGATGTTATATTTTAAGTATAATTGGCTGCTATGTGCTAGTTTTTTCGAACGTTATTCCCAACAATGATTTTATTATGTAGGTACTTTTTCTTCTTCGGTAGTGTTATGTATTAATTTGACAAAGTTCCTGTCTTAATTATTGTTATTTTCTATTTTAATTATTTTCCGATTTTTTATTCTTTCTTCACCCACTTATTTGTGCGTATGTTTGAAAGATTTTTTCTAATTTTTCTTTCCCGTTTTTGCTTTACATTTTTTATTTTATAGGTCTCACAGAGCAACCAAGTTTTCGCACAACTGCTCACAACGGGATTTGATAAGGAACTGTGTCGTTTTTGCCGGGATTTTTACTTTTACTGGTGATTTCCACTCTCTTTCGCTTCCAGACACAAATGGGAATGATTCAGAATGGAATCTGACAATCAAAATGTACAATGTAAAAACGGCGTCAGAAACTGAATGTAAAATAAAATAAGCAAGAAATGAAAACCCTAGTCGATTTTACACCGGAAAATTTAATAATTTAATGTCACAAAAATAATAATTTTTTATTATAAATTTATTCCATATATTTTTGATAATAGTACTAAATAATACATTTATATATTTTTTTGCTTTACACGGGTAAAAAACAAATTCAATATATCAACAATTTTATTTATATTTTTCATACCGTTAATTTTAAGTTAAATTTATTTATTATCTCAATAGCTGAAACTGTCATTTAAAACATTTTAACAAAATACACGTAAAAGTAATCAATTTTTACTGGATTCAAAGCACAAGTTTGTATAATTTCGATTTTTTTAGTAAAATACCTACATACATATCGTTACCTTAATAATGAAAGGCCCTAACTTGTTTTTTTTTTTTTAATCGAGTTTTTTTTGCATATTTGGATAGATGATCTTCTAATAAATATGTATAAATAAAATTATTTATTTAATAAAAAAATTGTATTAACAAATAATTCGCGATTACAAAACTATAATTTTTATTAAGTTTTTTCCTTTTCCTGTAATGTAGGAAAAACATTAGTCAGGGCCTGGCCTTTCTATGTTAAGGTATCCATAAGTATTTTGTGTAAAATTTTTTATTGACATTATTAAATCGATTGACATCATTAAATCGACTCTCGTACCTATACTGTCCTGAAAAAGTACTTTATGGATTCGAAAAAATAATTCATAATATAAAAATACATAATTATATGAAATTTAGACATTTTTTATTTCAATAGAAAATAAATGGATATACATACATACATATTTATTTACATAAATATTTTTCATTATGATATAATATATTATTAATTCGTAATGGACCTTTTACCTTTTACCATTATAAAGTTTAAGGAAGTATATGACAGAAGAGCTACACGATAAGTGTTCTTAACGATATTGACAATATGAGTTGAATCGTAAACAAAATTACATTTATTAATTAATTTCCAAATTTTTGTCATTAATAAAGTTTTTGATTGTGATTTTAACTAAAAAATATCCTTGACAGCACATATTTTAAATGTAAAAAATAAATCGCCTTTAAGAAAATGATCAAGCTTGAGCCCTGTTTTTTACTATAAAAGATTTTTATCAATTTACTTTTGCTTATTAATATTTAGGTATCAAAATGACTAACAATTGTACATGAAAAACACGTCACTCAGTAAAAAATTGTTTTTCCGAAATTGCCCTATTGTCACATCTTAGTCATACATATGTATGCACAGCCATACATGTCGTTGGTCCCAAAAAAAAAAAGACCCTACTCAAATAATTGTAAC
This sequence comes from Phasia obesa, assembly GCA_949628195.1. Classification (NCBI taxonomy): domain Eukaryota; kingdom Metazoa; phylum Arthropoda; class Insecta; order Diptera; family Tachinidae; genus Phasia; species Phasia obesa. The sequence continues at coordinate 87,631,975 of OX451218.1, forward strand.
TCCAAAGGAAAGCAAAAAATAATAGAATCTGTAATATTCACAATGTAATTTATATGTACAACTGCTGATAAAAGCCTTATTTTTTACACTATTGCAATAATTTTTGTGGCGAGGTGTATTTGTGAGAAATGTATTGGAATCACTGTTAGAGCCTTCCTACTTGAGACTATCAATATGTATTTTGAAGAAGCACCTACAAGATTTTTTCATATCTTTATTGAGTGTCATAAAATGGCATCAGGAACAGAAAAATCCATTCGTTCGTTCTTTTCAATGATATTTTATATACTTACAACTTGCAATCAACAATAGGTTGTCCCAAAACAGTTCTTGCTTAAAATACTTTTAAGAACAATTTCATTTTCTAATTTTAACAATTTTATTTAAATTCGAATAAATTTTAGATATTAAATATAATTTTAAGAATATATTTAAATATTTAGATTTTCTAAAAATATAAGATTAAAATTTTAATTATGATTTATTTCGTTAACAAGTAAATATAGTAAATATATCTGTATAAATATTTAATTTTTATAAGAGTATATACGTATTATCGACAGGAAGTTATTGTTTCAGAAACCTAACCTATAAACAAAAAGGGGTTATTATTGCTTATTTTTATTAAAAATTAAATAACGCTAAGCATTGCTGTCAAGATCAATATCACCAATTAAACAATGCTAACATCCATGACCGTCGGGAGATTCAAAAATACGTGCAAATACCGACGGCAGTTCGCCAATCATGTCTGTGGCCAACATGCCACGTCCATGCTTCTGAAATGCTGCGGCATTACACTGCTTCACTAAATAACTGGCTGCAAAAGCAGCCAAAAATGCAGGATTCGCTTGATTCGACTCTAAGGACCAGTGGAAAAAGATGGATAGTGCACCACATAATAAATCACCTTGGCCACCACATCGTCTACCAGAACCACCAGGTGGCAAAGCATAAATTTCCGTGGTATTCGGTATATGAATACGATCATTCGCACCTTTTTCCAATACAATAACTCCCTCGCCCAATGAAGTCATGCGTTCTTTACAAAATTTATCACTCTCACTGGCCGGAGAAGCTACTGTACCAAACAGACGACGAAATTCTATAGCATTGGGTGTTAAAATAATATTGCGTTGGCCTTCAATGAGATCTAAATGATCATTCAAAATGGCCAAGCCATCAGCATCAATAACTAAGGGTTTTTCAATTTGTAAACAAACCTTAATTAGTTCTATAACAGTCTTTTGTATAATTGGACAACGTCCCAAACCTGGACCAATAACCTGAAATAAAAACACTAAAACATATAACGCCCCCAGTATTATTAGAAATGAAATACTTACGATTACATGCAACCGTTCCAACCAGGGTGCTATTAGTTCCACAGCATTTTCAGCGTCGAGCAATGGATGAACAATTAATTCTGGACTATATGACTTGATCACCACAGCTGCTTCTTTTTGGCAAAAAACATGAGCTAAATCAGCACCCACTTTTAGTGCCGAAATAGCAGCATAGTATGGAGCACCTGTGTATTCTAATGAACCACCGACTACTCCAATTCGTCCATATTGACCCTTATGCTTACATTCTGTTAATTTGGGTACAATGGTACGCGAGAGTCTCAACAGTTTTTGAGTTTGTACTGGTATTTCCATGTTGTTGGTATTTGAGGATGAGGAAGTCGATGCGGATGACATTTGTTGAGAATAAAAACTACATGAATTACTGATAGTTGGACTTGGTAAGCACTTGAATTGATTCAATAGAAATACATTTATACGAGGCTTTGTACGTAAAAATGAAGATTGCATTATTTTTTTTTTCACGCAAAAAAATCACTCACATTTCTTTAAAAAAAAACAAAGCTTCAATTTAAAGCTTATAAATTATTTATGCTTAAACCTTCAACTTGAGGCCCAATCTATCTCAGCAAACTATACAGTGAAGAACTTTGGAATAATCAATTGTTAAATAAATCTGCTATGTTCAATGCTAAAATTAGTAAGATATATATGTATGTTTCTACCAGAACGTCAGCTGTTTAACTAAACAAATAAGAAGAGTTGCTAAAATAATTATTATCAATAATAAACAGTTGGTTAAAATAAGGACTAACTTTGTTAAACTTCCTCTTTATCATATTATTTCTGTTTGACTTAAGACTACGTCTTGACGAGCCATTGATTTGTTCAACCATTAAACAATTTCATGTGCGCTCATTAAAATCTCTCGTAAAAACCAGAACATGACATCGACATGTTCTTGTTCAAACAGTATTGTTCGAACATTTGTTTGCACAACGATTTCTGCCCTGAAATGTTGTTTTTGGTATGAAAACATGTAAAAAACAATTAAATGATTTAAATAAATACAAAGATAATGTTTATTGATGCGAGTCGTAAAGTAGCTTTGGATTGAGGAACACGTTCGTTTAGTGACATAAGTAACGAAAAAGAGGCTATATTTTTATTTTATTTATTTGAAGTCTATAGATAAAAAATTCTTACAGACCGATAAAAGAAAATAATAATTTTTTTACAATTATAATTAAATAAATTAGATATTAGCATTTAAAAACAATATAATAAATTTATGAATATAATATTACGTTTCACAAAATTAACATTTAATGAAAAATCAATAAGATTAAATAGTTCATTAAACTACTTCCAAAGTCGTAAAGTAGCTTTGGATTGAGGAACACGTTCGCGCGTCATTATCATTATCGTTTAAGGTCAATCAGGCCGTCCTTGTTGCTCGGTCTTCAAGTGGTTTGCGTCTCCCTCTCGCACTGGCTAATTGGCTTCCACGGTTAGCTGTACCATAGTACAGTTGATTCGTGCTTGCATTAATCAGCCACGTGTAATCGCTTGGGTTATTGGGTATAACCTATATTGTTTGAATGAATTGAAAATCGACATCGAAATAAAGAAACTACACGAAAAATTAACGAATAAATTGTACATACATTTGACGAAAAAAAAACCAAGAAGGATTTGCAACAAATTAATAAAAACTACATACATAAAAACTAAACAAAACTAGAACATAAAACATTGTTTTCAACCTAACCGTCGTTTCTGGACATGACCAAAAGCTGCAAATAAGAACCTAGTGTTTACGGCAGCTTTTTACCATTTGTATGAGCAACAATCCAGAAGAAGAAACTGCTTCCACATCCAGTAGCGGGTAAAACGACGAAGAATATTAAAATGTATATTACTAAGAGGCAAGTCTAGAAATCATCATTGCACAATGGTGTTAACACATTACAAAATATACCTTTTTGCGTAATATGAATCTAAAGATTTTTGATTTTGTTCAATATATTGTGCTATCTACTAATATAATATACAAATAAGCAATTTTATTGTACAATATCACTTATTGTACAATAATATTGCAAATGTATGGGTACCTTTATAAGCATACAAACAACATTGACGACAAACAGAAAATTATGCTTATTCGATGTACATGCATCGTACGTTTTCTCCACACAGAAGAAAGTAAACAAATTATTGTTCCCTATTCTGCTTGCGCTTTGTTCATGTGCAAACAAAACTTCGGCAGAATAGGGAACAACAATTCGCTTAATTTCTTCTATGTGGAGAATGATGTTCATGTTCCGATTAAACATAATTTTCAGTTTTTTTCAATGTTGTTTGATTGATCAACAGATGGCGTTATTTAAAAGTTAAATTTTCATACTAAAAACAGAATTTGATGGCAGACATCGTTGTGCGAACAAATGCTCTAACAATGCTATTTTGTTTGAACAAGAACATGACATAAACAGTGACGTCCTTCACGAGTGGTTTTAATGTGCGCACATGAAATTGTTCAATGGTTGAATTCCATATATTCCAAAATTATTATTGTGTACCTAGATAACTAAAATAGGTAGGATTTTTAAACTTTGCACAAGTAAGCCTTAGAGTAATGTGCGTAGTCTAGCAAAATATAGACTGGATTAGGAGAGTGATAGTGGTACCTCCCATAAAAAGTAAAATGTTATTATCGTGTTATTACGCATAGTCTAGCAAAAAACAGATGGAATGAGAACAAAGAGGGATTACCTTGCATATAAACTGAAGGTAAGACATGATTGTCTTCCAAGTATTTATTGTATTTTTTGTAGATGGGAGCGCACCCAGGATAGCTAGTTCAGTAAATAAATAAGTAAATAAATATATAAAAAGTAAAATCGAAAAATCAAAATCAATGGCTCGTCAAGACCTAGTGTTAATGCTATAAACAATAAATATGATGGGTTTTTATTTAATTTTTTTTTCGTTTTTAACATCTCAATCTAGTTATTCAGTACTGGCTTTAAATAACGTCTGAATGTATAGTACCATTATAAGCAATCGTGGCTATTAGTGGAGTGCAAAAAAGTCATTGTTTTTGTTTAGTTCTTATTTTACTTAGATCAATTTTTTTGCAATAAATTATTTGTGTAGGTACTTATACCCCAAATTAATAATAGGACGTTTAATTGTTCAGGGTAAGTTTAGTTTTGAAATTATTTATGGTATGTACTTACGTATATAATAGTTAAGGTTGCAAGTTAATTGCTGACTAGTCACTAATTAAAACGAATTAAAATTATGAGGTGGGAGCAATAGAGTAACTGATGATAATTTTCTTTTTTTTGTGTACGCGTATCTGTCAAAAGTGTTTGTTTTGTGTAGCAAGTAATATGTATAAGTTGTTTTGGTGACTTCAAGGCATATTCATAACAGGTAGTACTAATGTAATAAAAATATGTAATTTTTTTTTTTTGTATAAATCATTTTCGACTCAAAAAAAAAAAAACAAATATTAGTACATTTTGACACTGAAAGATGGAGAAACAAACGAAAGCAAAAAATAGTCACTTGAGCTGTCAAGTTTACCTGTTTGAATTCGCCTTGGGTGACTTGCTGTCGTAGAGTTCTCACCTTATTATATACAGGCCAATTATGAATAACAATTCCCCGGGAAAATTTTCCCTTCTACCATTCCTGCTATTATAAATTAAAATTTCTCGGGAATTTTTTCCCTTTTCCCTACCGAGGGAAACAAGTATGTATTATGAATATTAAATGACTGTAATTGGGAGTTTTTTCCCTCTTATATTTAAAGGGGAGTTAGCGCGAAAATATAAGTATTGAATTTATAAATACAAAACAATGATTTAAAATTTGTTTTTAAAGCCTAGTACTCTGTTCGAATTTGTGAAAAATGTTGAGCAACACTTATTATTTCACAAGGAAAATATGACATTTAAAATGTGGTGTCTATCTCGCGATTTGAAAGAATTTTCCTATTTTATAGCTATTAAATATGACACATTGTTTTATAATAGCCCATTCAGGCTGCCAAGTAATTTCGAGCTGAAATTACGAACGAAATCTAAGGTGTTCATACTGGGCTTTTTGACATTTGAGTTGATTTCGCAAACAGCTGATCACGTTTAGTTACATTTGTATAATTTAATTCTTTAGAAAAAAGCTTTCGCACAACACTTTCGTATCAATTTAAAATATATACGAATATTAAAATCAGCACTACAACAAAATTAATGTACAATTATGTTTATATTTCCATTATTTTACAAAAAATTCCACATGAAATAATGCTCATTTGCTTTGATAAAATGTCCTGCAACAGTCCTGTTGCAGTTTTATTATATGTTGAAAGTATGACTGATTGGATATAAAAATAAATTAATTTATATGTAATTGAATTACTAAATATTTGAAGGACTGAATATATATTTTTACAGACAACACTTGCGAAGCTTTTTGCTTGTGTGCAGAAAATATCTAGACTTTGACGGGAATCGAACCCCCAGACTGATATATTAGTACACTAACCAATCTGTCGAGGCACTGGATGAAGAAGACTTTTAATTGATATTTAAAAAGTATTTTCTCATGTTTTTTTTATTTTTCACAACTTCAACAAGTGTTGTTTTATAGGCTCGTTACCTAAACTAAGCAACAAATTGACCTATAGTTAGTTGTAGAAGTAGTTTAGCTTAAATAATGAACAAATAAGAACTTATTTCTCCGATAATGCCCTAATTTTAGCTATTTGCAAGTTATAATAATGAGCCTTAATCCTACAACGCTTATTAAAGACTGGCTATAAGTTGCGGTGTCATTATTTGCAAAGTGAATTTATTGTTAATGGGGAGGCGTATTTTTGGTTAAATGTACACGTAAAATTGCATATGCATACAAAAAAAAAATTGACTGATTCGTGCGGATTATCAGCCAATGACATAATCGGTTTATATTTCCTTCGGCAGCTCCTACAAAGGAGCTGCGGTTAAAGTAAATCGGCATATGCTCTTGAGTAATCGAAAATAAAACTGACTAGACTGACGCTATATAGATTGCAGAAAGTTTCTAACTTTTTACAAAAAAAAAAAAAAAAATCAAATTAAAAAAAAGTTCAAATAAATTTTTACAAAAAATTTAAAAATTTTTTTTACAAAAATGTTTATAAAAAATTAAAAACAATACATAAAATTTTGAAGAAAATTTTTACGAAAAAATTTTACGAAAAAAACATAAGAGGGTAACACAATATCTAGCATTACATATTGAAGGGTATATTAGATTCGACATGGCACTTGGACTTGTTTTATTTCAAATTAAATTGCACAGTGATGCATAACCAATATATTTTGAAAATAACTCAGCCATTTGTAAAGGACTAGGCAGATTGATCTAACATAAGCATAGCGAAAGGGGTATATGGGCTTAAATTTTGACGCTAGGTATCATCCACTTGCCCTATGTTGTCTCAAAGTGGGGTACCTCGCACCTGAAAATTCATTTAGAATGAAACACGAGGCTGTGTGTTTAAAGAAAACCATGCTAATGTTAAAATGCTAATCGACAAAATAGGAGTTATATGGCTTTTCTTCATTAAAAGAGATAAACCTACAAAAGTTCTCCACAATTCCAAATGTATGCGACCTAATTAAAAAAAGGCATTGCCACCTTTAGAATGGCTCTTTCTTGCCAATTAACATTTTTTAACCAAAGTTTAAAGTAAGTAAAGTGAATACCAATAATAATAGAAGACAATATTACACCATGCGCATGTTTTCCGGTTAGATGACGGAGTTCGGACAATTTAAGGTTACCAAGTCTGTAATCAACAAATTGGTTAAAATAATTACTTACAAATAAATGAAGTAATAGGCAAAAATTTGCAACCCTGAAAATAAACTCTCATAATCAGGGTTCCCAGATATTTTTCGAGTTTCATCCCCAATTTTAAATTATTTATCTCCAAAAATCCTTAAGATATTTTATTGTACCCAAATTTAAATTATCGCATATATACATTAAGGTGTATATTTTTTAAGTAATAAAAATATACGAGTTGATTAAGTTTTTACCTCAACTTGAGGATGGATTAAAAGGGTTACAACAAATTTTGATAACCACCAAAGACTCTGGGTGTTTTTGCAGACAAGCGAAAATAAACATGTACGTTAGGGTCGAACGAACAAATATTTTTTTATTTCAATATGTAATAGTGATAAAAAGTTGCCATTTGCTAAGTCAATTGTAAAGTTTGAACATGAGGTGCCGCAAATGTTGAAATTTTGCAAATGTCAATACATTTAAACGTGCAAAAACTGTATTATAGAAATAAGAGGATAATTCTAAGTACATTAAATAAGTTTTAGTTAAAGAAAACTCCTTACAATATCATATCTATCCCTATTTTACTACAAGAAAAGAAAGAAACTAAATTAAAAAAAAAGATTCGACCAATGTTTTCAGTTTTTTCTTAAGGTCGTAAGCAAGATCCAGTTATACTGTAAATGTTAAATAACGAACGATTAAAAATAATAATAATAAAATTACAATAATCCAAGAAGTATATGAAATCAAAATAAGAATCCCCAGAATATTGAAATTATCCTCAACAAATTCCCCAATCCCGAAACCAATTTTTAATCCCCATTAGCAAATAAAAATCCCCTATTTGGGGATAAATCCCCTAATCTGACAACACTGCTCATAATTTATATAAAAAAACTCTCATTGAGAATTAGACCGAATTTATACGATGCCATTTTTTCATGCCATTTTTTTCATGTCTCTTTTAAAGTTACAGCGAATTTCATGGCACATTTTTACGATGAATATTTTCATGCAATCGGCTTGAATTTGTTTTTGATATTTTCTTTTGATTTCATATTCGTAAATTTTATTGTTTATGCGTTATTTGAAAAAAATATATGCACTCGTACTGAAATATAAAATAAATAAAAATAAAACAAGCAAATAATGAAATTTTACAAGAAATTATTAAAATGATACCGAAATGTATACATAATTAAACCAAACAATTTCATTTTTTGAAATCAACTCTGAACGAACGAAAATTGCACAAAGCAAGTGTCAAAAAATCCCCTCACAATTCAAGCCATGCCATTTTGTTTACCCCGCTTGCTTCTCTACACCTCTTGCCCACAAACTAAAATTGCATGCAACCAGTTTCATGAAAAATGTCATGGTGTAAGTTGGCTCTTATTAGTCAATATGAAGATAGTTTTGTGACGTCATCTGGATGACGTTTTCGGGATGGCGTAACCTTGTCTTTTATCTTTCTTGGTTAATACTATAATTAAAGTTTTGGTTCTGTTATCAAATTTGGCTTCATCACTTTGACTATCAAGCGTTTAAAAAAATAAATCAGTCAAGTGCGAGTCAGACTCACATGCGTAGGGTTCCGTACTATGTTAAGTACAACTGTAAAAATACAAGTTGTTATATTTTGCATGTCTTATGAGGCACCCTTTAATTTTTAATTATTTTTTATACTAGAGCATAGTACTTAATACTCTGTGAATATATTTATCGTCTGCCTATAAGGTTTAGAAAAGAAGGTAAAATTCCTCAAATTCGTAACACATCTACTGTAAAAATTTTAAGAGTCTACCTATTACGTTTCAAAAAATAAGGCTATATAATTGTAAATCACGACACTGTCGGCATAACCTTTAATTATTTACCTATTTATTATAAAGAACATATTAAAATACCTTCTGTGAAAATTTCAAGAGTCTACCTATTATAGTTAAAAAATTAGGCCCTATAATTTCAAATCACGTTACTGGTGGAAAACCCTTTCATTTTTGCTATTTGTTATAGAGGCCGTAGTAATATACAATTTGTGAAAATTGTAAGAGTCTTATCAATTATGATCACGGTTATACACCTTCTGTGAAAATTTCAAGAGTCTATATATTACGGTTCAAAACTTAGGCCATATACGTGCAAAAAAAAAAACAAATATTAGTACATTTTGACACTGAAAGATGGAGAAACAAACGAAAGCAAAAAATAGTCACTTGAGCTGTCAAGTTTACCTGTTTGAATTCGCCTTGGGTGACTTGCTGTCGTAGAGTTCTCACCTTATTATATACAGGCCAATTATGAATAACAATTCCCCGGGAAAATTTTCCCTTCTACCATTCCTGCTATTATAAATTAAAATTTCTCGGGAATTTTTTCCCTTTTCCCTACCGAGGGAAACAAGTATGTATTATGAATATTAAATGACTGTAATTGGGAGTTTTTTCCCTCTTATATTTAAAGGGGAGTTAGCGCGAAAATATAAGTATTGAATTTATAAATACAAAACAATGATTTAAAATTTGTTTTTAAAGCCTAGTACTCTGTTCGAATTTGTGAAAAATGTTGAGCAACACTTATTATTTCACAAGGAAAATATGACATTTAAAATGTGGTGTCTATCTCGCGATTTGAAAGAATTTTCCTATTTTATAGCTATTAAATATGACACATTGTTTTATAATAGCCCATTCAGGCTGCCAAGTAATTTCGAGCTGAAATTACGAACGAAATCTAAGGTGTTCATACTGGGCTTTTTGACATTTGAGTTGATTTCGCAAACAGCTGATCACGTTTAGTTACATTTGTATAATTTAATTCTTTAGAAAAAAGCTTTCGCACAACACTTTCGTATCAATTTAAAATATATACGAATATTAAAATCAGCACTACAACAAAATTAATGTACAATTATGTTTATATTTCCATTATTTTACAAAAAATTCCACATGAAATAATGCTCATTTGCTTTGATAAAATGTCCTGCAACAGTCCTGTTGCAGTTTTATTATATGTTGAAAGTATGACTGATTGGATATAAAAATAAATTAATTTATATGTAATTGAATTACTAAATATTTGAAGGACTGAATATATATTTTTACAGACAACACTTGCGAAGCTTTTTGCTTGTGTGCAGAAAATATCTAGACTTTGACGGGAATCGAACCCCCAGACTGATATATTAGTACACTAACCAATCTGTCGAGGCACTGGATGAAGAAGACTTTTAATTGATATTTAAAAAGTATTTTCTCATGTTTTTTTTATTTTTCACAACTTCAACAAGTGTTGTTTTATAGGCTCGTTACCTAAACTAAGCAACAAATTGACCTATAGTTAGTTGTAGAAGTAGTTTAGCTTAAATAATGAACAAATAAGAACTTATTTCTCCGATAATGCCCTAATTTTAGCTATTTGCAAGTTATAATAATGAGCCTTAATCCTACAACGCTTATTAAAGACTGGCTATAAGTTGCGGTGTCATTATTTGCAAAGTGAATTTATTGTTAATGGGGAGGCGTATTTTTGGTTAAATGTACACGTAAAATTGCATATGCATACAAAAAAAAAATTGACTGATTCGTGCGGATTATCAGCCAATGACATAATCGGTTTATATTTCCTTCGGCAGCTCCTACAAAGGAGCTGCGGTTAAAGTAAATCGGCATATGCTCTTGAGTAATCGAAAATAAAACTGACTAGACTGACGCTATATAGATTGCAGAAAGTTTCTAACTTTTTACAAAAAAAAAAAAAAAAATCAAATTAAAAAAAAGTTCAAATAAATTTTTACAAAAAATTTAAAAATTTTTTTTACAAAAATGTTTATAAAAAATTAAAAACAATACATAAAATTTTGAAGAAAATTTTTACGAAAAAATTTTACGAAAAAAACATAAGAGGGTAACACAATATCTAGCATTACATATTGAAGGGTATATTAGATTCGACATGGCACTTGGACTTGTTTTATTTCAAATTAAATTGCACAGTGATGCATAACCAATATATTTTGAAAATAACTCAGCCATTTGTAAAGGACTAGGCAGATTGATCTAACATAAGCATAGCGAAAGGGGTATATGGGCTTAAATTTTGACGCTAGGTATCATCCACTTGCCCTATGTTGTCTCAAAGTGGGGTACCTCGCACCTGAAAATTCATTTAGAATGAAACACGAGGCTGTGTGTTTAAAGAAAACCATGCTAATGTTAAAATGCTAATCGACAAAATAGGAGTTATATGGCTTTTCTTCATTAAAAGAGATAAACCTACAAAAGTTCTCCACAATTCCAAATGTATGCGACCTAATTAAAAAAAGGCATTGCCACCTTTAGAATGGCTCTTTCTTGCCAATTAACATTTTTTAACCAAAGTTTAAAGTAAGTAAAGTGAATACCAATAATAATAGAAGACAATATTACACCATGCGCATGTTTTCCGGTTAGATGACGGAGTTCGGACAATTTAAGGTTACCAAGTCTGTAATCAACAAATTGGTTAAAATAATTACTTACAAATAAATGAAGTAATAGGCAAAAATTTGCAACCCTGAAAATAAACTCTCATAATCAGGGTTCCCAGATATTTTTCGAGTTTCATCCCCAATTTTAAATTATTTATCTCCAAAAATCCTTAAGATATTTTATTGTACCCAAATTTAAATTATCGCATATATACATTAAGGTGTATATTTTTTAAGTAATAAAAATATACGAGTTGATTAAGTTTTTACCTCAACTTGAGGATGGATTAAAAGGGTTACAACAAATTTTGATAACCACCAAAGACTCTGGGTGTTTTTGCAGACAAGCGAAAATAAACATGTACGTTAGGGTCGAACGAACAAATATTTTTTTATTTCAATATGTAATAGTGATAAAAAGTTGCCATTTGCTAAGTCAATTGTAAAGTTTGAACATGAGGTGCCGCAAATGTTGAAATTTTGCAAATGTCAATACATTTAAACGTGCAAAAACTGTATTATAGAAATAAGAGGATAATTCTAAGTACATTAAATAAGTTTTAGTTAAAGAAAACTCCTTACAATATCATATCTATCCCTATTTTACTACAAGAAAAGAAAGAAACTAAATTAAAAAAAAAGATTCGACCAATGTTTTCAGTTTTTTCTTAAGGTCGTAAGCAAGATCCAGTTATACTGTAAATGTTAAATAACGAACGATTAAAAATAATAATAATAAAATTACAATAATCCAAGAAGTATATGAAATCAAAATAAGAATCCCCAGAATATTGAAATTATCCTCAACAAATTCCCCAATCCCGAAACCAATTTTTAATCCCCATTAGCAAATAAAAATCCCCTATTTGGGGATAAATCCCCTAATCTGACAACACTGCTCATAATTTATATAAAAAAACTCTCATTGAGAATTAGACCGAATTTATACGATGCCATTTTTTCATGCCATTTTTTTCATGTCTCTTTTAAAGTTACAGCGAATTTCATGGCACATTTTTACGATGAATATTTTCATGCAATCGGCTTGAATTTGTTTTTGATATTTTCTTTTGATTTCATATTCGTAAATTTTATTGTTTATGCGTTATTTGAAAAAAATATATGCACTCGTACTGAAATATAAAATAAATAAAAATAAAACAAGCAAATAATGAAATTTTACAAGAAATTATTAAAATGATACCGAAATGTATACATAATTAAACCAAACAATTTCATTTTTTGAAATCAACTCTGAACGAACGAAAATTGCACAAAGCAAGTGTCAAAAAATCCCCTCACAATTCAAGCCATGCCATTTTGTTTACCCCGCTTGCTTCTCTACACCTCTTGCCCACAAACTAAAATTGCATGCAACCAGTTTCATGAAAAATGTCATGGTGTAAGTTGGCTCTTATTAGTCAATATGAAGATAGTTTTGTGACGTCATCTGGATGACGTTTTCGGGATGGCGTAACCTTGTCTTTTATCTTTCTTGGTTAATACTATAATTAAAGTTTTGGTTCTGTTATCAAATTTGGCTTCATCACTTTGACTATCAAGCGTTTAAAAAAATAAATCAGTCAAGTGCGAGTCAGACTCACATGCGTAGGGTTCCGTACTATGTTAAGTACAACTGTAAAAATACAAGTTGTTATATTTTGCATGTCTTATGAGGCACCCTTTAATTTTTAATTATTTTTTATACTAGAGCATAGTACTTAATACTCTGTGAATATATTTATCGTCTGCCTATAAGGTTTAGAAAAGAAGGTAAAATTCCTCAAATTCGTAACACATCTACTGTAAAAATTTTAAGAGTCTACCTATTACGTTTCAAAAAATAAGGCTATATAATTGTAAATCACGACACTGTCGGCATAACCTTTAATTATTTACCTATTTATTATAAAGAACATATTAAAATACCTTCTGTGAAAATTTCAAGAGTCTACCTATTATAGTTAAAAAATTAGGCCCTATAATTTCAAATCACGTTACTGGTGGAAAACCCTTTCATTTTTGCTATTTGTTATAGAGGCCGTAGTAATATACAATTTGTGAAAATTGTAAGAGTCTTATCAATTATGATCACGGTTATACACCTTCTGTGAAAATTTCAAGAGTCTATATATTACGGTTCAAAACTTAGGCCATATACGTGCAAAAAAACGTCTCTATCGGAACACCCTTTAATTTTTAGATTTATTTTTTATACCTTTTTATATAGCGAACTAAGTTTTAATTACTGTTTGTAAATTTTAGGTCTATGCCTCCTACAATTCAAGAAACAAACACATGAAAAACATGTCTCTATTGTTGCTATAGCGGCAACAGTTATACATCTTCTGTGAAAATTTCAAGAGTCTACCAGACATTGTAGCGAAAACAATAGGCTTACGTTTTTACCCTTTGGGTACGGAACCCTAACAATCTGATTATCACAGTGCAACACGGAAAAAAATAACCATATACGGACACCACTACGTGATAAAAGACCAAAAAAAAAGACCCCTGTCTCCCAGTTTTGCCCAAAGTCCTCCAGGTTTTTTTATGGGCCCTCAAAGATGTGGGGCCTCGATGTAATTTTTGCAAAAAAATTATCATTTACTCAAGCTCATATTTTGCAAACCGTTTGGAATTTTGATATACTCTCTGAGGCAAAGTTGTAGCTCTTGTCATAAAGACCAAAAATTGTGAACATATAAAATCAAAAAAACTTCATCTTCAAGGTCAAAATCGCAAAAAACTTTAAAAAATTCAATTTTGTTTACCTTTTTTCCCCTGTTCAGGTCCATAGGTAGCAAACCGTTCAAAATTCAAGGAAACAATCAACTACAAAAATGAACCTAAGATCTCAATAAACAACTTTCTAGAACATATGAACTTCCTAGGAATGATTTTTAACACCGTTTACGTAGCGCTTAAGTAGCCGCAAAAGTTTTTGACTTTATTTTGCCATGACTTAAAAAATTACACAGTGTGTTATATTTTGTTTGAGGTTGATTTCTGTTTTTCGTGAAATGATTATGTTTAATACTGAATTAGGAATGTTTAAGCAAAAGTCGTTAAAATTAAAATCTAATTGTAACTGTACCATGTGTAAATTTTGAAAGTAATGGATCAGGGGGGATGTGAATCTGTTAAAAGCCCTGCATTGAAATAATAAAATCCAGGGGGGTTACTGCGTTCTCGATAAGAAAGAAAGAACTTTCGAAACACAGTGTACCTATAATTTATAGAAATTAGAATGATTTTGATTTCGAATTGTTTTTCTAGAGCAATAATTAATTTAACTACTGCAGAATTTTCAAATTCCATTTAATTTAATTAACTTATTTGCTTAAATGAGCGAAAATATGAACGATGTCGTTTTCCATTATGATGTAAAAAGGCTATAAGCTCTTGTAAAATGTAGCAATTTAAATATCAAATTCGTTATTTTTTCAGAAATCTTACCGAATTCGTTCCGACAAACTACCGAAATGTCTTAACGAATTCCTTACGACAAGTCTGACTTAACGAAAGCCAATTAGTCCGAAAAGCGTTCCCGTACTTTAAATTTGGGTAAATGAGAGCGTGTTTGAGAGAATAAAATTCTACCTCTTCTTGCATAAAACAGCCCAAAGTTTTCCTTCGGGCAAATTGTGTAAATTGTCAAACAGCTATAAAAAATAAACAATAGAAAAATAAAAAAAATCAATTTTTAAAAAAGTGTAAAATAGCTACATATGTATGTACATGTGTATTGAGAAAAAAGTTTTTTATTAAAAGAGCTACAATTTAAATGTACAAATTAAAAATTTATTTAAATGTTTTTAAAATAAAAAATTAAATTATTTAATCAAAACGGACTTTTTATTTTGTGTTAAAAATTTGGTTTTTTGTGTTCCCGTACTTTTGTTTAATTTTGTCTCTTTATGAGAAAAAAATTTGTTTGCTCTCATTTTCACGAACTTTACCCAAAAAGTAAAGAAACAGACCTTTTGTATATAAGTATTTTCAAATTTATTATTTAAACTAGCATTGCCCGCCACGTCGTGGGCGTCCTGACAATATTTTGCTCAATTTTGCATCTTACTATTATAATGCTTCAGTTATGGTTTATGTATTTACTTTATATACAGGTACCCACCCCTGGATAAAATGATAAAATTTATAAAAAATTCTAAAATTAAAAAAATTATTGTAAAGCTCTATAAGAGGGTGTTTAAAATATTTTAATAACAATGTAATTCCACAAAGTAAAAATACAAATTAAAAATACAAATTAAATAAAAATTTTATTCAACTGACGCCACCTGTTGCCTAGTAGTTTTTTAAAGGATCCCACTTTCAAAAACAAAAAGGTGAGTTGAAAAAACAACCGTGTTGAAAAAAGATCCGTGTTAAAAATTCAACCGTGTTGAGAAATCCTAGTTTTGAACCGAAAATATCAGTACCTTTAAACCGGAAATTGCGTTTTTCACTGCTTTTTCTCCATATTTTTGCGGAAAAAAAGTATCCTATATTGGGACCCGGACAGACAGACAGACGGATGCAAGTTACTACTTTATTATATGTATAGATGTATAGATTTATATATATATAGATATAGGTTATTGATAACTGCGCTTCATTTTCATTAATACTAAAATAAGCATTATTTTTCGCAAATAACATTAAATCATAAATTTTTTAATCACTTTATTTTTAACATTTTTCTTAAATACTTATATAAATGTAAAATAAAAACAAATATGTATGTAGATTTTAGTACTCGTATAGTAACAAATTACTTAAAAAACAATTTAAATTAGAAAGTACATGTCATAAAACTGATAAGATTTGAATTATTATGGCATGAATTAAAAACAAGATGATACCAAGAAAGCCTATTGTCAACATGAGCAGCCATGCGAATTAAATAAATGCCAATGTATTTATTGGTTTGGAGTTTAAATCGTTTCGGATTTAATATCATTGTCGCAGTCTTTAAATAAGTGACATTTGAACTACTATCTCGAAAACAAAATAAATTTAGCATGTTTGCTTACTACTAGTGCTGGTAATTTCTACTTTTAATTACTCTATACTACTCAATACTTAACAATTGGGTACTCAAAAGTATTCAATACTTTTGTTTACAGAATAATAGAAATACACAGAATCTTAATAAAGTTGTTAGATTTTTATCAATCTGTTTCTACAAATGGAACGCTGAAAGTATCGAGTAACTAATTTTTAGTATTGAGTGCTCATCAAAAAAAAAAAAAAAAAAAAAAAAAATGATCAAATACTCCATACTCGGTTCCCACTACTCAATACTTTGCGAGTACTTCTTATTAACTCTTCTTGATTTATACGTAACTTACACCATAAAATTGTTTTATATTTTTTCAATTCTCTCTTGAACTTTCATGTTTTTCCTTACCTTTCCATTTCGTCTATGAAAAATTTGTAATATTAATTTAAAAATATAGGCCCATGATTTTGGAAAGTGTAAATTTCTTTATTTAATTTTATTTGAATTGTTTTATAAATTGAACTAAAAATTCTTCAGTTTTAAGCATTAAACACATAGACAACAGCAGGATACCGACTACAACCTATCAAAATTAAAATACACACGTTTATATGAAGACGATTATTTTGACGACATCATAGCTACATGGCTACACGACCACCGTTGTGGCTGTAGCTAATTTAGGCTAATTTCTATTTTTGTTTGCGACAATTTTATTTTATTCAATAGAAGAAAATGTCACAATTAAAAATACAAATTCATTTACAATCAAAAGGTTTTCATAGTTTTGATGTATGTAGCTATCGTCTTTAATATAATTCAGTAGCTGACTACACGGCGACGATTGTAGCCAACGTTATTTGTAGTAGTGTAGCGGTGTAGCCGCTGTAGTCTATGCGTTTATCTATTGCCTATGTGTTTAATGCATAATGCTTTATGTGCACATATACGACAGCAGGCTACCGACTACAACCTGTCAAAACAAAAATACACACATTTACTTGAAGACGATCAATTATTATGACGACGTCATATCTAATAGCTACAAACTGTCAAAACTAAACACGTTTATATGAAGACGAATATTTTTAAGTCAGCATAGCTGTAGTCAACTTAGGCTATTTTCTATTTTTGTATGCGACAGTTTTATTTTATTTAACAGAGTAGAATACTACAAATTTAAAAATTACAAATTTATTTATAATTCGGACGTTTTAAGCAAATAATTTTAATTGAAAAAATTATTTTAGTGTGTTCTAAAAGTAATATATGTCTGTATGTATGTATTTCAACAACAAGAGTTTACGATGTAGATGTCGCCTTGAATATAATTTGTAGCGATGTAGCCGCTGTCGTTAATGTGTCTAAAGCATTAGTTTAATTTCGATTTGTGTAAGCTACAATGAGCAATTAAAACGGTGACAGATGAGAATATCACAAAAATTATAAATTCATGTACAATTAAGACGTTTTTAACAAGAACATTTTTTTATTTAGACATGACAAAAATATTTTTTTAAAAAGTTATTTTATTTTTATAAAAGTTAAAAATATACATATTTCTGCAACAATGTCAGCAATTTATTGTAGCTGCCGTCTTCATTATAATTAAGTAGCTGCCTACACGGCGACTATTGTAGCCAGAGGCTTTTGTAGTCATGTAGTTGTGTAGCCGCGGTCGTCCATGTTTTTATTATGTTAATGTCCATTATTTTAAAGGGATAAAGAAAAATTTGCCGTCACTAGCAGAAAAAAACTATATATGTAGGTAACAAACATTTTATAACTTCACCGAGACATCCTAATTTTACCATTTCTCTAAATTGGTTTCTTCTATCAAATAAAATAATCAAATGCAGGAAATTTTATTTTCCTTTTGCTAATTTAATAAACGGCTCTAAATTTATCAGTATTTAAAACAAAGTTCATACGTGTGTATTTGGTCACATAGATTTCCAATAGGGATGGGTAGATATATAGGAATGTTCTTTGTGACATTATTTACATGGCATTTAGCACCATCCTTTCAAGCGCTTCCATATCGTCCAGATGATGCCTTATGCAGTGGTAATCTTTTCTGAAATTTATCGTCGTTTTTTCTTTCATCTGAAAATAATAAAAATATGGAAAATAATCGCAATGAATTGCCACCAATCCTTATAGCAGAACCCTGTACAAATTTCTGTTTTCTTCTACAAATGATTAAACAACATCCTTTTATGGTTTTAATAACTGTATAATAATCACTTTGTTTAAATTGCAAAACTATGATTTTAAATAAAGCTGCTGCATAAATAAAACAAAAATATTCGTATTTATCAAAGTTAATTTCTTATCAATAGTTTTAGTTGGATGAATGCGAACGTACGACACTCTATGTGTGGAATTGTAAAAAAACACTTGAAATTTAAAAATTTAACATTTGGGTGTTATATTCCACCTTATACCCGTATACTATATAATTTTTTTATATAAGTACATATAAATATTAATTTTTAACATTTTAATAAAAAATCATTTGAGTGTATTTTCGTTACTGACAAACAAAGATGTTAAGTAATGATTAGATAATGCTAATGATTGCTAATTAACCTTCTTTTGTGAAATTCTCTAATTCATTAAACAATTAGAATTAATTAGTTCAACGAATTCCCATTAGATAATTGAAATTTGTATTCCAATGGTAAAACTAATTGCAATTAGTTGCCATTAGCAAAAAAAAATTGGTTTACCTTTACAATTAGAAATCTAATTGACTTCTGCTAATGCAATTAGATATTCAATTAGCTCGAATTAGAATCAATTATTTTGATATTTTTTACAAAAAAACAACTAAAATATTCATAATATGAATTACATACATGTACACATATTTAACGTACGTACTAACTGTTTAATAACTACAATGACCGGGTATATTCGCTTTCAGCAATACGAGCCTTTCAAAAGAAGAGTCCGTCAAGTGACCCCGCCTTGGACTATTAATAATGCCCGCAAAGGAAAATAGTCGCTCCACAGGGCCTGAAGACGTAAGCGGTGTGTTGCAAAACAGTACTATTTCCTCTAATGTAGGATATTTGGACCATATATTGGATATTTTAGTTATTTTTTTGTTTTTGAAAATATCAAAATAATTGATTCTATATATATATATATATATATATATATATATATATATATATATATTTGGTGTTTCTATTTGGAATACTTAGAGAAAAAACTAAGATCTTCAGGGGAAATTTCCTTTTACATTTTATAAGTATATACAGTGGTTTAAATGCCTCTTTTTACAATTGTAGGAGGATATCAGTGATGCCGATACCCAGTTAAAATGAATAACACACATACATATTAATAAATTTTTTTTGTTAGTGGTCACAAATTTTGTAGATAAATACCATTTCGCAAGGAAGTGAACGCGAGCTGCAGCTGAAAAATAGTCAGTCAGAACTCATTCGAAAACTTAATTCTGCTGCGCCATTTTTAAGTTTTCAGACATTATAGCACAAGAAGAAGAAAGCGGAGACCCCATGTAGCTATCGACTTTATTTTTAAGAGGATTCAAACTTAGAATGGGAGGGGCTCATCTTGCTCGAACTCTATAATAATTTTTTCTCTAAGCCGACTATATGCAGGCGTGTCAGAACATGCACTCAATAATACGCTTTTTTACCATAGAAGTAATAGATTGTAAATAAAATTTTGGGAACAAGCATTTTAGATAAACCTTATGTTTCTTATTTTCCAAACCATAAAATCATTCACTAAAGGGTCAGTAGTTAATCGATAATTTTTAAAATTCCGTTAAAATAAAAATACCATAATTAATCCGGATTTATGTTGGTAACTAATGTAATGGCGTCAGATAATTAACTTCGTAGCTTGTTCGAAGTAATATTTTCATGACCCCTACTTACAGATAGAAATGTCAAGATACAACCAAGGTAACGATGCTTTTACTCGATACCGTATCGGCATTAATACAAGTATGAAGTCAATTTCTTTTCTTAGAATAACTGAAATACAAATAAAAACTGCAGTTAATAGTAAAATTATATTTATTTGTACATAAAAAATATAAGTAAAAAAGTATCCTTGATGCAGTGACTGCCGCGCCGCGCCTGCTTTGTGTGATGTACAGAGTTATCAGCCAGGGTTAATGACATGTGGATTAGTTTTTAAACTGAGTCGCTGCTACTGAAAGCAGTTTTACACTTAAGAAATTGATTAAAATGTAGTATATGTTATTGGCAAGTGGACGTAGCACGTGTTTAAATTTTTTGTTGTTGCTTTTTTGGACTTAGTATATTTGCTTAACCTTGCATAACAAAAAAAAAAACGATGTTAACAGAGTTATGTATATACGTATACTCTATTAAAATCTTAATTTTTATAAAAAGTGGACTTAGCACATTTTATGACTAAGCCAATGATATAGTACTTAATGATTTTCTTGTTTATGGCTATCTCGCAACAAAGGATTACCAGAACACCTCAATATAACCATTAAATCTTATAAATTGTTTAATCATTAAATTTAATTAATTAATTGTAAAGTAAACATTTCATATATAAATTATTAAAACGTATTTTTACATCTAAATAAAGTTTTTATTAAATTTGTTATTAAAACAAAACTACTATTAGTCGTGTTACAAGGATATTTTGCAATAAATGACCGAGAAAACACAACTTAAAGCATTAAACACATAAACGACAGCAGGAGACCTACTACAACCTGTCAAAATTAAAATACACACGTTTATATGAACACGATTATTTTGATGACATCATAGCTACATGGCTACACGACCACCGTTGTGGATCTAGCCAACTTAGGCTGATTTCCATTTTTGTTGGCGACAAGTTTATTTTATTCAACAGAAGAAAATGTCACAAAATTAGAAATACAAATTCATTTACAATCAAAAGGTTTTGAGCAAATATATTTATTTGTTTGATATAATAAAATTATTTTTTGAAAAAGTAATTTTTTTATAAGTTAAATATGTATTTCTAGAATATTTTCATAGTTTTGAAAAATGTAGCTGTCGTCTTCAAAATAATTTCGTTGCTGACTACACGGCGACGATTGAAGCCAACGGTATTTGTAGTCGTGTAGCGGTGTAGCCGCTGTTGTCTAATTGTTTAAAGCTTAAGTATAATTATTGTAGCCGGAGTCTATGTGAATGTTTTGACCCTACTTAGTTCGCTCCATCTTACATTAGCTTTCCGAACCTAGTACCCAAAGATACTTTACTAATAGTGCCAAGAGATATAAGGGCGATACTGTAGTTATACCTACAGTGTCGGAAAAATATATTGTAGTCTATTTCTGACAATCAGAATTTACTTCTATCAATAATGCTAAGGCTGTATTTTTATCCTTAGTATGATAAATAATTATTTTTAAGTAAAATCGAACAAAAATTTGATACTTTTTTAGCACGGAAACACAGTAAATATTTCTTATTATTCTTGAATACAATTAATTCTTATCAATATTTACGGTACAAATATTTTACATTGTCATTAATGTCTACAAATTAATTGTAGCTCGAATTATATTTGTTCTGTACTCTACATACACTCTAGAACTGATATCAATTTTTTTTAGCCGGCAATTAAAACATAATATTAATAAATTTTCCTATAAAAGATCTGCAATTTGGTTACAATCACCAGTTGACTTTCTCGTCTCCAAGTGTCCACTTAAATTATTTCATTCCGTAGTTGTGGAAATATTCTATAAGAAGGTATGAGTTTTTTGAAATAAATTTCAAAGTGAAATACAAACATTTCATGTGTACATCTTTATGTAAATAAATTTTATTTAAGTGTTCGAAAGGCAGTGAATTTAAAAATCATAAAAAAATATAATGTCGAATATATCTTAAGTATAGAATTTTTCGAAAGCTCGTTTTTATAACCGTTTTTTTATAAAAGCGTCTGTACTTTATTTTGAAATAAAAAAGTTTATTAAATTGAATAAATTTTTTAGTTTATTCATTTATGTGTTAAAAATGATATCTGATCTGATGATCACCACGAATACCTGTTGCATAGCTAGTCCTGACAGTCCAATTAATTTTTAAGATCTTCTGATGTTATTTTGTTAAGGGCATGTGTTGGTGTTGACCTTCAATTGCTCAAGAGTAGTTAGGTTGTCAGTGTAACACATAAAATTAATGTATCCTGAAGAAAATAATCAAAAGGCATCAAATCAAATCACAGGTCCAACAACATTAGCACTATTATGACGTTTTAACAATTCGATGGTTTCGTGAAATGTATTGCTTCATCCAATTAAAACAACAAATTGTCAGTGTCTATATTGAGTCAGTACCGCCGAAATATTGTAAGAGCAAGTTTTACTGAAAAAATTTTTTTATAATTATCTTTGGTTTAAGCCTTAGTATAACCTCAAAAAGCATTTTATTCAATCAAAATGATACACTAAGGCCCATTATTATAACTTGCCATTAGCTAAAGTTAGGATTTCATCAGGGTGATAAGTAGTTTTTCGTTATTATAAGTATACATTAAGCTAGATAGGCTGATAAACTAAAGGGAAGAACATCTTGCCTTTAACTTTTAACATTAGATATAAGAGTTTGAAGTTGCCATGTTTCGTCATCTATAAAGTTGCCGTATTTTCTAATCTATGAAGAAAAATAAATTCATTTTTATTTAATTTTGCATTTGAAAAATAAAAATGGAAAACAGATCTCCTTTGTTGTATATAAAATCTTTTCGGTTTTTTGTTGCACAGATAAATAATTTGTGGTTTGTTAAAAGTAAACAAATAAAAAACAAGTAAAAACAAATAAACGCCATACCTTCGGCGTTGCCACTACGTTTTTAAGAACCAATTTATCTTGTCAAAAGTAGTCGGTGTTTATTATTGTACTGCCATATGTTCAAAAAGATTAATTTTATTTTACAAGGAAGTTGTAATAACGAAAAATAGTTATTGTTCACTTTATCGCTCACTTAAGTAGAAGTAAAATTTAACTAAAACGTACTTTAAAGGCAAGTTATAATTATGGGCCTAAGGCCTTAGGCCCATTATTATAACTTGCCTTTAGCTAAAGTTGGGAATTTGTTGGAGCGATAAATAATTTTTTGTTGTTAAAACTAAGCTAAAAACCTCTTGTAACTATTACGTACTATAAGGAGAAGTTATAGAAATGAGCATTATCCTCCTTATTACAACGAAAGACAACTTATCGCTCCAACAAAATCCTAACTTTAGCTAAAGGCAAGTTATAATAATTGGCCTTAGTTTCATTGATATATTTACAACATTAAGGATTTTTTTTTGACACTCACCTTATTTTAGCTGTTATGCTGTGACGTTAATATTAGACGGTTACAATAAAAACACCTTTAATTTTTATAACTTTAATTTGAATTTTTTGGCAGGATAAACTTTAACAATACATCCTTTTAACGGCTGGTTTCTAGGCAAACTTTGTTCAAAAATTATTAGCATGTCGTCTACTTTTAAGTGTACATACATACTTATATACTACTCTTGCCATTTTGTCATTTGAATGAGTTCGGGGAGTTATTCTCGAATCCATCCAAATCATTCCATATTGATCTCATTAACATATCTCCATAAAAAATTTTACACATGTTTATCTTCTCTCTATGTTTGTATTTAAAAACAATTATCGCATATATAAAGCAACACGTATTATCCCTTGTCTAATCTTATTAATTTGCTGCGAATTAAATTAAAATATTTTTTTGTTTTTTTTTTTTTTGAAAAACCCAATATTCAAATAATTTTTTTTAAAACCTCTTATATATATATAACCAAGTGAAAAAAGTTAAGAACCATTTTAACTAACTTAAACTCAAGGTATTCGCTTGATTTTTTTTGTTTGGTAGATTGTCAATAGGAGCTGTGCAGAATGTGTTTTTTGCATCTACATTTTTGAGTCTAAGATAGTTAAAAACAGTTAAGAATATTAGCTAATCATAAAGCCATGATCTATCTTTCTCTCTTAATTTGCTAAAAAAAATTACAACAAAGAACTCAAAACTAACTAAATTAAATTTGGCTTGGCAACTCCGTAAACACTCAGAAGGAAAAACTTATTAATTCATTAATATATGTAGTTACATATGTATGTAATTTTGTAAACCAAAACACAAATCAAAATCGACATCGAAAGAAAATATCCCAATATACCATATAGCAATCAAACTACAATACAACTTGTGAATAAGCTTATAAATAATAGTCAGTTTTAATGTTTTCCTAATTTCGATTATAATAATATTTAGAAAATATAAATTCAGAAGCATTTCTTAACAATGATTAATAAACTATTATTATACACAAATGTTTCTAAACAATTCGTTTTCTTTTTTGTCATATTTTTTTTTTTCTGAAAAACTTAAAAATAAATGTACAAAATAGAGAAATTAATGTTTTGGGCTATTAGGCCACTACACCACAAATTAATAGTTTGAATTTCATTGGCAGATCTACTAAGAGTTCTTGTTATTGCAGCATAGGATCTCTTAAAGCGTCTCACTTGTGGTACTTCTGGGGCAAACTTAAAAAATGTGGTTAATAGTGAGTATCTATGAGCAAGCTATGCATTCTCTCCTAGGCAGTGTTCCTTCACAGTAGTGTTGTGTGCTAAATTTTCTATTGACTATTCTGGAAAGATGTACATACATACATACATATATAGTAAGGAGGGATTATGAGATCAGAGAACTGCGTTATGTGCTTCATTGTTCTTCATATTTCTTTGGGTGAATATTTTTTTGGTGGAAATTAGCCACAAATTACATATACATACAAATATACATTATTTGCGAATATAAGTCTACAATTATGTTTCTGTAAGCTTATTCTACAATTACAAATATAAGCTTTTATTAATCATGTACATATAATATTTTCATAAGGGTTCCATTTTGATTTTTCTACAATTGTTACGATATCATTTTTCAATAAATTCTAAAAACTTTCTCAAGCTTAAGGCTTATATTTATAAGCTTTTTAAAATATTATTCACAAGCCATTTGGTATGTTGGGATGTATTAATAACTAAATTTGAATAATATGAGTATGCACTTATGTAAAATATATACCTAAAACGATTACAAAAATACATTTGGTCGAAATAGATATTATTATGGATATATTAAATAAAAAATGTAAGTTCAAAGTGTATTCGAATGGAAAAATTAATTATTTTCGGTTTATGGTGTTAAGTAACCTACCCCTTGCCCTTCCCGATTATGCCAAAAATTTATACAGCTCTTCATCTCTATAAACCAAAGGCACATACTGAATTTCATTTTGATATGTCATACGGTATGAACTGTAGAGCGTTCACAAAATTCGTTCATTTTGATATGTCAAACGGTATTACCTGTACAAACGCCACAGAAATGGCCAAAATGGATTCAGGAGACCTCAAAACGTATAAATCTGTCGTAATCCTGACAACGATTTTTTTCACGATTACTATACATACTTTACCTTATACTACGTATGGTAAAGTAAAAAAATGAAAAGTATTTAGTCTCGAAAATTGTAAGGGGAACAAGTGCGTGCGTCATTATCATTATCGTTCAAAGTCAATCTGGCCGTCCTTGTTGCTCGGCCTTCGAGTGGTTTGCGTCTCGTTCGTACAATGGCTGATTGGTGTCCTTGAATAGCTGTACTACGGTATTGTTATTGGTGGTTGCTTAATCAGCCATGTGTAATCGTTTGGTTATCGTATATAACCTAGAAATTTTAATTTCAATAAGTCGGACATTGGTGGAGCACCATTTTAAAAACTCAGCTGTTAACTGGAGGAGCACCATTAAACTCAATTTTTAACTGGAGGAGAACCATTAAACTCCTATTAATTTTACCTCACTTCATATACGAAGGTATAGGTCGCACTGTAGATTTTGGAGGAAGCTAAGGCAATCACACCCTGGCGCTTTGGTTTCGTACCTTTGCCATTTACCAATTTTTTTGAAAAGAAGAAAATGTTAACTTTCAATAATTTACAACATCCGTGTTTGTTGATCAAACTAGTAATTTTTGCTCTAACAAGTCGTTTAAAAATTATAAAATTATTTTCCCAATTTTGACAAATAAAGAGAAATTGAATTTTGAATTACACAGTTGGCGGTGAAATAATTAAATTAAGCAGCTTATTTTTTTCTTCGTGTTCACTAATTGTTAACTTTTACAGAAAAAAAGGTAACCTCGAAAAAGACTATTGACACAACCTATTCCTCAATTGTTGTTTTATTTTATTTTAATTTAATGCTGATAATTATGCTGAAGTAGCGCGCGTGTTGATAAACTAAGTTTTTTTCTCTATGGTGGATAATTTCATCTTGTGCCTTAAGCTTTGTTGATAAATATGTTGACACTCGCTGGATGTTAATAAAATTATTATCTTTTTTTTGGGATGATATTGCATCCAGTGTTTTTATTTTATTTATTTATAAGATACACAAATACATTTTGAACAGAGTGCATGCAGTAAATATTTTTTATAATTTTTTGGGTAATTTTCCATACATATCTTAGGAGAGATTGCGTTTTTAATTTACCATACGTAGTATAAGGTAAAGTATAGTAATCGTGAAAAAATCGAGGTCGGGATTCCGACGATGCTATTTTGGCTATTTTCGCCATGATGTCTGTGAGTGGGTGGGTGTTTGATATATCAAAATTAAATTGACGAGGAGATGAAATGAAAGAGATGAAGAGCTGCATAGTTTTTGGGCATAGTCGGGAGGGGGCAAGGTGTAGTTTCCTTAACCCGAAATTTTGTGAACGCTCTAAAGGTCATGCCGTATGACATATTAAAATAAAATTCAGCATGTGCCTTTGGTATATGGATATAAAGAGCTGTATAAATTTGGGGCATAATCGGAAAGAAGCAAAGGTTAGTTTACTTACTCCCAAATTTTGTAAACTCTCTACAGGTCATACCATATGACATCAAAATGAAATTCGGTATGTGCCTTTGGTTTATGGAGATAAAGAGCTACATAAATTTTGGGCATAATGGGGAAGGGGCAAGGGTAGTTTACTTAATACCCCAAACCGAAAATAATTAATTTTTCTATTCGAATATACTTTGAACTTATATTCTTTATGTAATAAAGGGTGATTCATTTCGAGGTTCCCTACTTTTTTAAAGAAAAAAAAAAACACAGAAAATTAAAATTTAATGGAGAATGTATATTATCATTTAAAAGAACATTCTTTGGCATTTATTTTTTGAAGATTATATCTATCAAATGTTGGCCGTTGCTACGTCGCAGATGGTCCATCCGTTGAGTCCAATTTTCGATGACTCGTTCGAGCATTTCGACTAGTAACTGGGGAATGACACGCGTAATGTTTTCCTCCAAGGCCTGAATCGAAGCGGGTTTGTCCGCATAAACTTTAGACTTTACATATCCCCACAGGAATAAGTCTAACGGTTAGATATCACACGATCTTGATGGCCAATCGACCGGCCCAAAACCTGAAATTATGTGCTCACCGAAATGTTCTCTCAATAAATCCATTAATTGATGCGATGTGTGCGAAGTGGCGCCGTCTTGCTGAAACCAAATGTCGCCGAGATCACGAGCTTCAATTTCAGGCATCAAATAGTCGGTTATCATGGCACGATAACGGTCGCCATTGACGGTTACGTTCGCACCGGCATTATTTTTAAAGAAATATGGACCGATGATTCCACCGGCCCACAAAGCACACCAAACCGTTGTTTTTTCTGGATGAAGTGGCAGCTCTTGAATCTCTTCAGGTTGCTCTTCGTCCCAAATGCGGCCATTTTGTTTGTTTACATACCCATTGAGCCACAAATGGGCCTCATCGCTAAACAAAATTGCCTCGAAAACGTCGGATCTTCTTGGAACTTTTCAAGAGCCCATAGAGCGTAGCGATTCAGGCGTAAGTCTTTCCATTATGAAAGGCCAAACAATACTAAACAAAAATAACATAACAGCATGACACGACTCACATGTGATCTGTCAATTAAAGGCTATTGAAAAAAGTATCTCTACTTGAATCACCCTTTATATCCATAAAAATATCTGTTTCTATTGGGTATGCTAAGTTAATGTTTTCTTAAATTTTCGGTCTTGTTTTTACATTTTTTATCGTTAATGCCTTATCTGGATTCAACGAAGATTAAAAAAAATTAACCAAACCATTTCATCTGTTAGCAACGAATATTATATAGAAGATGGTAAATGGTTTATAAAAAATGCTTTGTCGAGGAATTATTTGTATCTAAACATTTCTCAAATGGAATAAACAGATGTTTATTCATTCAATTTATTAAATTTAGCTAAAAATATCAAGATAAATAACATTTTCTTTTTTTTTCCTATTGTGATGAAAATACATCAACAGATTATAAAAAGAGTGTACAAACTAAGTAAATCGTTAGTTGCAACCCATTGTTAGAACGATTAAGTTGACTTAAAATAACGTTTCTTAAAACGGCTTAAAAAGCTTTGTGCCAAATAAAATAAACGAAAACCAATAAAAAAAAAGTAACAAAAATGTTAACTCACTGCTTAAAACTTTATTTTTTGTGGTTACTTTCAAGTGCAATTACGTTGGCCGATAAAAACGTTTTCATGGAAGACAATATTGCGAATAATTTTAATAAAACGGTAATTGTATGCTTTTTTATGATTTAGTAAAGAAATAAACTAGTAAATACTTCTCATAAGTTAATATTTTTTATAAGAAATTATTATTTTTTTTATCTACTTTTGATGCAATTACATATAAGAGTAACATATTTTGTAAGAGAGCCGGTTGTAAACATTTAAAGAGAAAAAGCAAAAACCTTTGCTTTTAACCTTTTTTTGTTTCGCTAGTAAAGTTGTTGATTAATTAAATTTATTTATATGTAAGCAAATAAATGAAATAAATATTTGCCATTATCTTTTGTTATGCAAGTTCATACAAAATCATAATCACTTATATTTTAAGTGGGTTTTTTTTAATTGATCAGCTGTTAATAATAATCAATGAATGAAAATAAATAAAACATTTTTAACCAGATGAAAATAAAACATTTTAAATCAGATCGAGGAATGTATTTAAACAAATATCTGCATAAATTACAACTATAAATAACCTTAAGAATTTCAAACAAAAAAACTTAATGTTACAAAGGTTTTAATATTTTTAAAGCAGGAAGACAAATTTATAAGTGAAGTGAAGTACTTATTAAGTCCAGTTAATAATTGATTTAAGGTCTGTTAAATTATGATTTAAGTTTTTTTAAAGATAGTTTTCAGTGTGTTATGTGATGTTTAAAAACAATTACAGGTAAACCCCGTATAGCGAGGTGGTTACGTTCCCCGATTATTCCGCGTTATAGAAGCTTTCACATAAATTTGACGATTATGTTTTAATAAGTTTTTTTTTTTTTTTTTAACAATATACATATGTACATATGTATGTACTAGATTAAAGACATACATATATTTTAACCTAAAATCTATACAGGAATACCTCGCATATCACCGCTTCGATCAATACGGTTTCTCTATAGTTCAATTTTCAAAATTTCCAAAAAAAAAACATTTGTTCTTGGTGAAAATTGTTCTTAAAAATAATAAAATTAATTTTCTAAATCCAATTATTTTATTTTTTAGCTTACCATACGTAGTATAAGGTAAAGAGTATAGTAATCGTAAAAAAATCGAGGACGGGATTTCGACGGATTTATATGTTTTGAGGTCTCCTGAATCCATTTTGGCTATTATCGTAATGATATCTATGGATGGGTGTATAGTTTTTGCGCATAATAGGGAGGGAGCAAAGGGTAGTTTACTTACTCCCAAATTTTGTGAACGCTATACAGGTCATACCGTATGACATATCTAAATTAAATTCAGTATATGCCTTTGGTATATGTAGATGAAGATCTGTATAAATTTTGGGCATTATAGGGAGGAGTAAGGGGTAGTTTACTAAACAATCCAAACCGAAAATAATTTATTTTTCGATTCGAATATACTTTGAACTTATATTCTTTATGTAATATATCCATAAAATATCTTGTTTTATTGGGTATGTAAAGTTGAGTGTGGGCCACTGCAGAATTTTTTAAATAAAATTGTTGGTATTTTCATTTTATTATGAAAATATAAAAATTTCGGTCTTAAATAAATATATATATGTTTGAACATAAGTACATATCATCGCGTTTCTTCTTAAACCACGTAAGCGTCATTTTTTCGAAATTGACTTTTTAGGTTTATGTGGTAGAAAATAACAGTTGCCGGCAGACTACATTCTCATCTTAACAAGTTTGTATGAAAAATAAAAAAGCCATTTCCAAAACCTCTTTAGCGCCATACAAATGACATTTGCATGCAAAATATAATAGTTTTTATATTTCAAGTTGGAAATATTAAAGTCTCAACCGTTTTTGGTAA
The DNA here is from genome assembly GCA_949628195.1 of Phasia obesa. Classification (NCBI taxonomy): domain Eukaryota; kingdom Metazoa; phylum Arthropoda; class Insecta; order Diptera; family Tachinidae; genus Phasia; species Phasia obesa. Next base: position 87,663,068 of record OX451218.1, read on the forward strand.
AGTTAAAAGTTTCTTTTGATAAATATAAAAATAAATGTTAATTGACACACAGAAATTTGCAATATGCTGTTTGCGCCAAAACCATGCAAGCGACAAATTTGGCTACAGTTAATTGTAAGTAATAAATTTAAAGAAAAAAAGTTTCTATACTCTCCAGAGAGTTGCACAGTTATGTTTTGCAAAAAAAATTGATTTGAAACCCATATTAAAGAAGTTATTCAGTTTTTTTTCGTTTTCTGAAAAACGATTTCTTGACGCTTACTTGGTTTAAGAAAAAACGCGACGATATGAAGATGAAGATCTGTATAAATTTTGGGCATAATCGGGAAGGGGCAAGGTGTAGTTTACTAAACAACCCAAACCGAAAATAATTTATTTTTCGATTGGAATATACTTTGAACTTATATTCTTTATGTAATATATCCATAAAATATCTGGGTATGGTAAAGTTGAGTGTAGGCCACTGCAGAATTTTTTAAATAAAATTGTTGGTATTTTCATTTTATTATGAAAATGTAAAATTAACCAATTAACCATACTATGCGTGATATATCTGTACATATAATAAAACTGAAACACGACCATTTCTGTACATGAAATAATTTTTTAAAATTTTGTGAATACAAAACATAAATTTTTAGAATTTTTGCCTGTCTGTGTTCGCATCACGTAAAAACTACTGAATGAATTTTAATAAAATTTTGTGAGGAGATTGCTTAGTATCTTGATTCAAATATAGCAGCTATTTTTTCCGCAAAACAAGCTCATTTCCAAGAGAAAATAGAGAAAAAGTAGTGAAAGTAGGCAAACTTACCGATTTAAATGAACTGCAAACTTGACAGCACCTTTTATTGTTGAAAGCGGGATATTTTAAACACTATTTAAAGAACTCTACAATAATATTAGAACTTTATATAAACTTTAGATTTGTATCCAGAAATGGGCACCTCTATATAAAGAAAATATATAAACCATATCTGAAGTTCTATAAAAATAAGACTCTTAAAATTTGGTGTGGATTGATTACTTTCAAAGCAAAATCGAACATAATATTGTCAGGAAGTCCACGACGTGGCGGACACAGCGTTAAAACTGAAACTTTATTAAACAAAAAAATAAAAAAATGAAGAAGAAATCACAAATAACAAGCTTTATTGTTGTGAATGTGCCAAGTTACATTACGCATTTTTGTCGTTGCAATCTTTATCCTTTCTTCTTTAATATTGCATTTGTGTTTATATTGTGCAATTTTTATTGCAGCAATTTGAATAGATTTATACATTTGTTTACATTTTAAAAATGAAAACTATAACTACGAATGAGAGGACAAAACAATTTCAAGAGTACATGAATTGCAGCGGCAAAAGTTGCATAATGTAACTCGGTACAATTCATTAGTTTGTGTCATTGTCTTCGCACATTAAATGTCGTTGCAATCTTTTGCTTTTTGGGCGTATAACTTCATAAGTAGAAATTTCATTCTCACTGTCTTTGAAATCTACAGTTTCATTTATTGTTTTCTAAATATCAGTATCGGTCATATCAACAGAACCTTTTCCAATGAAGCACTAGCTTACATTTAATATTCAGCTTATTTCCACATTCAATTGTGGTGCTATTCTATCTTTTAAAATACCCTCCGGCTATATGTTTGTCCAAGAGCCGTTTAGTGTGGAATGTTTTAGTTCTTTAATAGACGATGCTACTATTACAACATAGTTAAAGATTGAAAAAGATTTCCACAATTTTGTGTTCATTAGAATCTATTATATCAAGAATAAATTAGTGTTGCGAAAACATTTTTTCGACATTGCGTTATCTAAGTCGAAATTACACGTTGTACTGAAACCGATTTTTTTTACATCGAGTTAGTTACGAGTAATTACGGGCTTTTTGTTAGGTACATTAGTTATGATGTGATTAAGATTAACGTCGGCACCTAGCCGTGTTGGCTCTTATCCGACGGTGGTCTTACCACAGAGTGAAATAAAAGCGTGGACTAGCGCCCCCATTGTCTAGTACAGCACACTTTACGACAACGTACCATGTGTAATGGCACCCATATTGCACAAGACATACTGCACAGTCACAATTTATAGAAAATGGCAAACCATGGACCCATGTCCTAACCTCTTGCTTAGTGGTTGGATAGCATCCAACTCCTTCTGTTGAGAGAGCAACAGCACACTTTAATCTACAATGAATCATCTTTGTATACATCGATCTACACCATAACCCCAGAAGGGGACATCACCAACAACCAGCCACAGATGTGAAAAGGTATCTGTGGGGCTAGCGGTTCCCGTGGTACCAGTCCTTTGGGCACTGGTCGGGCCTCGAAGAGGACCCGTAATATCACAGACCTTTTCTTCCAGATTCAGGTTCCAGGATACTGTCTGGTGCCCCCGTTATCCCCAAGAGCACTTAATCAAAGCTTTTGCAAATCCTGCAGTGACAGTTAGTACCCCCGGGGCCACATTAGTCATGATGCAGAGTGATGTGAGTCGTGAAATTTCAATTTGTGTTTCTTTTACTACCACGCAAGATTCTTTAAACCTCACGCCTACAAACTTTTCTGCATCATGACATGTAGCTTACACAAAGTATCGAATGTAGAAGTGATATATGACACTTTCCAATTTATTTGCTCTATTGATAACAACATAAAATCTTTTATATAGCAACTTTTTTAACTACTAGATCAATGACAAAATCTTTAAATTGGATTCTATATAAACTTAAATTGATTCTGTAATATTGTTGAAAATGAATTACAACCAATAACATGTGAAATAAGGAATGTTGTGTGATTTTTTAATTTCAATTAATATTTTATTTGTACAGTTGGTAAGTAATTTTTTGCAATTATTTGTCGACATTTCTTAACTTCAACTACTTTTACAGGGAAAGAGTTTAAGGTACCAGTAATGAAAGCTGTTCAAAAACTTGGGAAAGTTTCTTTTTTGTTTTCACTGTTCTAAATACTTTAATATGTGTTATTCTAAATGCATTTATATAATGATGTTTTGTGCACAAACATTTTAGCGCACTTTCATTATCGTTGAGGTTAAAATTAATATCCGATCATATTACACATCAGACATAATGGTGGCAGTAGTGAAAATTTGTGTGTGTGACAGTGACGATGCTGGATGCAAAATTTTAATTTTTGTGGCTGTACATTAGACCACCCATACATATATGCAAATATGTTTTTTTTTCGCTTCGCTCCCCGCGCATTTTCGCTTATGGGTAAAAAAGTGGGTAATAAATATGTTGTGCATAAAAGTTTTGTTTCTAAACCATAAACCGGCCAGGCCCCTCGCATTTAAGTGGTAAAAATGGTCTTAAAAAGCTGTACAAAATATATGTGGCTGTATTAATTAATAATTCTTAAAAGGGGAGGTTTTTGTGATTTAGTTATATGAACTTTTTTTCGTTATTAAGCGTTAAACACATAGACGACAGCGGCTAGACCGCTACACGACTACAAATGACGTTGGCTACAACCGTCGCCGTTTAGTCAGCTACTCAATTATTTTAAAGACGACAGCTACATAAATCAAAACTATGAAAATGTTGTAGAAAGACATATGTATGTATGTATGTATGTATTTGTTATTACTTTTTCAAAAAATATTTTATCATATCAAAATAAATAAATATATTTGCTCAAAATCTTTTGATTGTAAATTAATTTTAATTTTTGGATTTTGATAGTTTCAACATTTTTGAGGATGCTGTAGCTTAAGTGGTTAGCACGTTGACTACTAAGCAATGGTCACGAGTTCAATGCTCAGCCATGGCAACATCAATTTTTCTGATATGTATTAATTTTTCTTTTTAATAATGCACATCACAGCGCCCTCCTTCGCCGGTATTACCAAATTGCACTAAATCACCGGCGAAGTAAAATAATTATAAATTGACTATGCTAGTTTCAAACTAATTCGCCTAAATAACACCAGAGGCGCTGCAATACTGTTATAAAAATAATCATAACGTGCAATTGCAGTCTTGCCAGAATCAAAGCTTTACTATCACTCTAACCATCTGTCTTTCTATTATTATCCCTTTCCAAAGGAAGTACCACAGTTAATATAGGCATTAACTGCCTGAGTGGTACTTCTCTTAAAAAAAATGAATTTTAATTTTGTGACATTTTATTTTGTTGAATAAAATGAAAATATAAATTAGCCTAAGTTGACTACAGCCACAACGGTGGTCGTGTAGCCATGTAGCTATGATGTCGTCAAAATAATCGTCTTCATATAAACGTGTGTATTTTAATTTTGACAGGTTGTAGTCGGTATCCTGCTGTCGTCTATGTGTTTAAAGCTTAAAGGGACAACTATTTTTTTCATACAAACTTTTAACCAACGATAAAGCGTTAGAGGTTTTTTAACGGTTCAGTTCGAAAGTTATCTTGAAAATGAATGGTTCTCATTCATTTCTGGAGGCATGTAAATACGAACTCTCTTCATTATGAGATAGAAAATTTTTTGCTCATTTAGTGTGTAAATAAAGGTTTTTTGAATGTTGTCCATTTTCTGGCTTTATGACAAAAAACTGACTCAGGCCTGCAATATTATTAAGTAATTTTAATACGGAAACTCTAGAAAGTGCGCGATTCCATTATTTGCATTTTCTAAGTGTTAGTCAATCAGTTTGATAGTAAATTAACATACTATTTTACCGATTAATCGAATAAAACTTTTTAATCCCCAGACAACCAAAAATGCACGGGGAGTGCAAAAAATAATACTTTTGCAAATAACATATATTTCATGGGTGCTCTACTGTACATACATAATTAAAACATTCGTCAGAACAGCAATTTATTTGTTTAATTTTTTGTTTAATTTTTGTATATATAAACAAAAATATTGTATTCTTTTCTTAAATCTAAGTCTGGCAACTATTACATGTATGCCACAAAACGGTATCATATAATACGCGTATACGCAGGACTTATTCACAAATAAAAATATTGCAAATAGAAAAATTTGCTGTATAAACAGTAAAGTATTTTTTTTATTTGCAAATAGTTAACTCACGAAAGCAATCCCTGAATAAAGACACTATTTGCAAATAACCTGTATGACGTTGCCACTTCTTTTAAATATAAAATGTATTGTGTGAATTAATTTGAAAAGTTGCTTCCACATTGCATTAATTACAAGGCGAATTCATACCCCACCTGGTATGAATTCGCCTTGATTAATTAATTATAAAAACATGTATTTTGTTCGATCACAACATTAAACACAGCACTAAGCAACACAAACATTAAAAAAATAAAACTATTATTAATGCAATTTTCCGCATAAACAGTGAGATATTTATTTGCGAATAATTTTTATTTGCGAATGGGCTACGTATTAACGTAGTAATAAATGTCTCTCATAAATGTTAATGACACAGGACAAATAATTTAAACAATTATTATTGTTTCAATAATTCTATTTCAAATTTACGTTTAATATTTTGTGGGATAGTCCTATTTATTATCACATTGAGACATCTTCATATTTTGCATACTTTCAACCAAATGCCTGTAAAGTGAAATGTGTGAAGCTTTCCAGACCGCCTTAAGGCCGGGGCACATAGAATCCGTCATACGTTATACTTTAAAGCTCTCAATTGAAACCAAAGTAATAACAGAAGAGGTTGACACAATGAGTACTTTGTTGACGGATATTTAATCAGAAAGGAAAACACGAGAAAAGCTTTTTTCTCCATTTTACTCTATTAAATTAAATTATTTTGTTGTATTTTGTTTTATTTTTGCTTGTACTCAACACAAAAGTTAAAAGTTGCCCAACTTTCGTACTTTGCGTTGAAGGAGACGTACTGATTGTGACAACACTCATTAGAAAAGCTGTATTTCAACTTTCTTGTACGTTGAAAAAGACAACGTATAACGTATGACGGTTTCTATGTGCCTCGGCCTTTAATGTTTGTCCACAATTCGTCCAAGATATTGAAATGTTTTCCCTTCAACCTTTTATCCACTCCAGTCCACAAGTTCTATGAGCTGGCCATTTTAAAACGTTAATGTTTAGTTTCTTTAAGCAACGCTTCACAAGCCGTGAAGCCGTGTCGTTGTAGTGCATAAAATTCCATAATAGCGGTAAATTTTCTCTAGCAAACATTATAAATGTTGGCCCATTTTTGAAGAAATTCTTGCTATTGGCCCAATACCGTGTCAAGAAAATGTATCCTCAACCATAACGTTACCAACACCGATTTTATGGTTTTTATGGTGTAATTTGGATGATGCTGCTGATTAATGGATCCCCATCGACAAAACATAAATTCATTATTCCAAAGCACGTTTTTCCGAAAACTTATCGGATTTTTTTCGCAAATTCTAGCCTGTATTTTGTGCAAGGTATCCACGTAGAGATGCTTCATGGCAATCTTCTCCTTAAGAACTATAAGTCCCATGTGCCACGCTACAAATTATAAATTTATTACCATTTTTGTTTGCTTTTTTTCTCCTTTTATTCTCCCCGATATTTGAAGGGAACTAAAACCTAGGATTTTCAAATCTTTCCCTATTCAGCAATGTAAGAAGCAAAAGCTGTCAAATCAAACTTTTTGGTTTTTTTTTTTATACAATATCGAGGTTCCTATCATCAGTAAAAGGGCCGAGGTACTCTTCTCATTTCGTCCGAATTTAACATTTTAAACTTGAATTTATCTTAAAAGTATAAATTTGAGCACACAATTGTATACAATTATATGTCGCATTATTTAACCTAACTTTCGCCGATCACATAATTCTTACATTGCACAGTGGGGCAGAATCAAAAAAATTTCAAAATAAATAAACCATTTCTACACGACAAAATTTAAACATAGGGACATCAAAGAAACATTTAAGTAAAAGTTTTAAAGCGAAAATCACCCGACCGTTAAGTAGTGGCATTGTGAACTATCAATATTTTCACCAAACGGTTACCATCATTCTTTTGTCTTAGTTTTTTTCTTTTTTGTTTTTCTTTCTTCTTCATGTTATTTTATAAATTTAATTATTTTATACCTGTTTTAATAGAAAAAAGGTTTAAGTAGAATTTAATTTGCCAGGAGTGTTGCCACCGGTCTTTTCTGAGTTTAACGACTATTTTTATACAAAAGTATAAATTTCAACCTATACGTTTCAAATCCCAAGGCAAAGCAATTTTAAAAATCATTAAGTTTTCTTAGTTTTAAAATCCTTTTACTAGCCCTGCATTATGGGCAATACTGTAAAGAGTATGTCAAATTTTGTGTTTTGTATTACTCTTTGTTTTGAATATTGAAATTTTCCTCATGCAAATGTTAATTTTTTAGCAAGCTTCATAGGTCCAAGAAAGTTCAATGTATGCCACTATTTTTGTGGAGTTTGCACAGGTCATACCGTTTGACATATCAAAATGAAATTTAGTATATGCCTTTGGTATATCGTCACGTTTCTTCTTAAACCTCGTAAACGCCATTTTTTCGAAATTGACTTTTTTGGTTTTTATGGTAGAAAATAACAGTTGCCACCAGACTACATTCTCATCGTAACAAGTTTGTCTGAAAAATAAAAAGCCATTTCCAAAACCTCTTAAGCGCCATACAAATGACATTTGCATGCAAAATATAATGATTTTTGGTAAAGTTAAAAGTTTTTTTGTTAAATATAAAAATAAATGAAATTTGCAATATTCTGTTTGCGCCAAAACCACGTAAGCAACAAATTTGGCTACAGTTAATTGTAAGTAATAAATTTAAAGAAAAAAAGTTTCTATACTCTCCAGAGAGTTGCACAGCTATGTTTTGCAAAAAAATTGATTTGAAACCCATATTAAAGAAGTTATTCAGTTTTTTTTTTCGTTTTCTGAAAAACGATTTCTTGGCGCTTACTTGGTTTAAGAAAAAATGCGACGATATGGAGATGAAGAGCTGTATAAATTTTGGGCATAATCGGGAAGGGGCAAGGGGTAGTTTACTAAACAACCCAAACCGAAAATAATTTATTTTTCGATTCGAATATACTTTCAACTTATATTCTTTATGTAATATATCCATAGCCATAAAAATATCTGTTTTCTTTTACAGTTTTTAGCTATATATCAGTAAAAATAGAGAAATATCGCTGAAATATATTCTGATTCCAGTTCTTTAAACCCTAGAGAATCGAGAGGATTTCATAAGCTTTAATTTAATACCAATCATAGAAATATTTTTTTTTCAACAATTTTTTTTTCTTAAATTAAATTTTTTTATTTTTTTAATTTAATGTGGCTTAGTGAGTACCATAAAAATTTGAAAGTGCGACCATGGTGTGATAAGAAGTTATATTAAAAAAATTCTTTTTTGTTGATTTGACATGGAATGAGTCATATATATGTAGACAATCGACGTTAAATTTTAAATGCAATATGTTAGCCTTTAAGCATTTTATTCATCGTTACATAATGAGGACTGCGTCCCATACCATTGTGTCTCGTTCCCTTTTGTCTATGATTCTTGTCACGTCTAAAGTCACTGTCTTCTTTCCTCTTTGTACATATATACCTACATATACGCACATATTGTGTTGTCCTGTTTTTAAGTTATTCATACATATTTATTATTATTATTATTTTTATTGAAATTATTGTGTTAAACATAAAACATACATAATACATTTTTGTAAACTATTTTCCATTTATATGTTTGCACTTCATTTCATGACATTGTTTTACGTTCACTATACATTTTCAGATGTCTTTTAAAATTGAACCCATTCCCAACTCTCATGCCGAATTAGGTGAAAGTCCCCACTGGGATGTTGCCACACAAAATTTGTATTATGTTGATATTAGTGCTGGGAAACTTTTGCGTTATAACTACAATGAAAATAAAGTCTACAAGGCCAAAATTGAAGGAGAAGATTTAGCTGGTTTTGTTGTACCTGTTGAAGGTACTACTGATCAATTTGCTGTTGGTTGTGGCCGTCGTGTTGTTATTGTAAAATGGAATGGCGTTTCCGAGACTGCTAAAGTGCTCAAGACCCTTTTCGAAGTGCAAAGCGGTGATGCGCGTTTCGATGACAATCGTTTTAACGATGGCAAATGTGATCCACGTGGACGTTTATTAGCTGGTACCATGCGTTATGTAGGCGATGAATTTGAACATCGTTATGGAGAATTGTACAAATACGAAAAGGGAGGCAAAGTTGAGGTTGTCAAATCAAATGTGGGTATTTCCAATGGTTTGGCTTGGAACGAAAAGGCTAAGAAATTTTATTACATTGATACAACTGATTATGAAGTTAAGGAATATGATTATGATTTTGAAACTGGCAAGGCTTGTAAGTACCTAATTGCATCTACATAACTAAGGATTTTGCTCACTTAATATTAAACAAATTGATTTATTTCAGCTAACCCCAAAGTGGTTTTCAATTTACGCAAAAACAGCCCTAAGGATCATTTGTTGCCAGATGGCATGACCATCGATACAGATGGCAATATTTATGTAGCCACCTTCAATGGCTATACTATCTACAAAATTAATCCCACGTAAATTTGTATTAATTTAAACAAAAAATTACGTTTTTTAATTAATATTTTTTTTTATATTAGCACGGGCCAAGTTATGTTGGAAATCAAATTCCCCTGCAAACAAATCACCTCAGCGGCATTTGGTGGACCCAATTTGGATATTTTATATGTAACTACATCTTCCCGGTTCGGTGAACCCGATCCTGCTGGAACTACCTACAAAGTTACTAATTTGGGTGCTAAAGGCTTCCCTATGACCAAGATTAAGATATAAAGTTTATTTTATGCACAAGTGCTCACTCATGCTTTTTGTTACTCCAGAACAGTACAATACAATAAAAGACAATTTTTATATTTTTTATTATATTTACTTCTACAATAAATAGCCAAATTATTCACGAACCTGTTTTATTAAGAAAATATAACAATTCAAAGGCTAGTTCAAGCTCTTACTCAGAGTCTTCGGAAATTCCAAGGAAACTAATTGCTGGTTTAACTATTATACCAGAAAATTGGGAAACGACTATTGCAAAAGTTGTCATTATAAGGGGAAATGTCCCTTTGTCCTATTTCCTTAACAAAAAGCCATTGACATTCGGACCAATTTCGATAGTTGCATGTTCCCAGAAATCCTAGCCTAAAACTAAGTAGATATTGTTTTGGTATTTGGAATGTTGGGAATGACAAAACTAAATTATTTGCAAGTGAATTGTTAAGTCAGGTTTAAGTTTGTTTATTCTATGCAGCTACTCCATGGGGTTGAAAGAATATTTTTTTATTTTAGACTTCACTCTTTTTAAGTGAGTTTGGTTGGTTAAATAATTATATGATCCTTGCAACTAAACACTACCCAAATAGATACCAAGAATTCTGAAGAACGATATAGTAACTCAGAAAAATAATTACATTCTGCTAGTGTTTAAATTCAATTTTTATTTTAAAATAATTATCTAATAATAATCTATGAAATTTAATGTAAAATTAAAATTTCTTAGATTTTATTTCTTTGATAAGTTTGTTTAAATAGAAAATTAATAACAATTGAAACTACCGGGTAGATTGATACAAAGAGTACTGATGACGGACGTAGCTGTCTAGAAAATGCATTCTGCTTTGCTGGTATCTAATTTTTCTTTATCTCTTTATAATTAAGAACTTAAGCCTAAATAATTAATTTAATAATTATCTAATTTGTAAAAAATATTTTTTCAACACTATGCAGTACATAAGTAGATGAAGAGAATAAAATAACTTATGGCTGATTTAACAATTTATTTGTTTGTTAATAATTAGTTCGACTATTAAATTGATATATTAAATTATTTGTAAGTTTAAACTTAATAAGTTTAAACTAAATTTAGATATATTTTGGAAATCAATCATTAGGAAATGATTAATTTCCGAATGATTATATTCGGTGTATCATTCTTTAGGTATTGTAAAAAAAAGCTTTTGAAAACATATTCGAGTTTGAAGCAGTTACAACTCCAGCTTAATCGCTGACTTCACAGAGTTGCAGTTTTCTCTGGATATCGTTTTTTGGCAATTAACTTTGATTGCAACAATTTTTTTTTAAATCATAGCTATGGCAACACTGCAATTGCACGTTGTGATTATTTTCGCCGGCGTTTTTTTTTTGTGGTAATATCGGCGAACAGGGTTGTCAGATATGGCGATTTATCGCTAAACGTGGCGATTTTCACTCTAATTTGGCGATTTTGGATTTGGCGCCATGGCGATTTTTAGACTAGTTTTAGATATTCTTGGGGATTTTTCATTGAATATCAGCGAACATTAGAAACTGAATTAAAGAATATCAAAATAGATAACAAAGAAATTGAGATTTAAAAGTAAATTGTTTTTCATATTTAAATAGGATTTACCGAACACTTTCAAATCTTAATATGATTTTATTCGGAAACTTTATTTAGTTTACAAACATCTTTCGATTTTAAAATGTTGCAATTCCTTTTCAAAAACAAAATTTCTTGTTTTCAAAAATGTTTTTAAAATCCTAACATACTTTTGGATACTTATCAACCATAAAAAATATTAATTTTTGTTTAAGATAGATTATAAAAAATATGATATTACAGCTAATTATGTACAGATACATTAGTTTTGTACTTGATGTGCTGGTAATTCGTATGATTTTTGTATACTTTACTTTTTACATACAAAGGAAGTTTTGAAATTGAAAGAATATTTTTTAAAAATTAGGTGATTAATTTTAAAGAAAAGGATTTTTTTTTGAAAATTTTAATTATTATTAGTCGAACTGTTTTATGTATTACATACAATGAAATTTATAATCAAGCTTAAGTTCGTTTTTATTCTCTCTAAGAAAGAATTAATTAAATTACAAATGAGGTGACAATATTAAAGAAAAATTGGGAAAATTTAATTTTTAGACACCAGCACGAGTGGAATGCACATTTTCTAGACAGCCACGACCGTCATCAGCACTACTTGTATCTAATCTACTTAGGGTAGTGTTTTAGTTGTAAGCATCATCTATTTAACCAACCAAACCCAGATAAAGGAATACGAGAAAACTTGTATTCAATTATCAATCGTTTTTTAAATTTATATGCAGCTACTTAGGGCACGTAGCACACATCTGTTGATCTTTAGTAATGTTGAATAAATTTATTATAAATAAGAACACGGTGATAAATACCTTAAGGATGAGTATGTTCAGATCTCAATTCATAATAATAACCACTATATACAAATTTTAACTTTCTTGTTTTCACTAATCATTTTAAATAAAAAAACATTTTTATATTTTGGCGGCTTTTTTCCATTTTTGGCGAATTTTAGCTATTTCTATTAAATCTATTTTTTGTTATTTGTTGAAAATATTTTTAAAATTAAAAAATATTGCATATATTAGAGGCAAATTTTAACAAAAAACAGTTTTGGCGATCTTGGCGATTTTTCACATCAATTTTGGCGAAATAGGTGAAAATAAATCTGACAACCCTGCCGGCGAAGGCGTTTATCGTTCCGCCCAAGGCGAATTCATAACAGGTAAACTCGAGAGCTCAGCTGACTATTTGTTGTCACCATCTTACAGTGTCAAAATGTACTAACATTTTTTATTTTGACAGCCAAAAATGATTTATACAACAACAAAATGTACGTATTTTTATTACAGAGTTGTACTCTTTTTTCGCCGCGAGTCTACCTTGTTTATTGTGCCATGGTTCCGCCTTAAACTCTGCTGCATCGGTTTGTGTATTTTTTACTTTATAAAAACTATGCATATCCGGTTAGTTGTATTGGGAATGGAAAGGTGTAAAAAATCCTAAAGACAGTTTGTTTTGAAACGTTATAATCTATTTTTATTAAGATTTTGCAGATATGTATGTATTTGTATCCAATATCCAAAGATCTCACTGTAGCCATGGTAAATTTATGTACACACTACTCTAACATGTTTGTATGTATGTTATATGTCTTTCAGATGTCCTATAAAATTGAAGAAATTCCTGGCTCTTTAGCTGATATGGGTGAAGGACCTCATTGGGACAACGCCAGCCAAAATTTATATTATGTTGACATTAATGCTGGCAAAATTTTACGTTATAGCTACAGTGAAGACAAAGTTTACAAAGCTAAAGTGGAAGGAGAGGAATTTGCCAGTTTTATTGTACCGGTCGAGGGTCAAAGTGATCAATTTGCTGTAGGATGTGGACGTCGCGTTCTCATCGTACAATGGGATGGAAGTTCTAAAACAGCTAAAGCAAATAAAACTCTCTTCGAGGTACAAATGGATGATGATCGTTACAACGGTAATCGGTTTAATGATGGTAAATGTGATTCTCATGGACGTTTGTTTGCTGGTACCATGCGTCATGTGGGTGATAAATACGAACATCGTTGGGGTGAATTGTATAAATATGAAAAGGGTGGCAAAGTTGAGTTAATTAAGTCAGATGTGGGTATTTCCAATGGTTTAACATGGGATAATAAACGAAATAAATTTTACTTTGCCGATACAGCTGATTTTGAGGTTAAGGAATATAATTACGATCTTGAAAGTGGAAAAGTGGGTATGTTCAAAATACTAAACGATTAGAAATAATTTTGGAAAATTAACGTAACTTATTTTTATTACGCAAGTTTAGATGTTGAAAATTCCAAAATTGTAGTGAACTTACGTAAGACCAGCCTTAAGGATCATTTATTACCTGATGGCATGACAATTGACACTATGGGTAACATTTATGTCGCCACTTTTAATGGTTCTACTCTATACAAAATTAATCCCAAGTAAGTTTATAATGACTTTTATTTGAATTGTACTAAATGCTTATATTTCATATTTTAGGACTGGAAAAATTTTATTAAAAATAAAGTTACCTTGTTTACACGTTACTTCAGTGGCTTTTGGTGGACCAAACTTGGACATATTATTTGTAACTACTGCTAATGAAGATAACCTTCCACCTCCTGCTGGTTCTCTTTTTAAAATTACTGGCTTAGACGCCCAAGGTTATCAAATGACAAACATTAAAATTTGATTTGATGTAAAAAGCTTTGGGTAACTTTTAATAAATATTCAGGACCTTATTTTTTTAAAAAATATTTTGGATTTATAAAAGTTTTAAAACATCATTTTATATCGAAATTTGTTTTATATTTTAAAAATTATAGTTATTTATTTTTTAAAAAGTATAATATAAAAATAAAAAAATTAATATATGTACATATGTATGTATGTATAAGTATATATATGCAAATGATTTATTTTTTCGCTCCCCGCGCATTTTTAATTTAAGCTAATTAACACAGCAATCATTAGTATGTCCATATTGACAGAAGTAAAATTCCATTTACATTAAACAAAGATTGTTCTTTGATACCGAGACAAAACACGATTTTTAAATGTACCACTGGAACAAGTAAATGTTCTTAACAAAAAAGGCAGAGAGTTACTATTTCAAGCAGTTCTAATAAGAAACGATCGTTCGAAAACAGAACATCTGATAAGAGGATAAATAATATGTGATCTGGAAAAGGAAAATTAAAGGAAATTCCCTAGAAGTTGAGTTTTTGACAAATTTAGTTAAATTTTTTTAATGTTAATGGCATAGACTTTAAATTTAGGAGGAATTCAACAAGTATAATAAATAACTAAAAATCCTCCAAATAAGACATTATTTTGACGTATAAGTTTTTATCTTTTGAGCCGTAACAAGCATATAACATATAATTTTTTTTAAAACCAAGTAATAACAAAATATAAATTAAAAATTAAGACTAAAATCGTGTAAGTTGTATATTGAACATACTCGTAGTACGGAACCCCACTAATACGAGTCTGCTAATCTGTTCAGATGTTTATTTCAACGCGACCTCTTTTTAAAATTTAATTCTAATATACCCACTTAATACATACATATATGTTTTATTTTGGTATTAACTCAAAATAATGCCATTTTGTTGATATGAAGGTAATTACGACACTATCACGAAAATGGTCTCAAATATGGGGTTCGAGATGAAAGAATATTCAGAATACGTTGAAATTTTTACAGTAGTAGTTGATTTCTTGCAAAAAGTGAAAATTTAAAAATTTTGAGTTAATACCCTCTTGTTGATCAAGTGCGATATGTATGTACGTCGATTTGCAGCAATGTAGACGCATAAGTGGTATCAGTTCAATTTCTGGCCTATGCAAACAAAGTGTATATTACACGAACCCATTCGATCTGTTTTTATTCCCTAATAACATTTTTTTTATCAAAAAATGATGAAACTTAAAACATAAGGACACTGTTATAGTTGAAGTTTATAAGCTTTACACTGAGTATGTAACAAAAAAATCTGATGAAAAATTTTATTTACATCAGGCTACAGTTTTAGCACTGGCACTTCCGAATGTAAATTTTAAATTTATACAAAGGAATTTTCTATCCAAAAATTACGGGCTTAAGAACTGCGATCAAAATGTGAACCAGGATCTTTCTTACCTGTCACTATAATCGAAGGGCGTTTCACACATCGTTACTTTTGTGCAATGAACGGATGAAATATTATGAGTGTTACGAGTTTCTTTTTTTTTTTTGCTCATGGAGTGTTACATTACAATACCTCAGTCATACTCGTTTCTCACTTTTTTTGTTATATAAATTTATAATATGTTTTAAATACATTTTTAGCATAAGTCATTGCTAATAAGGTGCAGTTATTTACTAAATCTAACGAATTACTTACGTGTATAATATTTATGTGAATTATCCATGATGATAGGGGATAAAATATATGTGTATTTATTATTCAATCAAAATCCAGGAAGATTTATTATATACATATATACATTGGTATGTACATAAATAACCATAAAATAAAAATAATCTATTATTTCTCTTAAGTTTTAAATACAAAATTAAACTATTAAGGACCAAATTCATAAAAAAGACCTTTTTGTTTTATAAAAAGTTCATAAAATTCGTAAAAAATTGTTGAATAAACAAACCTTTTATAAATCAAAAACGCTTCTTGTGAATACGATCGTATGTCGATTCCACACATTTTATAGGAAGTTTACAAGTCTTAAGAACATTCAGAAGCACTTCCCTCAGTATAGAGTTTACAAGTGATTCGTCATAAGGGTAATGAAATACCAGAAAGAGCTGTAATTTCCATTAATAAAATATGAATATCATAGTTGTTAATTTGAAATGGAATCAACTATGCCTCTGAGGCAGGTTCTTCTGTGTCCAAGCAGCAATATTTTTTTTACTTATAGTATTGTTGAGTATTAAAAAAACATTGCTTATCGTATAGGCTTGGACACATTACCGTGATCATCCGCCACCAGGAATATTACAATCCATTGAGTTCGTTATACGTCCTATGCGTCGGTTTGGACGCAGTCCTCCATTACCGCCAGAACTCCCTCTCCCGCCACCTCCTCCTCCACCACCACCAGAACCCCAACCACCACCATAGCCATTATTTCTACTCCCACGCCGATTTTCCACTCTAAAGGGAGCAATCAAAGTAGTAAAACTAAAAAAAAAATCAATTAAAACTAAATTTTTTATTAAACTTTAACCACTTACAAGTGTAACACTAAGAACCAAAGACCTGTGAAAATTTCTATTACACGATTGAGGTTCCAAGGCCTTTTTTCTAAAACACGACCATCTGTAATAAAATCAATTAATTAAAAAAAAAGAATTTTTGTTAAATTGCAGTCGGCCTCTTTTACTTCGATCAATGTACACCATTTTAAATGGCGTTTAAAATTAAAAATAAGTTTTATAATTTTTGTTTGGCTTTTTAATAAATGAAGAAAATAAACTTTAAATGTAGATGTGGATTGTGTTCGGAATGACGTGGTTGTGTTGCAGATGGTATCCACAATGGCAGAGTTGTAAACATTAGTATAAAAAAGGTAAACATTTTTATCAAAACAAAAACTTTACTCAGCCGCAAAAACAGCTTTCCTAAAACCAAGTAGCAATATTTTTTAATTACAAATGCCGCAAGTGTTAACAAAACATTGTCTTTTGCATAGCTCGGACGCATTATTTTCCACACCCGCTACATCCACCACCAGGAATATTACAATCCATCGAGTTCGTAATGCGACCTATATTGCGATTGCTACGTGGCCCACCACTTCCATTAGAGCTTCCTCCTCCGCCACCAGAGCCAGAGCCACTACCACCATTTCCATTATTTCTCCTTCCTCGATTTTCCGTTCTAAATGCAGCAATCAATGTCGTAAAACTATGAAAACGAAAGTATGTAAATGAAAAGTTTTGCAAAATGTAAGCCGCTTACTAATGCAACACTAAAAACCAAAGGGCAGTTAGTATTTTAAATACACGACTTATGTTCCAAGGACGCTTTTTTAAAACTTGGCCATCTGTAAATAACGCAAGTAATTTTTTAAAATGTAGGATATTAATCAAACTCAAGTTTTTTCTTACTCCGATCTACGTACACCATTTTACACGAATTTATAAGTTGTGCATAGTGTTGCCAGAGTTTTTAAGGAAAAAACTTTAAAAAAATGGTGAAATATATCGTTTAAAAGTATATATGGTTTTCTTATGAAAACAAAAATATGTTGTTGTTTCTGTTTCAAACTGTATAACTTCTTACAACTGCAACTAGAGTTGGAAAAAGCCGACCAGTGTAGAAATAAAGTAAGAAAATAGTCACTGTTGGGTTGGTTAATATTGTTTTGTTTAAGCTTTGGTACCTTGTGTTAAATTGCTTTGATTTAACTCTTATTAAGTCAAAGTATTTTTTTAACTTCAGATTATGCTTAGATTATTTAAAAATTTTGTAGATTTTCTGATGAGCTAAACTAAGCACTTAGCGGAATAACCATGGAAACTAGCTTGCCCCCGTAGTAATCAATTTTAGACAATTTATAATTTGGGGAAATAGAATGCTATTAATTAAAAATAAATTTATTGGCATTTTTACAAAAAAAAATATATGTATATTTTTAGCATTTTGTTTATTTACTTAAAATTGTTTTATTAACTTAACTTAAAAAATTACAGTAGACCTACTGTAATGGTCTACTGTATAGGTATATACGTTCTCAGGTATCCTCGGAAAACATAAAGACATAATTCCATAGCTGCATGAAACAATCAGAATGGTCTACTGTATAGGTCTATTCTGAATTATCACATATCACCACAGCAATAAAATCCAAGCTTCGAACTGATTGGTGTACAAGTTACCGCTAAAAATCAGCGCATATTTAACAATATTAGCGTTGTGCAAAAGAGTGTTCCACATATATGTACATTAGGGGTTGATTGTGCATACACAGTCCGATTTCGTCTTATTGGTACATTAAATGCTATATAAATTGCGACAATAGTAGGATCTTTGCTTTGGAAACCTATAATTTACTAAAAATAATTAATTAAATTAACAAAATTATTAAATTTCGAATAAGATGCCCATAAGCATAAGAAATAAAACTTACTAAATATTTTTTATGAAAAATATTTTTAATTTTTGTTCAATTAACAAAGTGAATTCATTATAACATGCAAGGAGAATTTAAAAACTACCAATATACCAACCACCAACACGAGCATTTTGATCAATAATACGAAAATAAGTTTTAAAATAAAAGTTGCTATTTATAAACCTGTTTACATACATAGTTATTAAGATTTCAAGCGTCTTTGACACGATCAAAACGCTGTATGAGACGTCAAGCATTTTCCTTTTTTAATCATGGAGATTTTTATCCTGATGTTGTTTTTATAGCATTACAATAAAATTGCTAATTTTAAAGTATAGGCTACTTAAAATACTGCAATATTCGGTCAATAATAAATGGATCTGCGGTTCAAAGTTTTTGGAAACAAAATCTTCAAAATTAGAGTAACTTGAATTTCTGGCAATAGTGTTTGTGTATCTTATTCGCAATTACGTGATTGTATATCAGCTGTTGCCCAGAATAATAGAGTTGTAGTTTTTAGTATAAGACATTTCTTTCGGTTAAAAAAGTAACAAATTTTTATTTGTTAATTTTTAAAATTATGAACTGTTTTCAATGAGGGACCAATCTGTAAGCATAACCCATAGATAACACATAGATGGTCAACTCTCTAAATGTTAAAAACGTGGCTACAAATGTCTTCACACATACGGGTATGGTGTGGATTCAACACACTTAGGGGAGTAAAATTGTTATTCACATTTAGGCCCTATTACGCGTTATTCCATTTCACTTTACAAATATTTAACCCTCTAGTGCGCGGTGATGCAAATTTGAATCCCACCGAAAATCTCTCCGTAGTTTCAAAATTTGAAAACAGTTTTGTGTAAATGTTCGTTATCTATTGTCTCCATTTCATAGGCCTCATTTTCTCTGCTTTTGAAGTACCGTTATAGCAGCATTGAATTATTGTGCAATTTTGAAGTGTCTGCTCATTCGTTTGTTGTGCGTAGCGGCAACAGTGTTTTTTTCTGACCTTAAAATTTAAATAATTTCAACAAGTTTATAAACAGTTGTGATTTTACATAAGGTACACTCGTTTTTATTAAAATTTTATAGTGTTTATTGTTTTTTTATGGTAAGTACTTTGCTCTGTATAAAAAAAGGTTTGATGCAAATTTGCATCACTGCGCATTTAAGTGATAGTAAAAAAATTTTTCGTATATAACGGATTTTCAGGATATGTCAAAAAAAAAAAAACTTTTAGAGGAGGATATTCTCCGTATTTTGCTTGATCCTGCTGCAAGTGAAGATGAATTAGACGACTCCGATGATGAAGTTATGGAAGGAAAGCTTCTAAATAATGAAGATCTAGAGCACCTTCTGGGTGATGAAGATATTGTGGATCTCATGAACTTGAATAGTGAGGATGAAAATGAAACTGAAAATATTGCCCCAGAAATTCCGGAAAATCTACTTGGTGCCACAAATTTCTTAACACGAGAGGCTTGCAGACATATTGTCTGGAAAAAAACTAAATTTTCTGTCAGTGAAGACGAAATAAAATTTGGAGGAAATACCGATTTGCCGGAATTTATAAAGAACTTTCAGACTCCATTCCAATTTTTCAACTACTTCTTTGATGAAGACATTTTACAACATATAGTTGAGGAATCTAATTTGTATGCGAAGCAAAAAAATATTGAAGAGAGCTTTATTTTGGAAAAAAACTGATATTTACCAATTTATGGGCATCCTAATTTTGTCATCAATAGTGAATTACTCCAATATTCGCCTTTTATGGGACAGCCAAATTGGTTTAGACTGTGTAAAGGAATGCATGCCTCAAAAAAAATTTGAAAAGATACGATCAATATTTCATGTGAACAATAATGAAAATTTTATTGCCGATCAAACAAATCCTTGTTACGACAAATTATACAAGATTCGGCCACTGGTAGACCGTATAAATGCAAAATTTTCATCCATTCCGTTAGAAGAACGCTTATCTGTTGATAAACAAATATGCGCAAGTAAAGCCTCGCATCATTTGAAACAATATATGCCTGCAAAGCCACACAAGTGGGGCTACAAATTATTTGTACTATCCGGAGTATCAGGTTTTGCATATAATTTTGAAATATATACGGGCCAAGGCAATTTGCCGCATAAACGTTTGCCAAGTGAGCCTGATCTAGGTGCTTCTGCCAATGTTGTTGTACGACTATTACGAAATATCCCAAATGGATGTAACTATAAAGTTTACTTCGACAATTATTACACTGCCATCCCGTTGCTTGTCTATTTAGGAAAAAAGGGCATACATACAGTTGGAACAGTCAGACGAAATAGAATACACAATTGTAAATTACCAACTGATCAAGAAATAAAAAAATATCCTAGGGGATCATCATTTCAATTCGTTGCTGACTTTGAAGGTTTAGAGCTTGCAAACGTCTTGTGGAAAGATAATAAGAACGTAACTCTTCTCTCCTCATTCGTTGGCGTGGAACCAGAAAATGATATTAGCAGATTCGACCGTCGGGAACGCAAGTCGATCATGGTTAAGTGCCCAGCGATTGTCAAAGAGTACAACCGTCATATGGGCGGTGTTGATCTCTTAGACAGCATGATGGGGCGGAATCGAATCAAAATGAAAACCAGAAAATGGTATATGCGTTTAGTTTACCATCTACTGGATCTAGCAGTTACAAATGCTTGGTTTTTGTATAAGCGAGCAACAGGGAATACGACTCTTACACTATTAAAATTTCGTAAAGATCTGGCATTGACACTTCTAAAAATAAACACAAAACAGAAACGTCCAAGAACTAACGATTCACCTTCTGTCGAAAGATTGCATGTCCAAAAGCAAAAACGAGGTCCAGCATCAGCTATACCATCCGAAGAAATCAGGCACGATCATGTGGACCACTTACCGGAATGCCAAGAAAATAGGGTAAGATGCAAGCTGCCGGGCTGCAAGGGCCAAAGTCAACTGATTTGTAGCAAGTGTAACATAGCTTTATGTCTAACAAAAACCAAAAACTGCTTTGTAAAATTTCATAAAAAATGAACAAAATTAAAATTTAATTTTTTTTTAATGTAAAATTTCATAAACAATAAATAAATAATAAATACAATAAATAAATAATACGTTTTTAAAAAGAATCAAAAATATTTTCCATTTAAATCACTATTGATGTATAAAAATTTAAGATTTTGAACTTACAGCTAAATGCGCAATGATGCAAATTTGCATCAAAGGATTTTTCGCCTTCTAAGCCCTTATAAACAAAAATTATACAAAATGCTAGAACAAAAGTTTGTTTTTTAACCATTTTCTTTCGTTTAAGTAGTATTTTATTTAATTTGGTTTTCTTGCGCACTAGAGGGTTAAACAATTTTGAATTTTTGCACAAAAAATTATTTAACAATTTATTGTATTTTAATTTTTTTAATACAAAATAAATTTAATTTTGTTGACATTTCTTTGGTGAAATTTATTTCTACACAGTATTGTATTTTTTTGTGTTTTAGGGGATGAAAATTTTTAAATCAATATAATAAATATTTAAAATTAGCATTCAATCTAACGTTTTTCGCACATAAATATATTAGCAAAAAATACAAAATTCATATTTTTATTAAAAAGCAAAAGAATTATTTAATTTTAACATCTAAAATTGAACGTAAAAAATATTCTGTTTTTACAAAATATTTTATACAACTATGTGCAGTTTAGGTGCTGTGGGGAATTTTTTTTTTAAACCAACACTTATACAATTTTGCCTACCAATACATTCTTAGACTTAGGTTTTTTCACAAGAGACTAAGGTTTTTGACGTTTCAGTTGACTATCTATGTGTTATCTATGCAGTTGACTATCTATGTATTATCTATGGCATAACCTTTCAAAATCGTTTTAGATGTGACTATTTAAACAGCGCTGTTTTAATCACAAATCCATACCTGGCTTAAAATTTTTACAAATTACAAATATATCAGCATTTACGAAAATAGATTTTAATTTTAACTATAACGTAAAATGAGAGCTTTTCCCACATATCTACCGTGTTGAACATAAACCTAATTTAAAGCTACAATATTTAGGAAACTACTTAACTTAAAAATATTTCACATGTAAACTAATAGAAGAATAAAATTTTCTACATCGACTGCAACCATTTACGACCAATCTCGTGACAGTGTCCGGCGTTATGAGGCCTCAAAATAGAGCTTGGCATTTTTTAAATTTTTGTTTGATTTTTAAAAATTATATTATGTCTTCTTAAGGTACCCATATGTTTGCAATATTATTGCGCAATAACTGGTATTGTACAATAGAATTGTCTATGTATATATTAATTTAGTAGGTGACACAATACATTGAACAAAGTCTTTTGATTTACATTGCACAAAAAGGAATATTTTGGAATGTGTTGACAACAATACATATATATGTATATCAATGCCAAGAAAATTTCGCAGTTTTAAGTTAAAAAATATTGATTAATTTATTTAGTAGTTTTGAGCAAAACTATAATAATTAAAGCTATAAATTACTCAATATTATTGTGTAGTTTATTTATTTATTCAATTCCTATACAATAAGATTTAAAAAAGTCATACTTATGTATGTAAAGATAATTAGTTACACATTTGTAAAGATAAAAGTAAATTAAATTAAAAATTATTTATGTATATTGTGAGAATGTGGTTACTTTTAAATGACTATTCCCATATTTATCACACTTTTATCAATATATGTTAACAAGTAATTCCATGTCAAATCAACAAGGCGAAAATAGTCAAAATGACTACTTCAGATTTATATGTTACTTTTTTATTTATATTCCTTCATCAATTACAGGTTTATTTGACATGGAATTAACCTAACGTAACAGTAACATAACTATCTAAATTAAAAAAATCTTAAAATTTGAATTATAAGTAAACTTTTGGTAACTTTTAAAAAATGTATGTCCGAAGTACCCACCCTTTGGTGGCGTACCTACCGTCTGCAGCTGTACTCAAAAACACCACTGAATTTTTTTAAGAAATATTTAGTGGTACATGCTCTACGGAATTATTTCCAAAATCAAATGTTTTTTAACCACTGTGCGACTGTATGTAAAATAATATTTTGAATAAAAAAAAAAAAAAAATGTATCTAATTCAGTGATGCGTAAATTTATTTTGTACTAGTATTGGTGAGAATTTGAGAGCAATTTTAAAATACCGTGATAAGCAAAAGTAACCGCAAAGATTTTCGTTGAAAAATTAAATCAAAGGAAATTGTCTACGATAATGCTGTTATGACAGTTTCGTAAAAGCAATATGTGTTTCAAAGACGTAGAACCAATTTTATTACGTTGTTTAGTACAAGTGAATTTTAAGTCCGAAAAAATTTGTTCACATAAGTATGTGGACGGGAAAAACGAAAGATTTTTTTTTTGAGTTCAGGATAGGCCGAGTTATCCAAAGTTTTCCAAAATAATACCCTGCCTATTTCCGGTAGAGCTTTTAACTCGCTACGTAATATAATAAGTTCTATTTGTATTTTGTATTCATATTTACTAATGTCAACATTAAATGGGTTCTCAAAAAGTTCAAGAAGTGGTTTTATATTAATTATGTCATGAAACTTATCTTCAAAATGAAAAAAAATATCATAACATAATCAAGGGTTCTAACCTTTCTCTGCTGGTTCATAATTAGGGAAGTTTTCGGAAATTTTTTGAAATTTGTGATAACAACAAATGTAATTTAGTTTTGAAATTGAAAATTTTTAGGGACAAATCGTATATATCATTTTCCTTGCCCTGTAATTCTAAATTAAAATCATTAAGGAAACCAGTAGTATCTGACAAAAATGCTAAATCAGAAATAAACTGATCGTTTTTAAGATACTCTGATAAGTATTTATCAATTTTTTCCATCTCCATAAACTCAAGAACTTCTTTTCTTAAATTAAACAGTCTGTTAAGACATTGTCCTCTACTTAGCCACCGAACCTCGGTAAACATTTTTAAATCATGGTATAAAGCATTTTTGGATTTTAGGAAGGATACCAATTTTCTATGCGTAAGCGAATAATGATTATTCGTTCCGCAATCTTCATTGTCGGACAATCACTAATAAATTTTGAGGCTAGCGCAGCCTGGTGAATAACACAATGAAGAGAATCAACATCAAAACCATGATTTTTCAACTTGTCGATAAATCCTTCATGTTTACCAGTTATTACATGTGCACCATCAGTACATGCGCCAGCAAATTTTTCAGTGTCTACAATCGACAGAAGCTTATCGTGTACAACATCAAATAATAATTTACCCGTATCATTGCCGTAAAGTTTCCAGTGAAAACATTGTTTCGCAAACTTTGTATTCTTCATCTACACAACGAACACAAATAATAAGCTCAGACAAATCGTTTATGTCAGTGCTCTCATCCAACTTAAGAAAGAGTGTTCATGCAGTGAATTACATATGTACATACATACATGCTTTCATACATGTTGTAGGTAGTAATAGATTGGACTCGATAGGTGGTGCTGTTTTTATATTCTAAACAAATGTTTTATATTCAAAGCTTTACTTTCGATTTAAAAAATATTTACTGTATGCTTAAGTGAATTTCACACTATAATACAAGTATTAATAATTTTGAATAAAATGAAACACTGATCTAATTTTTCAAAAAACAACATCAAACCATTATGTTAGGGTTTCATTTTCCTCAAAAGTATTAATTGTATTATAGTGTCAAGAGCCCTTTAGAAAGATCCTAGAAGTGAAAACAGGCTTACCCGGCGTTGCCTGCTAAGCTAGATTTCAAAGAATTTTTAATCTTAGTTTGTTTTTAGAAATGCGGCTATAATAATGCATGCTCGCCCTTGTTGTTAAGTAGTGGCAATAATATAAATAAAAATAAGTTATGGTCGCTTTTTGAACAAAGTATGACCAAAATAAATATAGATAGAGTCCAAACCCCCAAGACGCAAGTGGAAGACCATAGAAACGAGACTGTATTAAAACGTGGATAAAGTCCTAAATATTCGCAAGTAGCACAAATATAAAAAATACCTAAATGCAGGGACTGTAACTAACATAAACGTTACTCAAGTCGTTCATGCCACCTTTAATTTATATTAGACAGCAAAATTCGACGAGTTAATAAAGAACTTAATTTCACTGATTTTATGTACGACCGAATTTTCTTTCATTGTTTGATGGATTTTCATGCAAGAAAATTAGGTTGTTATTTTTTCTAACGAGATGGCTTAGTGATACAAATTCTTAATTTTGAATTAATAAATTAATTATTTAGGCTTAAGTTCTTAATTATAAAGAGATAAAGAAAAATTAGATACCAGCAAAGCAGAATGCATTTTCTAGACAGCTACGTCCGTCATCAGTACTCTTCGTATCGATCTACCCGGTAGTTTCAATTGTTATTAATTTTCTATTTAAACAAACTTATAAAAGAAATAGAATCTGAGAAATTTTTAATTTTACATTATATTTCATAGAAGATAGACCTTTTTGATTTTGTTTTACACTTGTAAACTCTATTTCTTTTTTATATTATACTACCAAGGAAACATTTTTCTTTATTTTTATTCTCTTTGTACTGATGACGGACGTAGCTGTCTAGAAAATGCATTCTGCTTTGCTGGTATTTATCTCTTTATAATTAAGAACTTAAGTCTAAATAATTAATTTATTAATTCAAAAATAGTTAAAAAAAAATTCATATAATTTCACAGAGCGGACACGGCTTTGACATTGTTAACTTCAACACTATTGTGTTAATAATCAAAAATATACATTTGTAAAAATAAAAAATATCTAATTATTATTAATTGCTAACCAGAGGATAGCTAATAGCAAGACAGATATATACCATTTTCAAATAAAAAGAAAATATATAAAGAGAATAAAAATAAAGAAAAATGTTTCCTTGGTAGTATAATATAAAAAAGAAATAGAGTTTACAAGTGTAAAACAATTTCAAAAAGCTCTATCTTCTATGAAATATAATGTAAAATTTCTCAGATTCTATTTCTTTGATAAGTTTGTTTAAATAGAAAATTAATAACAATTGAAATTACCGGGTAGATCGATACGAAGAGTACTGATGACGGACGTAGCTGTCTAGAAAATGCATTCTGCTTTGCTTGTATCTAATTTTTCTTTATCTCTTTATAAATAAGAACTTAAGCCTGAATAATTAATTTATTAATTCAAAAATAGTTCAAATAAAATTCATATAATTCTTAATTTTGTTGCGTTTATTTTTTTTTTGGAAATTCAGATATTTTTCTCCGTCACATTGGCGCGTTTTCCAGTGCGCTGCAGTGCACTCCATATTGTAACATTCACGCAAGAGTTGTTTATGTCATCTTAAAGAGCATTATATTTTATTAATCTATTTAAACTAACTATTACTACGTTTATACGCAGAACTTATTCACAAATAAAAATATTGCAAATAGAAAAATTTGCTATATAAACAGTGAAGTAATTTTTAATTTGCGAATAGTCAACTGACGAAAGCAATTCCTGAATAACGACACAATTTGCGAATAACCCGTATGGCGTTGCCACTTCTATTAAATATAAAATGTATTGTGTGAATTAATGGAAAATTTGCTCCCACATTGCATTAATTTATTTTTAAAAACAATTATTAAACATTAAACATTTAAGAAAACAGCACTAAGAAACACAAACATTAAAAAATATAAAACTATTATTACGTGCAATTTTCCGCATAAACAGTGAATTAATTATCTGCGAATAGGCTACGTATAAACGTGGTATATATAAGAACTTATATTTTAATTGAATTGTTAAGTCCAGCCAGTGCTTGACAAAAATGGTAAGACAACTTTTGAAACAAACTTAGTTTTTTGTTGTTGATACTTTTGTAATCTCAAGAAAGAGCTCAAAAAAAATAAAAAAAAGAAATAGATATGTTCTACTAAGTCCCGTTCCACACTTGCAATTTTTGTTTTCGAAATATTTTTTAAATTTTTTTTTTGGACCTGCATTCGTGTCCGTGTTTTAAAAATTGTGTTTCTGACGATTGTATACTTTTATACAGTAATTTTCATGTCGAAAAGAGCAAACAACAACAACATTAATGAGTCAGAGCAGAGTTTCAAGTACATGAATCATCTTACCGATGCCATTTTATTTCCTCTCCCAACAACAAAAAGATGTGTTACTGTGTTGCAGAAACTAAAATAGCAAGTGTGAAACGGGACTAACAACAGATATTTCAGTGGTTCTAATTATCTGATCGAGAGTATACTTATATTATGTAAATACATACATGCAATAGTTAATTTGTAGTTATACGAGTACGTACACATGAAAATAACATACTTATTACAAAATACTTGGTTAATCAAACAAAAAATGTAATTATTTATGAGTATATGAATATGAAAATATGAGAATATGATAAGTGCCACGCCCTCTGAATTAATTCTGGTCATTTATATTTTGATAAAGTGTGTTAAAAGCAAACGAACTGTTGCAAATTTAAAAAATTCTACCTCTAACATTTCTCGAAACAAATAATGAGTATTTTTTCGAAATTGCTATTCTTACAAAAATTATATAATTATAAAACTATATTTTGTCTATATTTAGTTTGGTTCATCTAATTTGCAAAACATTCATGTCCACCAATATTATTGATTGAAGGTTATTTCTCTAAAACTTCATTAGATGAACAATAATAAATATTTCCTTTCAAAACAAGGTGCTACAACCATCTCCCATTGTCCATGGACAAAAGATAGTGAATAACACGAACTTCAACTTACTTAAAAATTCATCTGTATGATAATTATTTTCTTTATAAGTATGAAAATTCCCTCTGTCTTTTTTCACCAATTTTGATTATGCATATTGCATGATGTCCTTATATCGAAAGCGCTCGCCAACTCTGCCAAGCAAACAGCCATTGAAGACGTTCTTCACAATAACATCCCCCAAATTTGTAGACTTTAACTATTACGGAAGTCTAGATAAACGATAATAGTAATTTAGCTAATCGGAATTGCCATGTTCATTTTGTAAACATTGCTCAAAAATTATTAAAGCAGATGATAAGATTCGCAAATTATTTCCTTCAGCGAAGCGTGCAAACAAGCACACTTGTAAACTTAAAATCTTTGTAAATTTGTATAGGTAACCACTTTATACACGTTTGCTACAGTTGATGATTGATACTCACATCATTCAGACGTGCACAAATATAAAGCAGCTGATTTCCACGTGAAAAATAAAAGCATTTAAAATTTAATTTCTTAGTTATGGCTATGTCCACAAAACGTAATAAATTTTGTGGAAATAATCCAAGATATATGTAAATATCAAAAAGTAAATGAGAAGTTTAAAAATAGATTTGAAGCATTATCCGATATGGATGAAACTGACTCAGAAGATGGAGAATATAAGGAAACTCCAATAAAATTTCCGCCAACTGTGGTGGACTTGGATTATAGTTTTTCCAATGTATTAGGGTTATTCACCTGAAAATATAAAAGGATGTTCGTTGGCACCAAAATTTTACCTATGTATCTCGTTACCACAGTATAAGGAAACCATAAAGTCCTTAAAGGAAAGAAAGATAAGTTTTACACACACCCAATAAAGGATCAAAACAAATTCAAGCTAATCCTTTTTGGATTACCACAGGTAGAGACTAAAGATATTTTTGAAGAATTTAAGCAATTTTTGAATATTACTCTAATCAACATAAAAGAAATTATTACCAAAAGAACTTCCGAAGATAACGCAATTTATATGATCGAGTTCGACAAAAAACAGAATTCAAAGAAAGAAATTTGTAGAATAAAGTATTTTCACAACATAGCGGTTCATTGGAGAAATCCCTTATGCAGATCTAGGGGTCCAACTCAATGTTCAAAATGCGCCATGTTCGGCCATGGTTCCTCAAATTGTCACAGAAGCAATAACTGCATCGGTTGTGGTAGCCAGCATGATTACTCCGAGTGCCCACTTAACAAGGCCACAACTCAAGGACTAGTTGTTTATAAATGTTTCAACTGTGTTAAAAATAACCTGAAAAACACCAAGCATAGAATCTGATGATACACGCTGTCCATCTAGAAGGGAATATCTTAAAAGAGCCTCAAGAAACCAAAGAAAAGTAAGTTTTACCAAAAACAGGCCTCAGTTTAATCTCTCAACAGAAGATTTTCCTCCTATTGGCAACAACGTAGCAAGACCAAGTAACGCTTGGCCAGATGAAACAAACCAAGTAAGAGAACCTCGACAGAGTGCAACTGCATCTGGTCATAACAAAGACGATGATTTATCTAATGAAAAAATATTAGAGATTTACTTTGAAGCTCTGAACGCTTTGGAGAAATGTAAAACAAAATATGATAAAATGAGAGTACTCGGCAATATGCTCAAATATGTCATATAATCAAGAAGTAGTAACCATGATTCATGTTATGCACTTTAATGCGCAAGGCATGACAAACAGTAGCTCCATTCTCCAATTGGAGCAAGTTTTAATTCAAAAGCAAATTGACTTAGGTTTTATTAATGAAACCTTTTTAAAACCACACAACAACCGAATCGCCTACATAGAAAATACAAGCAAAAATGTAGAATCTCATAAGTTGTATACGTTAAGTTTAGAAAATTTTATATTGATTTTATGATAGTAAATAAAAAAAAAAAACACGTTTGCTACTTTAATTTTAAATTGAACGGAACTAAATAGTTTACAAAACAACAATTTAGTATGCTTTTCTTTAGTATGAATAAGAGTTGCGCATTTTATTCAAAAAATCTTTTCTTTTTTTTTTTTGTTGCATCTTTCTTTAAATAAAATCCATTATGTGTCACTTTTTAAAATTTTTTCAAGAGTAACGCTAAATTTTAAATCTCAAATTTATTTTTAAATAAATGAATATGTAACGATTGTCAAGGGCCTATTCAGGCTAAATGCATTAACGGGTCTTAGTACTCTGAAATGCGTACCCTTTAATGCATCGGGAAAATGGAAAAAGCCACAATGTGGAAAAATCTCAGCTTTATTTATCTGCAAACGACATTTTATAAGCTTAAATAACAAAAAAATTTATGTGTTCGAAAATTCGAAATTAAAAAAGCTTAAAATCATATTCATTATGTCACAAAATTAGAGATTTTCAGACATCAATGTCTTCAGTATTATTTTTTGTATATTCAATAAACCTGAACTAGAAATACATAACTAGAAATCATATATTAAATATTTAAAAAAATATACCAATTAATTTTTCATGGTTTGCTGCCATTTATAATGTTAGGCTAAAAGAGAAGTCCAATGTAATCAGAATCATTTGGGATGTTATGGGCCAGCGGATTTGGATGCATTTCACACATATTTCGTTATTTCTGAATAAAATAATGGCAAATTTAGATCTTCGTGAATGTTCTATTTTTTATATACCTGGGAGCGGCTGAGATCATCCATAGATCCCTATTTTTGCGGCTTTGATTTTTTCTAAATTTGTAGCTTAGGCAGTACTTGGTAATTAATTTTCGAAACACCATTTTATGGTTCGAATTATAAAATATGAGTTAAAAATCTATATCCATTAATAAGGCAATTTATTTGTAAGGTTTCAACTTCAACTGTGTTAATAAAACTAACGAGTGATTTTTTAAGAGCTTGAGAACTTTTTTTTTAAAAAAAACGCATAAAATTTGCAAAATCTCATCGGTTCTTTATTTGAAATGTTAGATTGGTCCATGACATTTACTTTTTGAAGATAATTTCATTTAAATGTTGACCGCGGCTGCGTCTTAGGTGGTCCATTCGGAAAGTCCAATTTTGGGCAACTTTTTCGAGCATTTCGGCCGTAATAGCCCGAATTTCTTCGGAAATGTTGTCTTCCAAAGCTGGAATAGTTGCTGGCTTATTTCTGTAGACATTAGACTTGACGTAGCCCCACAAAAAATAGTCTAAAGGCGTCAAATCGCATGATCTTGGTGGCCAACTTACCGGTCCATTTCTTGAGATGAATTGTTCTCCGAAGTTTTCCCTCAAAATGGCCATAGAATCGCGAGCTGTGTGGCATGTAGCGCCATCTTGTTGAAACCACATGTCAACCAAGTTCAGTTGTTCCATTTTTGGCAACAAAAAGTTTGTTAGCATCGAACGATAGCGATCGCCATTCACCGTAACGTTGCGTCCAACAGCATCTTTGAAAAAATACGGTCCAATGATTCCACCAGCGTACAAACCACACCAAACAGTGCATTTTTCGGGATGCATGGGCAGTTCTTGAACGGCTTCTGGTTGCTCTTCACTCCAAATGCGGCAATTTTGCTTATTTACGTAGCCATTCAACCAGAAATGAGCCTCATCGCTGAACAAAATTTGTCACATTTGAACATTTCGAACCGAACACTGATTTTGGTAATAAAATTCAATGATTTGCAAGCGTTGCTCGTTAGTAAGTCTATTCATGATGAAATGTCAAAGCATACTGAGCATCTTTCTCTTTGGCACCATGTCTGAAATCTCACGTGATCTGTCAAATACTAATGCATGAAAATCCTAACCTCAAAAAAATCACCCATTATTAGATGGATTTTAATAAAATTTTGTGAGGAGGTACCTTAGTATCCTAACTCCAATATAGGATACTTTTTTTCTTCAAAAATATTTTATTTCCAAGAGAAAATAGAGAAAAAGCAGTGAAAGTACGCAATTTTTTTTTGTACCGCTTTTAAAGTACTGCATATTTTAAGGCATCTTTTATTTTTGAAATCGAGATATTTTAAACACGGTTGCGCAACAGATGGCGCTTT
Organism: Phasia obesa; assembly: GCA_949628195.1. NCBI lineage: Eukaryota > Metazoa > Arthropoda > Insecta > Diptera > Tachinidae > Phasia > Phasia obesa. Next base: position 87,695,389 of record OX451218.1, read on the forward strand.
TTTAAAATAATGACAAAATATGAATTACTTACTGCCAAATAGAAAATTGAATAAAATTTTTATTTTTACTTTGTAGAATTGCATTGTTATTAAAATGTTAGGCTAATTTTAAACACCTTTTACAGAGCCTTACAATAATTTTTCGAATTTTATATAGATTTTAGAATTTTATCCAGCGATGGGTACCTCTATACAAAGTAAATACGTATACGTGAAGCACTATAAAAGTAAGAGTCTTAAAATTTGGTGCGGATTACTTTCAAAGCAAACAAAATATTGTCAGGCTGTGGGCACAGCTAGTGTTAAAGAATTAAATTGAAGAACTAGTTGCTCAAATCTTCGTGGAGAAATAATATAAAATTTAAAAATAGTAAAAATAATTTGTTGTTAACTATTTTGATCCATCCCCAGAAATAGTGAGCTAAAACCACAATCAACGTCGTTTGATAAATAATATAAAAAAAAACTGGAATGGCCTACACTCAACTTTACCATACCCAATGCAAACACATATTTTTATGAATATATTCCATAAAGAATATAAGTCCAAAGTATATTTAAATCGAAAAATTAATCATTTTTGATTGGGGGTGTTGAGTAAACTACCCCTTGCCCCTACCCGATTATACCCAAAATTTATACAGCTCTTCATATTCATAAACCAAAGGTACATACTAAATTTCATTTTGATATGTGATACGGTATGACCTGTAGAGCGTTTACAAAATTTGGGGGTGAGGAAACTACCCCTTGCCCTCTCCCGATTATGCCCAAAAATTATACAGCTCTTCATCTCCATATACTAAAGGCACACACTAAATTTCATTTTGATATGTCAAACGGTATGACCTGTACAACATAATCGCGAAAATAGTCGAAATGGATTCAAGAGACCTCAAAACGTATAAATCCGTCGTAATCCCGACCTCGATTTTTTTCATGATTACTTTACTTTACCTTATACTATGTATGGTAAAGTAAATATTTTTTAAATGGGTAAACAAATAAAGAAATCATGTGTTAATTTCAATGAAAACGGTATCTTTTTAGTGGGGAATTTTGGGGATGAAAATTTACAAATTTGGGATGAGACTCGAGGAACATTTGACTGTATTTTTGTAAATTTTTACTCATTGACCAAATAAAGTTGGTATATTGTGTATTTTTAGGAACAAAGTAAAAATAGTTTTCATCACCTATAACCCGCTAAACCGCACCTTACCGATTTTAGCAGTTGTTTTTTTTGATATATAAAAAATGTCCATATAGGAGAAGTCATATCTTTACTTTTTTTCAAAATTCTATTACTAAAAACCTATACAAATTCTGAATGTAAACTTGCCGACCAAAGGCATAAAATAATAATTTTAGGCTAATAGTTTTTGTAGAATGTTTTTATATATATTTTTTTAAAATTACAATTCAGTTTTTTTTACTGATTTTTATTGATTTAAAACCATTTGTTTACATCATACTGTTCAGAAGCTGAGCACAAATTTGGATATTTAGGGTTGTTGCCAGTTATGCAAGAAACAGCAGCCTGCTCGCATTTGGCATAAATGGGGAATTTAATCATATTGGTGGTGGCGTAGTTACAGACAGCCAAGAAGGCCTTATAAAAGTCACCACTTAGGGAGTAAGTGGAGGCAGCACAGCCAACACGGATGTTACGATCAGCCATCATAACAGTAAAATGACCGATAGAACTTAAATTTAAATAAACAAAATATTTAATTCACTATATATTATTTAAAAAAAAGTTTAAACTTACGGCCCACTGTAGCCATTAGGATATGAATCAATGTAAGACTGTTTGCTGTTTTTAACCTCAGAATACCACATTTCAATGAGTTCAACAAAATTACTAGCATCATCAGATTCACCATAGAAAGTTTGAAAGGCAGCATTTTGGCCGGAATAATTAAAGTCATCAGTGTTTCGACACCTGTCGTGAGCAAGTTTGCATTGCTTAACGTTGAGAGCCGCTAGTGAAGCCAATTCATCATCCCATTGCATAGTGGCCATACGACAGGCAGGGCTATGTTTGGCATCACCACCTCCTGCTATAAAGTTACGTTTCTCATTGTGAAAATCAACTAATAAGTTTTTTAACTCGTTATTAATTGGCACCATTTTAGCGTCTCTTGGGCAAAACTTGTCGAATTGCTACAAGAAGAGAAAATTAACTTTAAGGATTTCCATTAACAATTAAAAAAAAATATTCTTACACCATTGTGACGGCAAGCAATGTGCCCGCCGTTTGAGCATATTTGCTTGGAACAATAGTCGGTTGCGGATGCAGCTGCAATGGCGGCCACAATCTCCAACAAAACTAAGGCAATTTTCATTTCGAAAAGTTATTTCTTACAATTTGGTACTGGTCAAATCTGATAGTGGTTTGTATTAGAATTTTTTTCTTTATAAAATTTTCTTTTAAATAGTAGAAGCAGCGTTACCGTTGTGCGATTAAAGTTTCATTTTTGCAAAAATTTTTTGTGGACTTGGACTTTCTTGAGTTCTTTTGCATTGCGAGAGCGATATCAGGCTTTAATAGGTCGATTATGGATAGCAACCCAACCTCAGTTGCGTTGTCAAAAGGCAACGCAACTGGGGAAAAAATGGTATTATGTAAAGCAACTTTTTTCAATTGCCATAAAGTTATCGATAATACTATTTTTATAGTCTACCAACTGGAAATAAATGTAAACAATCAAATAGTTTTTAATAAATATCAAAGAAAATACAAATAAAATATTATTTCATGTCCTCCGTGATTTGAGCCAAGCTATTTTGGACCATTTTCATCAAAAGTTAAAAAGCTGGGACCAGCTGCTGATCAAATATGTGTCTATAAAAATACGGAATATTATTCGTATGATCATTATTCTTTGTTGGTTGATTACGTGAACAACGCAGAAAGAGAGCCAATATACGTTGCCTGTAAGAATTTGAGGAAAGAGATGAAGAAAAATAAACTTACTTTTCAATTTTAGTGCAGTTTTTAATTAATAATTTATGAAAAAAATCAACAGCAACCACAAATTTATGGTTGCCATTTTGGCAACTAAAATTAACAAGTTTTAGTTGCCAGTTGCCATACGTAATACAATTTCGGCAACTGACAACGCAACTGCGGTTGGGTTGACATCCATAATCGACCTATAAATCATTTCAAATGCTATGTGATCGATTACATTCACTTCTCGTTTCGCTACTATCTTAACATTTTTTGAGCTATCACATACGAAAACTAGAGCAGTATTAATTGTAGCACGCATTCTGTCCCCAGTATAACTTTACGCGACATATGTAGGTGACAAAAAGCAAACTCGGAGAACAAAGCGTTCGTCAGCTTTTAAACAAGAAAAATTATAGAGCTTCTAAAAATAGATAACATTTTACCAGAGACCATATTTTTAAAATTAAAAAAAAAATCCATTTAAAACAGTTATTTTTTAAAGTAAAAATAAAAATTCAATGTAAGTTTTAAAAAATATTTTATTTTGCTGTGTATGCCACTAATTTTGTGAAGGTCATACCGTTTGACATATCAAAATGAAATTTGGTATATGGAGATGAAGAGTTGTAGTTTTGGAAAGGCTGCGCAAGGGGTAGTTTCCCTATCCCCAAATTTTGTAAACGCTCTATAGGTCATACCGTATGACATATCAAAAAGAAATTGAGTATGTGCCTTTGGTTTATGGAGATGAAGAGCTGTATAAATTTTGGGCATAATCGGAAAGGGGCAAGAGGTAGTTTACTTAACACCCCAAACCGAAAATAATTTATTTTTCGATTCGAATATACTTTGAACTTATATTCTCTATGTAATATATCTATAAAAATATCTGAAGTATGTAGCTGTCGTCTTCAACATAATTTAGTAGCTGACTACACGGCAACGATTGTAGCCACAGGCCTTTGTAGTCGCGTAGCGGTATAGCCGCTGTTGTCTATGTGTTTAAAGCTTAATTGAGAAAAGCCACAAATTGACACAAATAAATTGGCGTATTACCTTAGGTCTTAAACTTATATTTTATAATTCGATCCGTAGACTAATATGGTGTTTCGGAATTTATGTAACGAGTTCTGTCTGTATTTGAAGCTAAATTTAGTTAAAATTCAGAGCCTCCAAAATAAGGTTCTATGAATGATTACAGCCGCTCCCATTCACGAAGAGCTAAATGTACCATTATTTTATTCAGAAATAACGAAATATGCTGTAACGTATTAACAGAACCTTGAAATACATTCGAATGTGTTGGCCCATAACATACCAAATGATCCTGCTTACATTCGATTTTGAAGTAGTCAGATTGCTTGTTTTAGCCAAATATTGAATATTTTAATGTTACCAAACTGGAGAGGGAACTTTCCTCAGCTCAAGTTTTTTCACTTCGCTTTCAAAGACCAAGGTGGTCTATCTCTCTAACCAGATAAGCCACTCGAACGTATCAATAAAATAATAATAATTTATATAGTAATAAATTTTTGTGGTTTAAAATCAGCGTTACTTTAAAAATTATAAAAAGTGACGCAAAAGGGAGTTTATTTGAAAAAAAAAAGATTTTTTAAATAAAAGCGGCAACTTTTATTCATACAAACAGAAAGTGTGCCAAATTGTTGTTTTATAAACTATTTAGTTCCGTTTAAATCAAAATTAAATTAGCAAACGTGTATAATGTGGTTAACTATACAAGTTTAGAACCATTTTAAGTTTACAAGTTTGCTTGTTTACAAGTGTTGCTGAATTTTAGTTGTAATCTGCTTTAGTAACTTCTTAAGAAATGTAAACCAAATGGGTGTAGGAATTTCGATAAAATAAATTATTATCGTTTATCTAGATTTCAGTAATAGTTAAAGTCTACAAATTGGGCGGATGTTATCTATTGCAATTTACATAATAAAAATGGCGAAATAAAGACAAAGCATTTTCTATATAAAGAAAATAATTATTTTAATATTTAAATTTATTTGTCCACCAATTTATTAACATGCAAATGAAGTAAAGATTTTAAGTTCGTTTTATTCTCTCTAAATTGAAAAAAATATTTTTTTTACAAATTAGGTGATTAAATTAAAAAACAATAAAGTATTTGTTATAGCGGCCGAAGTAACACATCTACTGTAAACATTTCAAGAGGGTATCTATTACGATTTATAAAATCATGTCACTGTCGGAACACCCTTTAATTTTATTATTCATTATAGTGGCCATGGCAACTTCCTTTCTATAAATATATTAAGAGTCTACTTATTACGATTAAAAAATAAGTCACTATAAGTGAAAAACATGTCACTGTCGGAACACCCTTTAATTTTTAGTAATTGTCATATCGGCCGTGGCAACACATCTTCTGTACAAAATTTCAAGAGTCTACCTGTTACGGTTCAAGAAATAAGGCTTTGTCATGCAAATCACGTCACTGGCGGAAAACCCTTTAATTTTTACTATTTATTATAGTGGCCATAGTTAAAATTTCATGATTCCACATATTCATTCAAAACTTAGGCTATATACATGCAAATCACGTCACTATTGGAATACCCTTTAATATTTAAGTTCAATTTTGTATACTTGTTTATAAAACAAACATAGTTTTAATTACTGTCTGCATATTGTAAGTGGTTGTCTCTTACAGCTCAAAAAAAAGACATAAACGTAAATAACACGTCACTTTTGTAACACCCTACATTTTAGTATTTTTTGCTATAGTGGCCGCAGTTATACACTTTTGGTAAAATCTAGAGTCTACCTCATCAAGAGTCTACCTATTATGGTTCAAAACTTCCAAACATACAAAGCACACCACTATCGGAACACCCTTTAATTTTTAGGTTTATTTTTTTAGACTTGTTTATAAAGCGAACTAGGTTTTAATTACTGTTTGTAAATTTTTAGTGTATGCATCCTACAGTTCAAGAAATAAACACATATTCGTAAATAACACCTCTCTATCGGAACACCCTATAAGTTTTAGTATTTGTTGCTATGGCGGCAACAGCTATACATAATCTTTGAAAATTTCAAGATTCTACCTATTACGGTTCCAGAAATAAAAGGCGCTGACAGACGGACAGCCATTGTAGCGAAAACAATAGGGTTACGTTTTTACACTTCGTGTACGGAACCCTAAAAATGGGAACTAACATAAAGTAATATAATTATTTAATATTATGCTAATTACCCATAACGTTTTATAATAAAAATGCAATTTATTTGTTGGGGGGAAAGAGCTAGTGCCTATACGTATTTCACTGGTTGCTCAGGCCAGATCATCAGGAAACCTTTTTCCTAATTTTAGGGAAGCCAAAAATACTCTATAAGTAATAAAATTCTACAAAACACAATGAGAAGTATGCATGTTGATAGAATAATATTACAGAATATTAAAGCTTCAACAAAACACCAACAAACAAACCACGTTTTTATTTTTCCTTACTGTCCTTCTACATACAATAGGATGGTTTTTGCCATCACTGAATGCAGACGTAAGGTGTGATGAAATGCATACACAAGTTAATTTTGTTCTCGCAAGAGAATCGAAAAATAACAAGTGTAGCCAATGTAATATATATATTGCCAAAATATATATTTTCGCGATCACTACATCGTTCTTCAGCATCCTTCGAATATATCTACTTTGGGTGGTGTTAAGTTGTAAACATCTTCTATACATACATATAATAAAACAGTAACTCATTTCCTGTCTGTCTGTGCGTCTATGTTCGTATCACGTAAAAATACTGGATGGATTTTAACAACATTTTGTGAGGACGTACCTTAGTATCCTGATTCCAATATAGGATACTTTTTCCAAGAGAAAGTGGAGAAAAAGCGTTGAAAGTACCCCGATTTTTTTTTTGTCGGGTTAAAGGTATTGCATACTTTAAGGCATCTTTTATTATTGAAAGCAGGATATTTTAAACACGGTTGCGCAACAGATGGCACTGTTTTAAAATAATCATAAAATATGAATTACTTACTGCCAAATAGCCAATTTAATAAAATATGTATTTGATTTGTATTTTTACTTTGTGGAATAACATTGTTATTAAAATATTTTAAACACCTTTTACACAGCTTTACAATACTTCTGTGGCAATAAGGAAAAAGTGGTTGTCTGATTTTTAAGTTTTGTAGGAGAGCAATTTTGAATTTTAAAATTAATTTAAAAAAATAGCTTATCTTTAAACTTTAGATATGGGAGTCAAACGTGTCTTGTGGAAAAACAGATTACATATATCTACCAAAAAAAGTACGCAAGCATTGCAATTAATAAGTTGTGAAAGAAGTTTTTATGATTTGAAAATATAGCTTGTAGTTTCTTAAGCTTTTTTCCAAATGCGATTAGATATTAAAAAAATAATCAGAAAGTAATTTCGCTATAACTTCCTGAAAAATCGTACAAAATAATTCAAACTTTGAACATGGGTACTTTGGAGTACGGAGATTACAACGGTGCAAGTAAATTTTTCTAAAGTCTTCTTAAGCAATTATTCCTGATTGCCACAGAATTTTTAGAATTTTAGATAAATTTTAGAATTGTATCCAGGTATGGGTATCTTTATTTAAAGTAAATACCTAACAGTGTTGAATTTTGCTGTGGATTACTGGATTACTTTCAAAGCAAAATCGAACAAAATATTTTCAGGACGCACACACCGTATGTGAGCACAGCTCGTCATCTATATAACCAACCAAACTCAGATAAAGGACCCCGAGAAAATCGTATTCAATTATCTATCGTAAGTTGATGAGAACGAAGTCTACCACCATTTAAAGCTTTCCTCTTGTTTGATGTTTATGTTTAAAAAAAATAATTATAGTAATTTCTTTAGAGTTTCTAGGATCTCCTGAGTTCATTTGTTAAAAAAGGAAATATTTATTATTGTTCATATAGTGAACTTACAAATCAAAACTCTTCAAACTTGGTGGACGTGAATGTTTTGTAAATTATGTTCCTGAGTTATTACCCAGGGATGGGTACCTGTGTATAAAGTAAATACATAATCCATATCTGAAGTAAGAGTCTTAAAATTTAGTGTGGATTACTTTCAAGGCAAAATCGAAATAAAAATTGTAGGGATGCTGATAAAGTAACGGGCAAAGCCAGTTATTACTATTCCATGTTCGAGTTCATTAAGCGAATTTAAGAGAAACAATTCTCTTTTAATACTTATTTACTACGCGTTGAGTACTCTTTAAAAAATACCATATTAAACTGTATTTTGTATGAAAGTGAAAACACAAATTTCAGTTGAATAAACAACTGAATTAAATTGCAAAATAAGCAGATGTTAGGTATATTTTTAGTATAAGTAGGTAGTTTTTAGAGTATTTGTTAATTATTGATTTATTTTACTGAAAAAGAAAAGGAGATGACAATATTTTTGAAACTGTTTTCCGATTTTTTATAGGTTATATATAGGCAGCATTTTCCTTAAAAATTAAAAAAAAAATTAAAGCTTAAATTTTTTATGCATTTGTTTTTATTTATGTATTAATTTTACCAAACTTTTAACAAATGCATTTTTATGTTATGTTATGTTAACATTATATTTTTATATTAAATTTGTAATTATTTCAACTTTTCAGTACAAGCAACAACACCGATTTCCTTTCGGTTGCGCAAACCGAGCTCGTACTGCATTAATTTCTCAAACTTTTTATTATCATTCAATTAATAATTCTTAGTAAACTTTGGGCGGTAATCGATAAAGCAAAACGAAAAAAGAGAAAAGATTTAGCTAGTGGTAGACTTTTTTTTAACCAACTGACTGACAATCATGCTGAATTTTATACAATTGTAAAGGGTGTTTTTTATAGAGGTATAGAACTTTAAGTTGCAATAAAACAACGATGGATTATTCGATTGACATGAATTTTATTTATCCGAAAGATAATCTTGTGGCATTACATTTTAAATATGATTTCTGGCATATGACCGCCACGGCTGGCGCTGATGTAGTCCAATCTGGACGTCCAATTTTCGATAACTTTTTCCAACATTTGTGGCCGTATATCGGCAATAACAGGGTGAATTTTGTCTTCCAAATGGTCAAGCGTTTGTGGCTTATCCGTAGCGAGCAATGACTTTACATAGCCCCACAGAAAGTAGTCTAGCGGTGTTAAATCACAAGATCTTGGAGGCCAATTCACAGGCCCAAAACGTGAAATTGCACTATTTACAGCGTTGTTCAGGAGTCTATTCATGATGAATTACCGAACCAAACTGAGAATAAATCACTTGACAGCTGTTAAATCGGTCGCCATCTTGAAAAGCCGGAGTTTCCCAGGGTAGTATATTGGGGCCGATTTTATACATGTTGTATACGTCAGATATGCCAACTAGGGACCGAGTCCACACGAAAGTCCCGAAGTAGCATCACGATATTTACATAACTTTTACACTACGTAGGGAATCGTGCCCCCCTATTCACATAAATAAACAAATAATACCTCACTTTTCAGACGTGAAATATCTCGGCATACATCTTGACCGGCGCCTTACTTGGAAACGCCACATAGAATCAAAAAAAAAGCAGTCCAACTAAACTGGCTTATCGGCAGAAATTCTACTCTAGCTTTAGATTGCAAAGTATTATTGTACAAGTTAATTTTAAAACCAATTTGGTGCTATGGCATTCAATTATTGGGCACCGTCTCAGCTAGCAATATAGAAAAAATCCAAAGGCGCAAAAACAAGATTCTACGGATGATCACAGTTGCTCCCTGGTACATAAGAAACTCGAATATCCACAAAGATCTAACCGTGCCATCAGTTAAATGAGAAATAGCGAAATATGCAGTTACGTATTTGCAGAAGCTTTTAACACATCCAAATCCGCTGGCCCGCAACATGCTAAATGAACGTGGTTACATTCGTCTAAGAAGGAGGGACATTTCTTCTCTCATCCGAACATTAGAGGGATGACCCGCAAATGATAGAAGCAACCGTGAAACATACATCTTCTTTTGTCTAGCACTGGCTGGACATAACAAGTAATTATTTTTTTTTTATGAGTAAGATATGAGTAATTATTCTTAGTTCAAAAATATATTAAGCTTCAATAAATAAAATATGAAAAAAAAAATCTTGAAAAGTAATGCCAACTTAAAGTTCTATACCTCTATAAAAAACACCCTTTAGTATTAATTTGGTGGGTTAAATAGCAGATGCTAATAGCTAAAGACTACACAATAAGATAGATAAGAAAAATGCTGAACAAGGGTTTAACGATCGAGAATATGAATTTTGCATTTTGCTAGTATCTAAATCGAAATTATATTCTGTTATATTTAAAAAAATCACCCAATTAAAAAAATATATATATTTTTAACTCTATGAAGTAGTTAGGGTACGAACACGAGTCAATTAAGAATAATTAATTTAAGTATTAATTTCGGTGGTCAAAGATCGCCTGGCAGGAAGTCCAGTAAACTGTTGATCTAATAGAAGTGCCTTAGGCTGAATAACTGAGTTAGTGATAGGTCATGTAAACTTCAAGTATCATCTAACCAAAATATCGCAGAAGATGATACTTACAGACTGTGCCTAAAAGAGGCTGAGATGGTAGGGCACATTGTGTGTGCATGTCCAGCACTGGGTAGCATAAGACTTAGGACCACTGGTAGAAGCTTGTTAATTGTGAAAACCACGGACGACACCTAAGCCTTGGGCAAATGCTAGCAATTACTAAAGACTCCGTGATGAGAAAATAGGCCGACAGTTATCAGTCGACTGATAACTTGTTTATATCGCTGGTGGTTTGCACCAATTTATCATTCAACGACGCGACAAATGAAAAATTAAAATTATGTCTTTGTTCCGTCTTTTTAGAGTTCCGTACCCAAAAAGGAAAAACCGTAATCCTATTTTTTTTGGCTACCTGTCTGCCTGTCAGATCCCTCTATCTCTGGAACCTTAATATTTAGAGCCTTGAAATTTTCATGGAAGTTGTATTATTATGGCCGCTATAATAACAACTGCTGACGTGATTGTTTCGTTTATTTTATTATTTTTGAAACCGTAATTGACAGACACTTCAAATTTACATAGTGTATCTAAAACTATGTGTATGGCTTATTTTTGAACCGTAATATGTTGGTCAACTCTTAAAATCTTCAGAAAAGGTTTATTACTATGGCCGCTATAACAACAATTACTAAAAACTAAAAGGTGTTCGGAAAGTAACTTGATTTTCTTGTATATGTGTTTGAAATTTTTAGAGCAGTGGTGTGACCGCATAATTACAATTGCTAAATCATAAAAGGGTGTTCCGATATTGAAGTGATTTTCACGTATATGGCCTTAAATTTTGAACCATAATAATTAGATACCTTAAACTTACACAGAGTATGGTATAACAAATACAAAAAATAAAAATTACACAGTGCAACACGGAAAAAAATAACCATATACGGACACCACTACGTGATAAAAGACCAAAAAAAAAAGACCCCTGTCTCCCAGTTTTGCCTAAAGTCATCCAGGTTTTTTTTTATGGGCCCTCAAAGATGTGGGGCCTCGATGTCATTTTTGCAAAAAAATGATCATTTACTCAAACTCATAATTTGCAAACCGTTTGAAATTTTGATATACTCTCTGAGGCAAAGTTGTAGCTCTTGTTATAAAGAACAAAAACATATAAAATCAAAAAACTTTATCTTCAAGGTCAAAATCGAAAAAACTTTACAAAATTCAATTTTTTACCTTTTTTCCCCTGTTCAGGTCCATAGGTAGCAAACCGTTCAAAATTCAAGGAAACAATCAACTACAAAAATGAACCTAAGATCTCAATAAACAACTTTCTAGAACATATCAACTTCCTAGGTTGCCTCAGAGAGTATATCAAAATTTCAAACGGTTTGCAAAATATGAGCTTGAGTAAATGATCATTTTTTTGTAAAAATGACATCGAGGCCCCATAAAAAAAACCTGGTGGACTTTGGGCAAAACTGGGAGACAGGGGTCTTTTTTTTTGGTCTTTTATCACGTAGTGGTGTTCGTATATGGTTATTTTGCCATGACTTAAAAAATTACATAGTGTGTTATTTAAATTAATTTTTTTTCGGTATTGGCAGACGCTTGAATTTTACACAGGTTATGACGTGCTTTGGTACCTATAACAATTATAAAAAAAATAAAATTTAAAAGGTGTCCCATAGAAGAGGTGATTAAACCGCAACGAGTAAAGGATTCAAATTTTTAAAAGCAAGTTAAAAAGTTAAAGGTGCCGCATAAAACACGTCAAAAAATTAATCTTGATGTTTTAAAGTTATACATTAAACCTAGTATGGAACCCAACGTGTGTGGCTCTGACACGCAATTAACTATTCTTTTTCAGTTTTTCTCGATGTTCTGCTTTTTATCAAGCGTCTGCATTGTCAGACAAACTTTTTAGCGGTTTTTAAAATTTTCTTCTACAGATTTTTTTCTCTCAGTGTATTGATGAAGTATCTACATCAAAAAGAATTTTCTCCCAAACTAAAAGAGATAACCTATTCATGTAATCACATTTTAAAATATCTTAATATTTGATTTAAAACTAAACTTTTTATGAAGTTTCTAAAAAATTATATACCCGAGGTACCTAACTGAGGGGGCTTACCCAGATGCCCCTTTGCAGAAACAACTCACTCAGAAACACCTCTCCTTTGCCTCTGCGAAATTTCATTAAGATATCTTCGGTGGTTCATGAGATACCGAATTATGTCCAAAATAAATCGTTTTCAAACTATTGTGCAACGTTGTGGTGAAAATGATGCGAGTTCAATCAGTTTTCTTTAACCAAAAGTTGCGGACCTAGCTATAGAAACCAGTTACGCTTGTGATAATGGTGACGATGATGCGAGTTCAATCATTTTTCTTCAACCCAAAAGTGCGTGCCTAAAGAAGTTTTCACTTTAAAAATATAACGCATCCAAATAACAGTTCCAAATTAAAAACCAAACAACGGAATTAGCTGTTACTCCATTCAAAGGAATTATAGCCGTGAAATTTTATTATCTTTCACGATGTAAAGCTACCTTGTATTCACATCATAGTATTTGAGGTAAGCGAATCTATCCCCAAAACAATAAAAATAATTTTGGACGTATATTTCCAGCTTCAAGGAAATAAGATTATGATTTCGAAATTTGATTATTTTTGAAGTATCAAATAAGTATGATAATTACAGCTGTTCTAAGTGTGATTATAATAAACCATCCGAAAAGCTAAAGCATATTTCTAGACCAGAAGCTTTTAAAGAAGGCTTTCTAAAAAATCTTTATTTAAAATACGCAATTTAATTCGTGCTTAACATTGTTTTAGAACCATTTGTTGACAGCATACTGTTCAGAAACGGAGCACAGATTGGGATATTTAGGATTTGTGCCAGTGGTGCAAGATGTACCAGCCTTGTCGCATTTGGCATAGATGGGGAAATTGATGACGTTGGTGGTAGCGTAATTACAGGCAACCAGGTAGGCCTTGTAAGATTGACCATTTGGAGTGTAAGTGGAAGCAGCACAACCCACACGTATGTTACGATCAGCCATCATAACTGTGAAATGACCGATGAGACTAAACATAAATAAGAAAAATAATTTTTGAGTCTCCCAATTTTTTAAATAAATTTTTGTAAACTTACGGGCCAGAGTAGCTACTGGGATAAGAATCAATGTAGGATTGTTTGCTGTTCTCAACCTCAGAATACCATATATCAACGGCCTGCTTTAATTTTTCAGCATGATTCGGTTCATCATAGAAACTCACCCAGACAAGATTTTGGCCAGAGTATTTAAAGGCATCTGTGTTGCGACACTTGTCGTGAGACATTTTACATTGCTTGACATTTAAAGCAGCAAGATGAGCCAATTCATCGTCCCATTGCATGGTAGCCATACGACAGGCAGGACTATGTTTGGAATCACCACCACCTGCAATGATGTTGCGTTTAGCATTGTGGGCATTAACTAAGATTTGTTTGAAAGAGTCACTAATGTGTACCATTTTAGCATCCGGTGAGCAAGATGCATCAAAATTCTAAAAAAAATTAATTAAATATATTTATAAATTCAAATTAGTAATTTAAAAATAAAACTTACACCACTGTGACCACAGGCAATATGTTTATTGTTTCCGCAAATTTCCTTGGAACAATAGTCGGTTGTAGATACTGCGGCAATTGTGGCTACAATACCCAACAAAATTGTAATACTTTTCATGTTGCAAAGTTAGTTATTCGAGTTTGATAAAAGTCTTTCTGTTATCAGTTTGTGGATTAGTTGCGACTTTTATATTATAAATTTTTGTTTGCATTGAAAATTTTTTTATAAAGTTTTCTTCTAAATAAATACAAATATTTTCATCTTCAGATAATTAGCGTGTGTTCTTAGTTTTGTTTATATTGAAAAATATTCTTTAAATATTGACTTAGATAATATTAGAGAAGTGCATCGTTACGCGTTTTTGCCAATACGATACCGATATTCAAATAAAAATGTCGGCGATACCGATATGCCCGGTGAATTATAATTAAATAAAATAAAATAACTTAATTTTTTTTATCTATACATATAATAATATAGTAACTCATTTCCGTCTATCTGTCTGTCTGTCTGCTTTTCATTTATGTTCGCATCACATAAAAACTACTGGATGGATTTCAACAAAATTTTGTGAGGAGGTACTATAGCATCCTGGTTCCAATATAGGATAGTTTTTTTTTCGCAAAAATATCTCATTTCCAAGAGAAAGTGGAGAAAAAGCAGTGAAAAAGCAATTTCCAGTTTAAAGTTACTGAAATTTTTGGTTTAAAACTGGAATATTTTCAACACTGTTATAATTTCAACATTGTTATATTTTCAACACACAAGGATGGCACAGCTAGTTATAAATAAATTCATCCTATAATTTTAGAAGCAAATAAATATTTAAAAGCATTTTGTTTAAAAAAACAAAGTATTCTCAAATTTCGTCCAGAAAAGCGATTACGCAAGTTTAAAAGAGACATAAAGTACTGCCCCGCCATTTTTTCAGCTTTCGTTATAAGCCGGTATTGCACCAGCAATTCTGTAGATTTGAATTTAGATATTTTAGGAGAGGTTAGTTATCTGCAAACTTTTTCTTTAGGAGAGTTTTTCTTCACAAATGCGCCAAGGCCCAGTATTCCTAGGCTTGTCAGAACTTACGCTATATGTAGGTGTGATCAATTATTGTAGATTAACAATTGAGTTGTATAGTTCATGAACAACCTACTTCAGTTAAACTAATCACTCAACTGACCTTAGTGAGCTGATCACCACACTGACCTCATATCAGCTCCTTAGTTCGGTTCTGCTTCTTAGTTCTCTTCAGCTTACTAGTGCACTCACTCTTGCAATAAGCTCGCTATAACGCCAAAATTTGCCCTGATCTTTGCGGCTGAGTCATGAGAGTTCGATGATTTTCTTAAAATTGCTCGTTTATCAGTATTTCTTTAAGGCCATGATTCACTATCCTACTTAGTCGTACGATCTGTCAAAAACAGCATGTGTGCTAAAAAGGTATGATAATGTGGATTTGATAGTCTTTTGAAAAAATTTATAAAATATTATTTTTCCAAGCGATCAGAGTTGCAAAATCATGTTTTGTATGATAGTGTGGCATATACAACGCCATTTCTCCTTTCCATCGCACACAAAATACTATCCAGCGCACAGTGGGATTTGTTCATACAATGTTTGGCAAAAAATACAAGGAGTGCTCGTAGAATGTTAAAATTTTGCTCTGAGCCTTTGGTTAGCTCAATTAAGAAAAATACAAAGTTTCATCAAAATTGGCCATGCCCACTACCCACCGCCCATAGCACCTACAATTTATTTTTGGCCCAAAGTTTTTAAAATTTGGCACAGAGCCTTTTATTACCTCAATTATGAATAAAATAAAGTTTCATCAAAATTGGTCACGCCCTCTACCCACCGCCCATATAACCTATATTATATTTTTTCCTACAACTTTTTGTTTCTTTATCAAAACTAATAATTTTATAAATAAATTTCAATACATGCATTTAAATATAGACTTTTATTCACCATCTATCATTTCTGTAACTATATAATTAAGTTCCAGAACCTTTTTTTTTCAAAGCAGCAATATCTAAATTAGTTTTTTCAACAAGGCTTAGCACTTTTTCTTTTGTTTGTTACATTTAATTCTTCATCCGAAAAAGTTTGAAATAATCGGCTTAACGTATGATCCATTAAACTTTGCGATTCTTGCTACCGTTTTTTTAAATGACTAAGAAACCTTTTTTGAATTGCTATTTCACTATACCGCTTTCTTCATCCTAAAGCATTGCATTTTTTGATGTAATGAAATCGGTTATTAATTCCAAACTTGCATTGCAATTAATGAGTTCGTAACTCAGTTCAATATATATGTAACACAAAAAATAATCTCATTTTAATGATATCTTTTTCACTTCTCTATTTGCTATTTTCATAAATTGTGCCCCAAATTATGCCATAAATTTTTGTAATTTTTTAAAATTAAAAATTTCATGTATTTGAAGACAAATTTTATGATTTTATAAAAGATTATTAATTATTTAAACTTTTTTTCTTCATTGATAGTATGGAGTCTTACCTTTCATTTTATTATAGCGGAAGCACCTAGCACGACCGAGCAATCTGTTTTTCTTCCAAGGAAGTTTTCAATCACAGCACATTATTGAACAAATTTTATTCTATCATATCTTTTAAACCATATGAGCGAACTTTATAATTTTTTTTTGTAAATACGCAGAAAAGGCTATATTTGAATAAAGTACTATTTAAATCAGAGCAATAAAATTATCTTACGTACAAACACTATAGAAGTGCGTAAACAGTTTTCAATATTTTAGACCAAAATTTACATGTGACTTTACTTCATTATTTCAAAGACAAATAAACGTTTTTTTGGGATACAATTTATGGATTCTTCATACTGAAGCAATTTTCTACAAAACTGCATCATTACATTTTTAAATTTTATGTGTCGAAAAAATTACTTATTGAACAAAAAATCCCACTGTGCGGCATACTGTGTGAAAGATTAAAATCTGAAGTTCGCGAGATAATTGGGCCATGTCAATGCGAAGACAGTCTCTCGTGTGATCTTTTTAAGTCCTGCTGGAAAAGGTTATACGAGATGCGAAAGTAAATGTAAAAATTTAAGTTAAACGTTAAACGTATCATGATTAATGGAAAAAATAAAAATATTGTTCCGTTAATCAGAAAAATATATTGCACGAGTAACTTAATTGTACGCCACAAGTGTATAGATATATTTTTAGAGTATGACGTCAGCAGAAAAAAAAAGAATAATAGTAAGGGATAAATATAACTGTACAAATAATTAGAAGTATGAAACATCTGGTATTTGTCTACCGTTAAATATAACACAGTTGATGACGCAGAAGAAAATTTTGATTCTAGTTTGTTTGTAAAAAATACATCTAGATGATTTTGGACTTTTTTCCAAGAGAAGTAACACCCAAGCAAATATGCTATGCCTAACAATTAATTGGGTTACTTTCTTTGGGAAAGGAATAGAGTAGAGTTAAGATAGATAGTGAAATAAAGGAATAGAGAAAAGCTTCACTTTTTGCAACACTGCACATAAATTTTTAAGCTGTATAGCTATTTGAAAAGCTATATGAAAACGTTTCCCTATTGTTTTCTTAAAATTTACAAACAGTTCACTATATAAACAAGTATAAAAAATAATCTCAAAAATTAAAGGGTCTTGAAGTTTTTATAGTATATGTGTTCCGACAGTAACATGTTTTTCACGTATATTGCCTTATTTTTGAGCAATAGGTAGGTTCCTGATATGTTTAAAGAAACGGCTTAAAATTTCCGCAGATTATGTTTTACAATATCTACTGTAACAACAAGTAACGAAAATAAATTTAATAAAAATAAAAGTGTGCGCTTTAATGTCGCGAATTTAAGGCATTTAGCCTTTTCTCTGTCGTTATATGCAGATGGACAAGGTATATTGCACTATGCTCTAGTATTAAAAAAATAAACATTAAAGGGTGCCCCATAAACTGTGAACAAATTACCAATTTGTATTTTTAAAGTTATACTGAACATGGTACGGAATAGGGTGCTGTGCTTAAGTGGTTAGCAATTTGATTACTAAGCTATGGTCACGAGTTCAATACTCAGCCATGGCAACATAAATTTTTCTGATATGCTTTAATTTCTCTTTATAATAATGCATATAACAGCGCCCTCTTTCGCCGGTATTACCACATAGCACTAAATCGCCGGCGAAGTAAAAAAATTATAAATTGTCTATGAGGCGCTTGTTACACTGTTCTAAAAATAATAACAACGTGCAATTACAGTGTTGCCATAAGCGAAGCTTTACTCATAGATAACACATAGATAGTCAACTGAAACGTCAAAAACCTAAGTCTCTTGGCAAAAAACCCAAGTCTAAGAATGTATGGGTAGGCAAAATTGTATAAGTGTTGGTTTAAAATAAAAATTCCCCACAGCACCTAAACTGCACATAGTTGTATAAAATATTTTGTAAAAACAGAATATTTTTTACATTCAATTTTAAATGTTAAAATTAAATAATTATTTTGCTAATAAAAATATGAATTTTGTATTTTTTTAATATATTTATGTGCGAAAAACGTTAGATTGAATGCTAATTTTAAATATTTATTATATTGATTTGAAAATTTTCATCCCCTAAAAGACCAAAAAATACAATACTGTTTAGAAATAAATTACACCAAACAAATGTCAACAAAATTAAATTTATTTTGTATTAAAAAATTTAAAACGCAATAAATTCTTAAATAATTTTTTGTGCAAAAATTCAAAATTGTTTAAATATTTGGAAAGTGCAATGAAATAAAGCGTAATAGTGTCTAAATGTGAATAAAAATTTAACTCCCCTAAGTGTGTTGAATTCACACCGTACCCGTATGTGTGAAGACTTTTGTAGCCACGTTTTTGACATTTGGAGAATTGGCCATCTATGTGTTATCTATGGCTTTACTATCGCACTAACCATATGCCTCGGGGTTGGTAAAGTTGGTACAATTGTACTTTTATTGGTACATTTGGAACTTGAAAAGTACAATGGTACACCAATGACAAATTTGGTACAATTTAAAAGTTTTGCTAGCTTTATGTTTAACCCCCATATGTATAAAAAATAAAATATATTTTAAATCTATTTTAGAAACAAACAAACAAAAGTTGTTCTAAAATACATTTCAAATAAGTTTTATATTTTAAAAAATATGGGGGTAAATGTTTATTGTTGTTATTTTGATTTTTGGAACTTTAAAAAAATTTATTTTTACCCTTTTCATTTGTTATTACACAAAAATTCAAGTTTTAAGAGGAAAATTCCAGCATAACGGTTACAGGTAATATAGTGACCAAGATAGGAAAACTATCTTAGACATAGAGATGAATCGTTAAGATAGAAAATGGAAGACAACAAAATGATGATGAACTTAACGAAGATAGAGAATAAAACCTTGAAAAATATTTTTCCCCAAAAAATCCTGCTGGGTTCCTTCCTAGAACCACAATTAAAATTGAATAAAATATTTAAATTATCCAGTTCTTCAGTCGATAGTTTAGAGAGGGTATGAAAGGACGATGTACCGGGCAACCTTGACAGTTGATACGTCTTTTCCTCAATCTCATCACAATGAAAACTTTTGTTATACAGTGCCAATGCAATAACTAATGATCAGAGCACCAATGTCCTTTAATTTATTTCATTAGAATCTCAGACGACTACAGAACTATGGTGGTAAATTTAGTTTAACATTTGCATGTATAGATTGGGATTTCATAAATTTCTTCTATTTCAATCCTTTAAGCAGGTTGCCGGTATTGAAGCCGTGTCCACGCACACAGATAATTCAAATTGTCCAATATTCCGATTGAAGGTTGATTTAAAATTTAAATTCACAAACAAAATTTATTTAGTACAAAAGTACAATTTGCATAAATATTTGGTACAATTTGAAAACTTAATTTATTATCCCTAATCTACCTTATCTACTACTAGCCCTTTCCAAAGGAAAAAACAAAGTTAATATAGGCATTAATTGCCTGAGTGTTACTTCTCTTTTTCAAAACAAAAAAAGTGTGTGAGTCTGACTCGCACTTAACTGAATTAATAATATTTTACTTCGCGACTATTTAGTGTTATAGGGTAATACCGGATGAGGGCGCAATGATAATTATTAATAAGAATATATAAATCACAAATTAGAAAAAATGTTTTAATAAAAAAAATTATACAAAAAAAAAAATTATACAGATCTTCATCTCCATATACCAAAGGCACATATTGAATTTCATTCTGATATGTCAAACTGTAGAGATGAGTGTGAAGATAAATCTGACTTAGCATTGACACAAACCTATTAAATATAATATAGCTCTGTTAAATAGTGAACATAGCTCTGTTAACAGAATAAAACATTGGTTTATGCATCAAAACTGAAATTTTAATGAAAACAACGTATCATGATAAAATAAAAATAATGGGATTTGTTTCAAGATTGTCCTTTTATTGTTGCTGATATTCGGACTTTTCAATATTTCAATTTGTAACTGAATTTTTCAACAAACATTCTTGAAATATCAAAAAGGACTTTGGGCCATTTTATTCACAACTGATAGAAGACGGGCGAAAATGGGCGAAAGCAGACCTAGTTGCATGTAATTGAAGGTCCAATAGTGAAAACCCTTAACAGTGTGTTTTTCCAGAAATTATAGGGATTTTAAATATCAAAAAGGACTTTGCTCCCTTTTTCCATAATGATGGAATATAGGCGAACAATATATAGTGGAGAGCACACCTAGTTGCATTTATTTGAAAGTCCAATAGTGAAAACCCTTAACAGTGTGTTTTTTTTTCAGAAATTATGACGATTTTATGAAATTCACTTTTTTGAAACCTTTTTCCAAAATGATTGAAGATGGACGAAAAATGTATAGTGAAAAGCAGTTTAGTTGCATCTAATTAAATGTCCAATAGTCAAAACCCCTAACAGTGTGTTTTTCAGAAATATTCGAAGTTAAACAGGTTGGCAATAATGATTGAAAACGTAGCACATAAGTACCCTGATAAAAGGGAAGATAATTGTCCACTTATCCTGAGAAATGAATGAAAATAAAGACGTCAAAAAATGTAGAGTTAGTTAATTCAAAAAGCAGAAAATGTAGTTATTTGTATTTTAGTTTTTATGTTTTATTAGAAAAAAATAAGTTCAGTAAAAGTGCATTTTTGTAAAAAAAAAATTATAAGATGTTTGTAAAATATTTCCTTTAAAACAACTTAAATGTTGTAAACACATTTAGAACCATTTGTTAACATAATATTTCTCTTTAATGGAGCACAAGTTGTTATATCTTTTATTCTTGCCTGTGGCGCATTTCATACCACCTCTGCTGCAGGACTTATAGATGGGGGAGCCGATCATATTGGTGGTGGCGTAGTTGCAGGCAAGCAAGTAGTTATTCCAGCCATTTTCGGTATAAGTAGAGGCAGCACAACCAACGTGTGTGTTACGATCCGCCATCATGACAGTAAAATGACCGATCATACTTAAATAAGAAAAGAGGAACATATTGTAATTGAAATTTTTCTTTTAGAATAAATTTCTAAACTTACGGTCCATTGTAGTTTTCGGGGTATGCATCAATATAAGACTGTTTGCTATCATTCACCTCACTATACCACATTTCAACGGATTTTTTCCAGTTTTCAGTATGATTGGCTTTACCATAGAAAGTCATCCTGGCAAGATTTTGACCAGAATACTTAAAGGCGTCCGTATTGTGGCATCTATCGTGTTCCATTCTACATTTTTTAACATTTAGTGCAGCAAGCTTAGCCAATTCCTCATCCCATTGCATCGTGGCCATGCGACAGGCAGGAGTATATCTACTGTCACCACCGCCTGCAATAAAGTTTCGTTTTTCATTGTGGGCAGCAACTATGAGTTTTTTTAAATCCGTGGTGGTTGCTACCAGTCTAGCATTTCCAGGGCATGTTTCGTCAAATCTCTGCAATAAGTTATAATTATTAATATGGAGTTAATTTATTGTTTTTTTTAATAAGTTTTACGTACATTACTATGATTGCATCCAATATGGGTTATACCTCTGCAAGGTTTTGCACAGTAATTATTCGCAGCTACAAAGGCGATGGTAGCCAAAGCACTTAAAAATATTAGATTTCTTTTCATTTTCCCGAAAACTAGCTTTCCGATTTAATAAAATATAAATTGAAGATATGGTAAAGTACTACTGGTAAAGGTTTCGAGAAACGCTTTGACTTTTATACTACAGAATTTGTTTGTTTTTTAATTTTTTTTTTTAATTAACTCTTTATTCTTTCTTTATTAATACAAGTGTTTTTAGTTGAGATAAAGTGCGTATATTTTGATATGATTTACTATAAAATTGCAGAAGTTTTGGCAGTTTAAAGCGTTTCTAAAACTCAGTTTATGTTTATTTTTTAATTTCAGAAAAAATTTCATTAAGTTTTATTTATTTAATAAAAATATGTTTTCTTTTTTAATTTTATCTATTCTTAAAGTGTAACAAATACAATTAGGTATTGTATACTCAATTAATTTACGAACAAAACATAGTTACCAAGTCATTCCGCCATTGTTGTGAAACAGACCAGCCTATGCACAGTGGTTTCAAAACGTTTTATTTTGGAAATACTCATGAAACACTAGAGAAATCTTATTGAAATTTCACAGACACAAAACAGAGGGTCGACTCTCTTGTGTAAAGTGGGACTTAAGGATAAGCCCCCTAAGTTGGGTACCTAGGGCATACATTTTTTTAAATGATAATTTAAGCCAATCAGTGGTTATTATTGTTGCAGTGAAATACGTATAGGGACTAGCTCTTTCCCCAACAAATAAATTGCATTTTTATTATAAAACGTTATGGGTAATTAGCATAATATTAAATAATTATTATTGTTTTCCGCTGATTGCGGATAATAATTTGGACTCTACCACCTATGGTGGTGCCCGATTTATTATCTGCGGCTCGCTATATAAATGTGATCGGATGTTCTCCGTGCCTGTCTGATAGGCTTAGCTAGCAGCCCTATTAGACTAGGATGCGTTAGACCAATCAGCTAATCATCCGAAGCTTGAAATTATTAATGAAACCGTAAATACTGTATACGGATCTATGCTCCTTATTGGAACAATACGAATTAATATATATATATATATATATATATATATATATATATATATATATATATATATATATATATATATATATATATATATGAGGACGCACGCTTTGCAATATATAAAAATGTTGAACGATGGATAGCAAAAAGAGCGTAGCACATCATTGGGTACCTGGAAGCTGTGAAGAGAACTAAACCTGCAGTGATACATAAAAATGTTTCGGCACGTTTACAATTAGCCATGCATCAGCCAGATTGGGGTGTTAATGACTGAAAAAGCTTAATATAGTCACATGAGTCCAAATTAAACCGATATCAGTCTGATAGTAAACAGTATTACTGACGGCGACAGCAGAAGATAATTCAACTACACCATATTAAATAAATGGTCAATCACGTCTGAGCAAAGTGTGATTATAATAATAAAGTGTGATTATAATAATAAACCATACAAAGCTAAAGCATATTTCTAGACCAGAAGCTTTTAAAGAAGGCTTTCTAAAATATCTTTATTTAAAATACGCAATTTAATTCGTGCTTAACATTGTTTTAGAACCATTTGTTGACAGCATACTGTTCAGAAACGGAGCACAGATTGGGATATTTAGGATTTGTGCCAGTGGTGCAAGATGTACCAGCCTTGTCGCATTTGGCATAGATGGGGAAATTGATGACGTTGGTGGTAGCGTAATTACAGGCAACCAGGTAGGCCTTGTAAGATTGACCATTTGGAGTGTAAGTGGAAGCAGCACAACCCACACGTATGTTACGATCAGCCATCATGACTGTGAAATGACCGATAAGACTAAACATAAATAAGAAAAATAATTATTGAGTCACCCAATTTTTTAAATAATTTTTGTAAACTTACGGGTCAGAGTAGCTACTGGGATAAGAATCAATGTAGGATTGTTTGCTGTTCTCAACCTCAGAATACCATATATCAACGGCCTGCTTAAATTTTTCAGCATGATTCGGTTCATCATAGAAACTCACCCAGACAAGATTTTGGCCAGAGTATTTAAAGGCATCTGTGTTGCGACACTTGTCGTGAGACATTTTACATTGCTTGACATTTAAAGCAGCAAGATGAGCCAATTCATCGTCCCATTGCATGGTAGCCATACGACAGGCAGGACTATGTTTGGAATCACCACCACCTGCAATGATGTTGCGTTTAGCATTGTGGGCATTAACTAAGATTTGTTTGAAAGAGTCACTAATGTGTACCATTCTAGCATCCGGTGAGCAAGATGCAACAAAATTCTACAAAAAAATTAATTAAATATATTTATAAATTCAAATTAGTAATTTAAAAATAAAACTTACACCACTGTGACTGCAGGCAATATGTTTATTGTTTCCGCAAATTTCCTTGGAACAATAGTCGGTTGTAGATACTGCGGTAATTGTGGCTACAATACCCAACAAAGCACGTCTGAGCAAACATCATATAGTGGTGTTGTTTTACATGGTCGCATGTTGATCCATTGCAAAAAATTTATGTCATCATGAGAAAGTAAGACTATTTAAAAATATTATCGACCCATCTTTCCGATTTTTTAGATACGAACGTAACAAGTTGGAGACCCGAAAAACATCTAAAATTCGTTGAGAAATGTCTGAATTTAAAAAAAATTTCAATTTAAATTTTCAATTTAAAAATTTTCAATATGTGGCCTCCGTAAAGTCCCCATCTCAATTCAGTAGAGAATTTGTGCTCAGTTGCTCCACATTAATTAATCGTGAACAAATGCAGAAAATACAAACATGTACTCATTTTTGCTCCATGCTGTATATCTTATATAGTTTTTTTATATTTTAAGTAGGCGTGGCACTTCCCATACAAAGTAAAAATTTATCATTGCGTTGCAAGCAGAATCTTGAAAATCTGTTCAATAACTGTCTTTATTAATGTGCATAGTGTGGTAAAAACCATAGTTGGGGGTAGTGTACTAATTTTGCAATCTTCACACACACTGAGTAATAATGCAAAATTATTGCATTATTTTTATCAATCAACAATAGTGGTAGTGAGTTAAAAAATCTTTGCACTAAAATTTAATTATTTTGATTTCAAAAAAAGCAATCTGCAATA
The DNA here is from genome assembly GCA_949628195.1 of Phasia obesa. Classification (NCBI taxonomy): domain Eukaryota; kingdom Metazoa; phylum Arthropoda; class Insecta; order Diptera; family Tachinidae; genus Phasia; species Phasia obesa. The sequence continues at coordinate 87,720,724 of OX451218.1, forward strand.
TATTGCAACTTTTTTTCTTCTTCTTTTGATTGCAACGTGGAAATTTTGCACTCAATTTGATCTATTATTATTTTTGTGCTCTAATTGAATAATGAAGACTAATACTTCATTAAAAATGAAATTTAATTTAATTTAATTTCTGAAACGCAAACGGCTTGCGCCAAAACAGTTTTTTTTATAATTTATTTATTGTATCTTCAATATATTTGAACTAACAATAATTACACATTTCTTAAGTCTAAATGCTAGAAAAAAATAAATCAGTCAAGTGCGAGTTAGACTCACACACGTAGGTTTCCGTACTATGTTTATAATTTTTAGTAATTATCGTAACGGCCATGGCAACACATCTTCTATAAAAATTGGAAGAGTCTACCTATTACGATTCAAAAAATATGTCGTTATACATGCAAAACACGTCACTGTCGGAAAGCCCTTTAAAATTTTATTGTTTTCATATGGGTCATAGTAATACATCATTTGTGAAAATTTCAAGAGTCTATCTGTTATGGTTAAAAAATTAGTCAATGTTCATGCAAATCACGTCACTGTCGGCACACCCTTTAATTCTTACTATTTGTTAACACTTCTAGAGTCTACCTATTATCGTTCAAAAACTTATGCCATATACATGCAAATCACTTCACTATCGGAACACCCTTTAATTTTTAGGTTTAATATTGTATATTTGCTTATGACGCGATCATATTTTGAATTATTGTCTTCAAATTTTAAGTGGTTGCCTTCTATAGCTCAAGAAATAAAGACATGAAGACAAATAACACGTCACTTTCGGAACATCCTATAAGTTTTAATACTTGTTGCTATAGCGGCCACAGATATACACCTTCTGTAAAAATGTCAAGAGTCTACCTATTATGGTTCAAAACGTAGGCCTTATACATGCAAATCACGCCACTATCGGAACACCCTTTAATTTTTAGGTTTGTTTTTTTTCACTTGTTTATATAGCGAACTAAGTTTTGATTAGTGTTTGTAAATATTTAGTGTATGCCTCCTACAGTTCAAGAAGTAAGCACATATTCGTGAATGGTACCTCTCTATCGCAACACCCTATAAGTTTTAGTATTTGTGCTATAGCGGCCACAGTTATACACAATCTGTGAAAGTTTCAAGAGTCCACCTATTATGGTTCAAAACTTAGGCCCTATATATGCAAATCACGCCACTATAGGACCACCCTTTAATTTTTAGGTTTATTTTTTATACTTGTTTGTATAGCGAACGAAGTTCTAATTACTTTTTGTAAATATTTAGTCTATGCCTCCTACAGTTAAAGAAATAAATACATATTCGTGAATAACACCTCTCTATCGGAACACCCTATAAGTTTTAGTATTTGTTGCTATAGCGGCAACAGCTATACATCATCTGTAAAAATTTCAAGAGTCTATCTATTACGGTTCCAGAGATAAAAGGCGCTGACAGACGGACAGACGGACATACATTGTAGCGAAAACAATAGGGTTACGTTTTTACCCTTTGGGTACGAAACCCTAAAAATTGTATGTTTCACAGTTGCTGTTGTCATTTGCGGGTCATCCCTCTGATGTTTGGGCGAGAGCAGCAATATCCCTCCTTTTTAGACGAATGTAACCACGTTCATTTAGTAAGTTTTGCATGCAGCCGCCAAATTCCGCCGTAATTTGTTGTTGTTTTGTTTTGAAGTTACTAGTAGCCTATATCGAAGCCGTCAATTCAAATGAATTTGCACAAAAACTTTCGTACTTCAGTACATCTATAAGGTATGCCTACATCTTCGCCGTAATTTTTCTGTTCCTTCCAAAAAAGGGCTTTTAGAAGGCCTTGGCTCTCCCTTTTAAAATAACTACAACACATATATATATCTCTTATTTTGTAGGGCAAATACATATGTGTATAATTTGATATTAGGGAAAGACTTTTTTCGCAATGGCAACCTGTGTAAAAGAGATAAAGAATACGACTAGAAGTCCTTGTGTCTATTAAAGAAGTAGTAAAGAGGCCTTCAAAAACCCTTCATACTCCTTATTTTTACCGCTGCGATGTAAGAAGGGATTTTAAAAAACTACCACAACATACATCATATACATATACATATGTGTGGATAGTCATTACACGTTAAAAGTTTTTAAATATTTTAAATTAATTTTAATTGGAAACAATTAAAATTAAAATTAATTAATTGGAAACGACAGAAAAATATTAACTGTTGTCATACCTGTTTGTTTGATACACGTTTGGCGAACGATAGTACTAAACCAACCGTACCAAACAAACAGCCAGTGACGACATTCTTCATCATAAGGTATGACAACCGTATTTCACATACTGGCGTAACAATTTCAATCAACTTGATATCAAAAATATTTATCTATTCTTCTAATTTACGTATGTATATGCTTTAATTTTTGTTTACCAACGCTTTGTTGATACATATTGTTATTGAAAATATTAAAATCTACGCACAATCCGGTAAGTGATATGTATTAGAAAGTGTATGTACGTCATTGGCTAATGTTTACGATTCTAGTAAACAATTCTGATGAAAATTTAAAACACTTGTTCCAAAAGGTTTCTCAGAACTCGTGGTGACGGATGTGAGTTTGACACCAGCTGTGAAGCAAAAATAAAATGGAAGCAACAATATTTTAAAAAATCTGAAGTGACCTACAACCTACCATACCATACCTAATGGAAACAGTTATTTTTATGGATATATTACATAAAGAATAAAAGTTCAAAGTATATTCGAATCGAAAAATTAAATATTTTCGGTTTCGGGTGTTAAGTAAACTACCCCTTGCCCCTTCCCGATTATGTTCAAAAGTAATACAGCTCTTCATCTCCGTATACCAAAGGCACATACTGAATTTCATTTTTAAATGTCATACGGTATGACCTTTAGAGTGTTCACAAAATTTGAAGGTGAGGAAACTACCCCTTGCTTCCTCCCGATTATGCTTAGAAACTATACAGGCCCGTACTAAATGTCATTTTGATATGCAAAACGGTATGACCTGTACAAACCTCACAAAAATAGTGACATACACATCCACCCACTCACAGACATCATCGTGAAAATACCCAAAATGGATTCAGTAAACCTTAAAACGTATAAATCCATCGAAATCCCGACCTCGATTTTTTCATGATTACTATACTTTACCTTATACTACGTATGGTAAAGTAAAACTTTATTTTCTGTAAAAAATATTTTCTACAAAATAGTTATGCTGAGAGATGAAGGATTAGTTAACAGCAACAAGATGATAATTTTTAAGCAAATTACCCTGAGGGATGAAGATCATTTTTAACCTAGCGGGTTAGTTAATTATTGCAATTGGCATATTTGGAGTTCAAAGAACCCACATTTGATTGTGCTATACACTACTCATTGAACCATTTAAGTTAGTTACTTTAAAAATCTATACATATAATAAAACAGTAACTCATTTCCTTCTTTCCGTTCTTTGTGTTCACATCACGTAAAAACTACTAGAGAAATTTAATAAAAGTTTGTGGCAAGGTACTTTAGTATCCTGATTCTAATATACCATATTTTTTTTCAGCAAAATATTTTATTTCCCACAGAAGGTGGAGAAAAGGTAGTGAAAGTACGATTTAAAGGTACTGCAGACTTTAAGCCATTTTTTATTTTTTAAATCGGGACATTTTAAACACGGTTGCGCAACAGATGGCGCTGTTCTAAAATAATGACAAAATATGAATCGAAAGTGGGATTTTTTTAAGTACGGTTGCTCAACAGATGGTGCTGTTTTAAAATAATGAAAAATTATGAATTACTTACTGCCAAATAGCCAATTGAACAAAATTTGTATTTGATTTGTATTTGTACTTTGTGTATAAATATTTTAAACATCTTAATTATTATTAGTCGAACTGTTTTAATATATTACATACAATGAAATTTATAATCAAGCTTAAGTTCGTTTTTATTCTCTCTAAGAAAGAATTAATTAAATTACAAATTATATGATAATATTAAAGAAAAATTGGGAAAAATTAATTTTTAGACACCAGCACGAGCGGAATGCACATTTTCTAGACAGCCACGTCCGTCATCAGCACTCTTGTATCTAATCTACTTAGGGTAGTGTTTTAGTTGTAAGCATCATTTATTTTAAACATCTTTTGCAGAGCTTTACATTAGTATTTAGAATTTTATATAAATTTTAAAATTTTATCCAGGGATGGGTACTATAAAAGTAAGAGTCTTAAAATTCGGTGATGGATTTCTTCCAAAGCAAAATCGAACAAAATATTGTCAATCCGCACATAACGTGTGTGGGCAATGCTAGTTATTAAATGTTATGATAGGAAAAAAGATGCGCCATCGAAAACATCCGTAATTATGTGAGTGATTCATCGGCTTTATTTTAAACCATAATTGGTGACAATTGTTCCAATCGTACTCATTCCACGACTTGTCAAAGCAGAAGTGATACAATATGTTATGAATAGTGACTGGTGTATAGAGGACTGGTAGGTAACTGATTCCAAAATGTTTGAAAATAGACAATATAACAAAAGTAGTTTAGAATTATTGTAATTGGCGCTGAACTAGCCCCTTAATTAATAAAAATAAAACAACGATGAATTATTCGATTGACCTGAATTTTATTTATCCGAAAGATAATCTTGTGGCATTACATTTTAAATAAGATTTCTGGCATATGACCGCCACGGCTGGCGCTGATGTAGTCCAATCTGGACGTCCAATTTTCGATAACTTTTTCCAACATTTGTGGCCGTATATCGGCAATAACACTGAGAATGTTGTCTTCCAAATGGTCAAGCGTTTGTGGCTTATCCGCATAGACCAATGACTTTACATAGCCCCACAGAAAGTAGTCTAGCGGTGTTAAATCACAAGATCTTGGAGGCCAATTCACAGGTCCAAAACGTGAAATTAGGCGGTCACCAAACATGTCTTTCAATAAATTTATTGTGGCACGAGCTGTGACATGTTGCGCCGTGTTATTGAAACCACATCTCCTGGACATCATGGTTATTCAATTCAGGAATGAAAAAGTTAGTAATCATGGCTCTATACCGATCACCATTGACTGTAACGTTCTGGCCACCATCGTTTTTGAAAAAGTACGAACCAATGATTCCACCAGCCCATAAAGCGCACCAAACAGTCAGTTTTTCTGGATGTAACGGTGTTTCGACATACACTTGAGGATTACCTTCACTCCAAATGCGGCAGTTTTGTTTGTTGACGTAGCCATTCAACCAGAAGTGTGCTTCATCGCTAAACAAAATTCGCTTATGAAAATCGGAAACAACGGTAATCTCGTTTTGGGCCCAAATTGCACTATTGTTCAGGCGTGAGTCTATTCATGATGAATTGCCAAACCAAACTGAGAATAAATCACTTGACATCTGTTAAATCGGTCGCCATCTTGAAAAGTAATGCCAACTTAAAGTTCTATACCTCTATAAAAAACACCCTTTACTTTGGTTTGGTTGTTGTTATTTAAGAAGAAGCCCTTTCCGATGGTAACAAAATTTTAGCCCTCAAAAAAATTTTAAAAGCTTTTTAATTTTTGTTTTTTTATTAGTTTTTTTTTTTTGTTTATGATGACATTTTTTCAAGAGGCATATGCCTTAATCAAGCGTTCATATCAGTATAGTTCATCATAAATCAAAAACGGCTCACATATTTAGACAAGTGGGACACCAGATGATGAGGTTTTTTTGAACCCAATTTTTTTTCTGTTCAATAGTTTCGAGATTATTCAGAAATTAGTAGCGGAAAAATTTTTTGTCATACAAAATTAACATTTTTTGCTTTTTAAAAGTTTACAAAAAATTGAAAATGGCAAAAGATTAAAAACTACAAAAATATATTGCAAATAATATAAGTTCATTTAATTCGATGCAAAAATATATATTTTATTCAGAATTAAGTGAATGGTTTGATTAATAATTGGAATGGAAAAGCTTATAGGTTGTAAGATCCCCTCTGATAAAATTTTTAGTCTATAATCGTAGATAGACATTTTTTTTAAACATAAATTAACTTATTCTTGTGATATAAAACAATATATAATATATTCTTTTTTTACAATCTATCCATTTAAGGATAATAAGTAAATGTTATAACAATAAAAATATCATTAATTGTTGAACTTCATTGAGAACAACAATGTACATATAAGCCACAGGATATAATAAACTTTGCGCAATATTTACAATATTTACAATATTTTAAAATATTTACAATATGTACAATATTGTACATATATACAAGATAATTAACAATTAGCTCGGAAATGGCAAATCCAGTACATGGAATCTTTTCAGTCTTCTTAATTCTTCTGTACCATCAAGTAGTGCAATAGCCAATGTGTTGATATGATTACTTAACCTTCCTAGATAGTTCTCACTGAATCTTCTAATTTCATCTATAATCTTTGGGATAAGGAGATCATCATGAATCGATTTATTTGATACATACCATGGAGCGTTTACAATTGACCTTAGAGTTTTGGACTGATATCTTTGTAAGATTTCAATGTTAGAATAGCTGTATTCCATACGTCCAAACAGGTTTCAAAATAGTTTTATAAATTATTACTTTATTTTCCAAGTTTAGCTATGATTTGGGGCTCAATAGCCAGAAGAGTCGTTTTGTTTTAATATTTAATTGCTGTTTTTTGGCTTTGATATCTGTTTTCCAAGTTAATCTTCTATCGATATGCATTCCTAAATAATAAAACTTTAAATATTCATTTCATAAAATGTCAATATGGCATTTTAACTGTTCCATTGCATTATTAGCAATTGGGACTACCTTACGAGTAAAGGTTCTAGCCGATAACGGGATGGAATTATTTATTGAAATTATTTTATAGATAAAATTTGAAATAAACGCATCGGCAGTATATAAAAATATACACCTCTTTTATATAAGTACCATACCATGGAATCAGGATACTAAGGTACCTCCTCACAAAATTTTGTTAAAATCCATCCAGTGAAATCCATCGAAAATGAGTTACAATTTTATTATATGTATAGAAGATAAAAAGTATAAAGTGTAAGTGGAAATTATAAATATAGAATTGTAATCAATATTTAGTCAGATCGATTACAGCACTGTTACTTGTTACAAATCATTGGTTAGAATAAAATCATGGTACTTATTCGCTAGCGTTCAATGCCATCTACAATTGGATATACTTTTTATTGTTTTCAATTTGGTTAAAGGTTGCCGAACGTTGACACGTTTGCTCACAATCGAGAATAAACGCAATTAAAATTTGATTGTGGCTTATACGGAAAAAAATTTTTGCTCCAATTAAAGGTTTTAGATACTTTAATATTTTAAGGTTTTAGATATTTTAATATTTATTTAATTCGAATTTTATTTTGTTATTTTATAATTAAATAAATATATAATTGTATCAATTAAAAAATTAGTTAAAATTATATCTCAAACTATTTAAAAGCCTTGTTAGGTGCAAAAAATTTTTTCTGTGTTATGTACAGTTAAAACCAGTAACCAGTAACCATTTAATGATGAAATTTTAACCAAAACTCGTTTATCGTGACTTAACTAATGTTAACAACCACTAAAATTTGTTGTGGTTCTTGTGAACATATCACCACCATAGTTTTTCTTTGCGTGTATAATCAGACTTTTTTAGTAAAGTTTAAGTAGACCTTTAGTGCATTTGTAATGAAACTCCATATCATTTAGATTTTTTAATCATATCATTTGTTTTTTATTGGTAAATAACTTAAGTTTACATTTAAACTTTTTTCACATGAATAGTGTTTTAAAGAAATAATAGCTTTCAACTTCTGTATAGTTAAATAAATATGTATGTATATGTACAGCATTACTTAGTTAGTAGTGAAGATTAACTTAATGTTAATTGTGCATGAATATGTTTTTTTCTGATATAGACCTGGACATGACATGAAGTTTATAGTGTAACCATTTTTGCTGCATGTTGATTACTTATATTGTAAAATGATAATAAAATATATAAAGTAATTGAACGCATATCATAACCAAACTATAATGAATGTAAAACAATATATGTATAATTAAGTTACTAACTAGGAAATCAAACGCTTGGCGTTCAAATTTGTTTTTAAAATTATTATTGAATTTATAACTAATTTAAGTGTTTAAAAAAAGGATAAATATAAAATTACAAAGCCATAAGAAAAACAATACAGAGGAGACTTAAATAAAAAAATACTTTTATTTTATTGATTTTTATTGTTTTTATAAACAGAGTTTACTTTGCCTTAAAGTCACACTATTTTTAGTGTAATATTTTTCAAGTGACTGTTTCTGTATTACAAGCAATTTAAAAGTCTAGAAACTTTATATAAAAACTATATTTTTTGAAAATTTTTTATTTCTATGCAAATTTTCAAAACTTTCCAATTGCTTGTGTCGCAGAAACATGCACCAAAATTTTTTAAAGTTTCTTGCATTTTTACTTTAAAGACTATTTTAGGTGTTTTTTTTTTTAAACTACGTCTATTTAAGAATCTTTTTTTAAGTATCAGATTTAACACACAATGTATTCAGCTTTATTCTATTGCTGAAGTTGTCAGTAATTTCTTTTTTTTTATATTTATTATATAAATATATGTAGCCTTGAAAGTAATTCCTTTGTCTTGACTTGATAATTTAAAGAATTCTTTTTGTTTAAATCTAAATATATTGCTATCAAAAAATACTTTATTTTTACTTTTTATATTTTTTAATTTTATTTTAATTTAATTTAATTTTTCTGATCTTATCATCTAAAACATACACATCTAATTAAGTAGTATTAAGTTGTTAATAGACACCATTTTTTTAAATCAGGGATTTAATTCTTTTGGTTTTAAATACATATTATGTGGTTGCATAATTAGTTAAAGGATAAAATGTTAATTGTTGTATCTTCTTTCCTTAATTCCAAAAAAAAGAGACGAGTCTTAATGTTGATATTTTCAATCTGTTTCATTTTATATATACATATACATAGACGTTGGTAGGGTTAATTAACTTTGTTGTTGCTGTTGTGTTCCAAATTTACTTGTTATTTTATGGGACACATTAACAATGGCCATTTCATGTTTTGAATCCATATCACAATCATATAAACCACTTAATGAATCTAGACTCAAGAGTCTGGAACTGGCACGACTTGACACAGATGTGTCATCAACATCGGGAGCATTATATAAAGAATTGACATCGGATAAAGCACCTTCGGCATCGGTTAAACCAGCCTCATTTAGTAAAGAAATATTTTCCAAGCCTGGCTCATCTGTAATATAGCCGGTGGATTCAGCACCTCCTGTAAACACAAAATTAAAAAAAAAAACAAAGATTTGAATCGGAAATTTATTGCTTAATAAAAAAGTTAATTAATAATATAAAAAGTAAATGTTGTTTTTTAAATCATTATAGCCTTCACTACAGCACAGTGGGATAGAATTAAAATATTTTGGAAATAATTCAGCCAATTGTAAAGGAGTAGTTCGATTGATCCAAAAGGTAACAGGGACATAAAAGATAAGTCTCAGAGCTTAAATTTTGACGGTGGACATTATTCACTTACCAGGAGTGGCGCTATGTGACCTCACAGTTGGGAACCTCGCATTTAAAATTTTTTTAGACCTTAGAATTTCTTCATATTTTGTTTGATTTTTAAAAATTATTAAAATATTAAAATATAAAAATATTAAAATCTTAAAATGAATGAGTATTTTATTTATCACACTTTTATCAGTTTATATTAAAATAACAGTAACATAATATAAATCAGTAACAAAAACTGATAAAAGTGAGATAAATAAATATAGGAATACTCAAGAACACATCGTTTTGCAGTTGAGGTGAATTTTTTTGCAGATCTAGCAATGCCACCGTATAAAGGAAATACGCCTTAGATAGAAGCATTATTTTGTAGGTCTTAACTAGAGCTTTAAGACCATATAAAATATAAAAATTAAACAAAAAATGAATAAATGCCCATATCTTAAGTTCGTTACTATGACGTCACACCGTCACGTGCCACCCCTGATAAGTGCGCCCAGCGTTAAAGCTCCAGCTAAATTATTTCCAAAATATTTTGATTCTGCCCTACTGTGCTCTGGTTGAGAGGATATATAAAGTTTGTAATTTATACAATAATTTCTACAATATTCAATTTCGACGTTTTGATCTCACGAAACGGAGCCAATTTAAGAAAAAACAGTCAAGTGCGAGTTAGATTGATACACCATCGTACTATATTCAATAAATAATGTTAACACTACAATATTTTAATTATTTACTTGGGAAAATTTAATGGGAAAATTCTGTGAGCATAACCTTAACAAAAATAATTCAAATTTCGTTCTAAAGTAATCAAAATAAAAAATACAGACAAATTAATAACCTTCCTCCGTTGTTTGAATTCGGTTAATATATAGGTTAATTAGATTAAAGTTAATTTTTTTATTATACCTGTTGCTTCTTCCCTACAATCATCATCTGACCACTCAGATTGACTTTCCATATGATTCGAGTCCATGGATTGATGATTATGATGACCGGCACCATATTTGAGCTCATCATTTATGACATTTGCTTCAAATAAATCGTTGCGATGATCGTGCAAACCATTTGAAAATGCTCCTACCAAAGCCTTTTCCGGACCACATTCATGTTCTTCATCCTCTTCATCGTCTAAATCATCTTCACTACCATATGCACCACGCTGACGCTGTTGTTGTTGTTGTTGTTGTTGCTGATGCTGCTGCTGGTGCTGATGATGATGATTTACCATATCGAGTGGCACTAAATGTTTCTTACGCACATCGCGACCTACTTCATCCTCCTCGAATTCCTCATCGGCCAAATTATCTTCCGTATCGTCACGTTCATCTTCATCATGACTATTGACATGAAGTTGATGATTGTTCCGTTGTCGCTGATGATTGTGATTATGATGATGATGATGGTGGTGGTGATGATGGTGACGAGTGTAGCGTGAGTTTTTATTTTCAGTGGGATCGTCTAACTGATCAAGACTTTCGTGACTTTGATCAAAATCTTTGGAACGTGGTCGCATACGATGACGATGGTTGTGTTCTTTGGTCGCAATTTGTTGCTGCTGTGGGTGTGGCGGCTGCTGCTGCTGTTGCTGTTGATTTTGTATATGTTGTGGGTAATTGTTGTAGTTTGTACCATTTGTTGAGGTCGAAGATTTATTAGTCATATCCATCATGGCCAAATTTAGTTGATTACGAGTTTCATGTAGTATTTCACATGATTCGGTATCGGAAGTTTGCCTGCTTAATTGAAGTAGAGGTTAATTTTAATTCGGAAATTATTTTTAAAAACTTACATTTGGCTGGATTCTGAGGGATTTTTATTTCTGGTTATCTCCTTTATAGCTTCTAGTCCCACCGGATGTTTGGCAATCATAAAACTTGTACTCACAGGTATCTTCGAACCTTGCTGTCTTCCAGTAGTGGGTGAATTTAACTCATCCAATATTGTAGCTGCCATGGCTGTTGTAACATTTTTTAAGTTATTGTTACCACTTAGGGGAGTGCTGCCGCTCAAGTTGCCATTACTACCCAAGCTACCACTTCCTCCAATGCCAGCGCCCACATTAAGACCATTCGAGCTTAGTTTACTGTTGCTGCCAGAGAAGCTAATGTCAATGTTATTTCGACTACTGCTGTTGCTGGTGGTATTGCCACCTTCAGCATTGGCTGCTGAACCGGACGTTACATTACCGCCCGTCGAGGAAGAAGCTGTAGCTGCTGTTGAATTTTGAGTTGTTGTTGCCAAACCTCTTGCTCTAGAAGATTCGTTTAAAAGTCTTTGCAATTCCCTCTCAAAAGGTGATTTCGTGGCATTTTGCACGCCAGTGCCCTGTTTTCCCTGCATCAATATTAGACGATCTTGATATTCAAAGCTATTACAGGAGTCTCCCTTATTTTGAGTGGTGGTAGTATATTGACCCTGACTCTCGGTTGTAGAGCTTACCTCAAAATCTTTTAGATTAGACATATCGATGACGGGTGACGAAGGATCTACTTGTATATCGCAGGGATAAAGCCATTGTAAGGGATTGCCGCGAGACACTTGATTATTAGCTGCTGTTAAGCGAGGTGAATGTTCCTCTCCCTCACCCTCACCCTCACCCTCAGTGGTTTTGGAGTAACTTTCATCAGACGAACTCATTGACGGTGAATGAGGTCGAGAACTTAAGTCATCTGTGGAAGACATTTCACGACTCTCTTCCAGTTCAGTGGGTAGCTTCGGCAGAGGCTTCATGTATGACCGTAGAAGAGGAGTGTTCTGTTTTAGACTCGTTGTTAATGTGGCAGGTTTAGGTGGTAGGGCTGGTAGGGCTGGTAGTGGAGGTTGTGGTTGATGGGAGTACAGAGGATACTGATGTTCTTGCTGTGGTTGATAGTGTGGGTAATTCTGTTGTAGTTGTTGCTGTTGTTGTATAAACAAATTATTGGGACACATATAACGTGGTAGTTCATATTTAGTGGAATTATGATGTATTTGTTGATGATGTTGCATGGGCATTATCTTTATGACATTTATTTGTATTTTTTTTTTTTCATATAGTGGACAAGGGATTTAACACCAGAATATTTTGTAGTTACAATAGGTTTTGGAATACATACACGCATACAGGTAAAATACAAACACATAAAGATAATGGAGTTCATGTTCCAAAATGCGTTAGTAAAGGAGCACACAATTAATAAATTGTTTTTGAAGATTTGAAAAACATAGAAAATACACAAGAAATTATTTACAAATGCAATATAAAATACCAATAACCATTTAGTAAATTAAATACAAATAAAAATGAAATAATTTTAAGGAGTTTCGAAAAATAGTGAAGATTATGGTATACAGTCAGTCGGTCAGCTATATAGTCTGTTTTTCTTTAGCAAAATATTAATTCTCTATATGTTGCACTTGCAGAAAACAATGAGGACAATCAAAATAAAACTAACAAAATTATATACCCGTAACATTATAGAAGAAGATCTAAGATTTTAGTTATTTAACCTGTTACCCTATTAAGGTGAACGATTAGGGTGATCCCTAGGACGACAGTGTTTACAAAAATTACAATTTTATCAAAGACTTTTTTAAATTTATAATATAAGAATAAGAATTTATATTATAAGAATAGTATATAATAAATGCCTGTTCTAGTTCAAATAAATAATTTAAAAATAAAAACCGAAATTATAAACTCTAAAAAACGGGTTTTAATCGGAGACAATCACTATAATCTGTGTGTTTGTATATATGTATATGAGTATGCATGTATGCGTGTGTGTATATGTATTAAATAATGAATAATAAAAAGTTGATAATTTAAAAAAGTTGATAATTTAATGCATGTTCGACATATTTGTGTACGAATGAATGCATGTTCATATGCATTCTTATGCAGTGTTTAAAAGTCTACCAGTATTTTAGCAGAAGCAACGAAATATTAGCGTTTAGGTGGATACAATAAATATTAAATCACAATAGCATTTTTAACGATACAATTTGCAGAGCGCTAGCAGTTACCAAAATTTAAAACTTTACAAAAGCCGTAGCAATAATTAACATGCCCTCTAGTAAACAAGCTAATAAAAATGTAAGTAGTGCCATTAGGATTGCGAACGCATGCTAGTAGCCATATGTACGGTTGCCAATATCCACAAGAAGAAGCGCATTTTGTATTTCAGTTTCTAAAAATTTTGTTGTGCTTTTGTAGAAATGTTACCTTACAACTGGAAATTATTTGAATTGCAGACATATAGATCAAGAAATAGACCTCTTATCTAACCACCGCGTTAATGTCTTTTGAAGCCATTGGATTATTATTTTTTTTCTTTGGGTTTATGAAAAGTCCCAGATCTATGCAGATAAAGTAGACACGATTGGGCAAATGGAAATGAATATTCGGTAGTTTTTTGCTGAAATATAGCCTGATTTACAGGAAATGGTGTATGCAAATAGACCTCCAGATTACGACACACATCCGCTCTAGCGGCAGCGGACACATGCACGAAATCATATTTAACCATTAATGTTATAAAATTAATCTCTACATATAATAAAATAGTAACTCATTTCCGTCTGTCTATCTGCTTTTCGTTTGTGTTTGCATCATGTCATGTATGGATGAGGAGCTACCTTAGCATCCTGATTCCAATATAGAATACTTTTTTTTTCTGCAAAAATATCTCATTTCCAAGAGAAAGTGGAAAAAAAGCAGTGAAAGTACGCAATTTCCGGTTTAAGGGTACTGAAATTTTCGGTTTAAAACTGAGATATTTTAAACACGGTTGCGCACCTTTTATTTTTTTTATTTTTTTTATTAATTAAAAATTTTTACTTTGTTTAATTACATTGTTATTAAAATATTTTAAATACCTCTTACAGAGGTTGACGATAATTTTTAGAATTTTATGCAAGGCTGGGTACCTTTATATAAAGAACATATGTATCTGGATGAATTTTAACAAAATTTTGTGAGGAGGTACCTTAGTATCTTGATTACAATACATGATACTTTTTTCCCGCAGAAATACATTATTTCCTTATAAAGAAAATGTATTACACTTAAGTAGAGCTATTGGAAACATTTATATTAAAGTATTTTTTTAAATAACTCATAACACTAACCTACATAAGAATTTATGCAAAGGTATGAATCGAGTCTATGATTATATTATTTACTATCTGTGCTCGCCTCTTCGTCAGCGTGTTTACAATATTTAACTCGATTTTGCTTTAAAATTAATCCACACCAATTGTAAGACTCTTAGTTTTATCCCTGGACAATTACTCTCAAAGATATGCTTTTTGTAAAATTCTAAAATTTATATAGAATTCTAAAATTTATATAAAATTCTAAAATTATTGTAGAGTTCCGTAAATAGTGTTTAAAATATCCCGCTGACAAAAATAAAAGGTGCTACCAAGTTTGCAGCAGTACCAATGAATCGGTAAAATTGTGAACTTTCACTTTTTTCTCTCTATTTTCTCTTGGAAATTAGATATTTTTACGGGAAAAACATATACACCCCGAAATTTTGTTGAAATTCATCCAGTAGTTTTTACGTGATGCGCACACAGACAGACAGACATTCAAAAATTCTTAATATTGCTGTTTTATTTCATCTCGATTACTAACTGCACCAGTAACAAAGTTTCTAAAAAAAAAAATATTTCATCTACATATTTCCTCTTAAAGTGTTATTAGTACATAAGTATATGTAGATGTATGCAGTTCGTTTTATGATTTGCCTGTTTTGGAATGTTTTGAGTTAGTAGCTATTGATTGTGAGACTATTAGCTCTAGTTTATGTGGCTAATAGAAATTGGTCGTGCCGCTACTAGACCTTGTTCACCTTTCTAACTGATTTATTAACGATTTTTTCAGCCAAATAGGACTCTTCCCCTATATTACCTGCTAGCTATAAAAAGAAAAAAGGCGAAAAATATAAATACGCGAAAAAATAAATAACTTTTTAACACAAGTGTGAATCAAGATATGGGCTATTGCTTCGCATTTTTAGTTTTCTAGTATTTTGGCTGTTCTTTAAATAAAATGATTTATGAATACTGCTTTTTAACACTGTTCTTATGTCATAATTAAAAATAGTGGTCACACACGCTTGATCGGTATTGCGGTAGTGTTTAACAACTCTAGCATTTTCTATATAAAAGTATGTAGAAAATTAAACAGGGATTTCTACAATATGTAAATCTACTTCGGACAACATTTAACTAACACCAAGGACGAAATATTATATGTTTATATCCATTAAAAATATACAAGTGTAAGTCAATAAGCCGTTACGAAAAACAATTTTTTAAAACCTAAGAATGTAAAAAGTCAAAAATGCATTTAGTGCTCACATCTAACCCTTCAACTGGCATAACAAAACATCAATGTCAATGGCATATTTGCACCAGCGCACATTGCTTAACTTAGCTGGCCAAAAGTAAATTTTTTTACATAAGCCTTCAATATGTCTTTTCAAAGGTAAAACTTCATATAAAAAAAGATTATTTATACTAGTTTTTTTATTTGAAGTTCAACTTTTGTTAAGAAAAATTGATGGCTAATGTAGACGTGAAGTCATGCATTTAATATTTGTAATAATCCGGGGGAAATCTCTAATATCGCTATATAGTTTAGAGCGTAAAGTATCTGGTGTCGGGTGAGAAATATATATATATAACTATGGTTTGCCAGCAGTGAATATCAACCTGTGCTCACATTTCTGTTCCCTAAAGCCTAGTACTCTGTTCGAATTTGTGAAAAATGTTGTGCAACATTTATTATTTCACAAGGAAAATTTGACATTTAAAATGTGGTGTCTATCTCGCGATTTGGAAGAATTTTACGATTTTATTGCTTTTAAGTATACCACATTGCTTTACAAATGTTAACAAAAGCCAGGTGATCAGCTGTTGTTTGAAAAATTTCGCATGAAATAATGCCCATTGTTTTATTTCACAGCTTTGATAAAATGTTGCGAGAAAATTTCAATGTTTTTCCACAGCAAAAACAGAGTACTACTTCAGCAACAGTTTTTCATGACTTTTTCACACAAATTTTTTATGTATGTATGTAGTTTGACAGTATTCCGCATAAAAAACTGAACAGAGTACCGGGCTTAAGGGTTGGCAACACATCATGAATCGTTTAACGCCAGAATAATGCTTGCAAATTGTGGAAATACTTTGTAAAAAATTAATGTTTTCGAAAATTTCATATAACACTTCGTCTATTTTATGGCCAACATCATCGACCTAATGAGCAAGCAATTCATACATAACATAAGCAATCGATACAAAACTATTAACAAGACAAAAAAATGAGCGTATGAGAATACTGCTGCTGTAGCGAAATGAGCAAGGAGCTGCCATTATGTTGAATGGCGGCGAACGCTATTGAGACATGCTGACTGAATTTTTGTTTTGAAAAATTGAATCAGCTCAACATCAACTAAATTTAGTTCCAACAAGACCCATAACTTAAAAATTGGAAAATCAATTTGGTGACAATTTCACTTCCAGAAGTTGTAACTTTTATTGGTCCCCTCGTTCGTGCGATGGAACGCATCTGGCTTACTTTTTATAGGGCTATGTTAAGTCCGTAGCCATTCTTGATGTATTAGAAATCAATATTCCAGCCACCATTTCCGCTATGTGGAAAAGTAGTCAAAAATTGGACTGATCGAATAGAGCATGTAATTCGTAGCCGCCCTGGACAGTTGACGGAAATCATATCTAAAAAATAAATTGCACGAAATTATCTACCAGATTATAATAAAAGAATTGTATTCCAACAATATTTTTGTTATTATCATTTTAAGTTCTGATGCAGGCAGCTAAAAAAATACCTTTTATATTGACATTAATCGTCCGTTAAGCTTAGTACTAATTTTTCGCATGTATTTGGACGATGCATCGTATCTGGATATATGTCTCTGGACGATGTCACAAGTATATTATATATCATTATTTTATTCAAGGATTGCTGCAAGCATAAATTTTGATAAACGATTGTATCAGCGAGCATCAGCTGGTATGCTATCGGACGCGTGCACAGGTTGCGAATAATTGAACGCCCAGTAGATATGATGGGCAGCTGTGAATAACACAAAACAAGTAGTCCCCAACAATTCCAGAGATTCTAAGGGGAGAGTCTCGCACTAAATATCCGAGTGCCCACAATCCTTAGACCTTTGTTGCGAGCAGGTGGCGCCAACAAAAAACTATCCAACAATAAAGCAGAGTCTGGTATGCTTTCACCGGTAGCCCTGGTACCAGACTTGGATGCGATTGACCAATAAAAAGTCCCTCTTAAACACAATTTATTACAACCGAAAGCATGCGGCCCTAACCTAGTTTACAGTGTCCTTGGAAAGTTCTAAAAAGAAGGAGAATTGCTGCAACAAAAGTATTTAGCTTTAGGGAGCACTTTAAAAATAGTGAAATTAAACTCTGGCGTAATTTTGACAAATTCAAATAGTTTAAAAGATTTTGACGTTTTTTTAAGAAGTTGGCGAATTTGTATTGAGAATGTGTATTTACACAGGCCTATTATGCGGAGCATATATTTAAAGTACAAGAATCATTTTGTATGGGCACCCCACACCAATATTATAATAATAATATTATTATGTATTCTGTGAATTTTCTAATGGTCTAACTAAACTATAACAGCATGTGATGGATGATGTTATCGGCATAGCTAACATGTTTAACTATGTTTTTGTAAAGACTTATTGACTTCTTCCCGTATTTTGTATGAATAATAGTGCATTAGAAAACATATAGATAGATCTCTACTAGATATATTTAACTACTTGTTGTGAAATCATAACAGATATTCTTCGTTACCGCCTAAAGTTGCAACTTCGTCTTCATTTTCATTATCATCACAACTACTGTCATCGTCTATGTAACTCACCTTGGCCACTTGGGTGGCGAGCAACAAAGGTTCACTCTCACGACAATTGTGAAAATTGTTGAAATGATTGTTTAGATTGTGAGTCAAATTGGGCGAAGAAGATAACGACGATGTCTGTTGTTGCTGTTGATAGTTCTTATTGCTAGGATGTTGTTGATGATTATAATTTTTTAGATGTGATAGATGGTTATTAAGATTGTGATGTTGTTGTTGTTGTTGCGAGGACAACATTGCCGGATGATGCTGATACAAATAATGATGATAATTATTTAATGCAGTAGTAGTAATAGTTGATGTTGGCGTAGTAGTAGATGTTGTTAGAATTGTTGTAGTTGTGTGGATGGAGGATGCATGCATTTGTTCACGTTTACCATTACCACCATTAGCAGCACCATACAATAAGTTATTGAAATTTTCCAGCGGAGCGTAAGGATCATGCATTTGTTGCTGCTGTTGCTGTTGTAGATGTTCAATTTGTATTTGTTGTGGTTGTGGTTGTGGTTGTTGTTGATGTCGTCGGTTGTGTTGATGGTGATGATGCATTAAATGTTGTGAGAGAGGAGTAGGAGGATTATTATAATTATTAAGAATATTATAACAATAATTGCTAGGATTTTCAATAATATTAAATTATTCACGGAACATTACCGATGATGATGTCAGGGATGATGCTGGTTGCAGACTTTGGAGATTTTGATGATGCTGTAGGGCGTGTGGTACATTGGATACTGCTGATGTAGATGATAGAGGAGGTGGTGGTTGTGAATGTGTTTGAGGTAAAGGTTGTTGCTGTTGTTGGTTTATGGAATTAGGATTTAAACCCATACTGCTTATAGAATTATTAGAATGTTGACGTTGATGTTGCACAGCCGTTTGCTGCTGTGCATTTCCAACGACACCGACACCGACACCGCCTCCTCCGCCACCACCTAAATAATTGTTGTAACCATTAGTGAAACCATTTTGATCATTGCCATTATGTTCACCGTTATGGCCATTCTCATGTATATTGGGTAGCCCACCATTAGCCAAGAACGGTTGCTTTTGCAGTTTACTATTCATTCTTTGCTGCTGCTGCTGTTGCAAATGATGTTGATGATGTTGCGGCTGCATATGTTGCAACAGTAGTTGTTGTTCTTCATTTATGGAGTTGGCTTTAATTACGACATTATTGCCCTCATGTTCCATGTTATTGAAACTAAAATCTTTCTTCACGTTATACGTTTCGGAATTCATGTTAACATGGTAATTGTTGTCTTGGAATTGGGTTTGTTTTTGATAATATTCTGTCGATTGTAGTTGGGTGGCCAGTTGGGTTTGTGGCAGCTGGCCAAAGGATGGCCGGTTACCAATCATAGCATTACGAACTTCGCCATTTAAGCCATTGCTAGAGTTATCATTTAGGAAATAGGTGATCATATCACCTTTTCCCTTAACCTTAATAGTACCACGACATCTGTTAAATAAAAGGAAATTAACCAAAAATTCTCAATAAAATATTGGTCCAAACTTACTTAAATTCAAAATGTGATCCCTGCAGGCTCTCAACAACTTCTTGGGTAACTTGTGTATAGCCTGGTATACCAGTTGAGTCCATACGGCTGGCCACATTAACTGTATTGCCCCATATATCATACTGAGGTTTGCGGGCTCCTATGACACCAGCCACCACAGGCCCAATATTTATGCCTAAAATCACAATTTTTAGAATTAACAATATAATATGTTGTTGATTATTCAAAAACTTACCAACTCTTAACATAAAATTATTATAGGAATGACTATTTATTTCCTGCAATGACATGCGCATAGCCTTGACATATTCTACTAAAGCGGTCATATGACGCCGCACAGAATTTTGATCCACTGGATTGATTTTATATTCTTAACCGAAATAAAGTACAAATCAATTAGTATATTTTATTCTTAATTTTTATTTTATAATACCTGGTATTAAACCTACAACAGCCATATACGTGCTACCCACAGTTTTGATTTTATCAATACCATAAAAACGCTCTTCCTTTAGTAACTGAAGAGATATTGAAAAATAAAAGAATTATTGTTATTTCAAACCTGGTATTGGTTCAATAATACTCGTTTAACGAACCTCATCAAAATCTGCTATTATTTCATTAAGCAGACGTAGGCATTCTAGACCTTGATCGGATCCATCCATTTCCGTATAAAATTCATGGAAATTTGGCACACTGGCAAATATAACACCGACTTTGGCATAACTTTGATGATATAGTTCCTAGGTTTAAGAAAGAAGAAATTAGTTTGAAAAATTTCTACATGCAAAGAAAAAAATGTGGTTGAGGTAACCATAATCTAAGAGCAACATAGTATGATTAAATTATATAACTGTATTCAAATCATATTATTATTAAATATTAAAACAATATTATGTTAGCACTGAATTATTGTCAAACCTGATAATGACGTTGAAAAAAAATACTAAAAATAATATTATAATCAAGTATATATGTAAATTTTATAATTAAATTAAACAATTATTGTATGATTAGAAATTACGAAATGTCATATGAATTAGGCCAGTCTGTTCTAACATTTTTGGTGTAAATATTTATTTTTTGTTTATTAACAAAATGGTCATAAAATACATGACCGTTTCATTAACATATAAACTGGAAAACATAATATTCACTTTTTATTATAAATTTGCTAAAAAATTAGCTACATTGTCATTATTTATTACTTTTTCGTAATTTTGTTAAAACAACAAATCAATAAAATCTGATAACTGATAACAAACCATTAAATTATAAAATTAAAACCAAAACCAAAGTATTGTTTAAATATAATTAAAAATGGTTCATTGCAACCATATATTGTTACAGATAACATAATGTGATTCTTGTGTCCAAGCCACAGCTGTATTTTTTCTCTGTGTGTAGATATATGAATTAAATGAAATAACTTTTGACAATTCGGCAAATCACGTCCTATATGCCGAATTCAGTGAATTTTCATATATCGCACTTGTTCCTCTAAAGAGAGTCAACTCAAAATTTTTTAATTTTCACTTTTTGTAAGAAATCGATGTACAGTGGTCATATCTGCGCACTGTAAAATTTTTACATCATTTCGCTACTCCTTCGCCAAAAAAAAAAAAAAACAGTTTTATCACTCATCTTGATATCAAGAACACAGTTTTTTGCCTTCACAGGAAATTTTTAAATTTTAAGTTGACTCTCTTTAGAGGAACAAGTGCGATTTGTATCTTTAAGTGAGATGTCAGGTCTGTTAAAGATGAATCATTACAGATAGTTTTCCGCGGTTAAACAACGAAAACCATTGTAGAGTTACAAGCCCCTAAACGTAGGATAAAAGTCACGGGAAAAGTAGCCCCTCATTCTCTATGATGGGTAATTGGTGAGGTCCTTTCGGAGTGCTTCGTGGTGGCAGGGGTTACGACCAGCATTGTGGTGTTGGTGCAATGCTGGTCAATTTGCTGTGGCATACTCAACAGAAGACAACAATTGATGACAGAAGTTGGGTGGTCTCCGTACCTTTAAGCAAGAGGTAAGAACATGATCCAGCAATTGCCATGTTCTAAAAATTGCTACTAATTGCTCCGTTGCTACGTCATGGGAGGGCGCTATATGACGCATTGTATTCATTCAGTGGTAAGATCATCGTCAGGTTAAAGCTAACTGCTAGGTACTGACATAAATCTTGATCACAACAAATCCAAAGTGTTCCTAATGTATTAGTGTTAATATAGGAAGCAAATATAGTTATAATCAGGAATATCTGTTTGACAGACATGTGCAGGAGGAATAAATAAAAAAAAAAAATTGTTTGAGATAAATTGTACTCCATATTTTGAAAAAAAAAAAACTGGAGCAGGTTATCGAAATATTCAAAATTTTAATATTAAAATGCTTATAACTCACTGCATTTAAGAAATAATTTGCAGATAAGAGCAGGGATCGAAAATAATTAATTAAATTAAACATCAATTATTCTTTTGTTAGATTTTATAATAAAATATTCCCCTGAAGAAGTTTGCAAAAAACAAACGAAACGTTGAGAAAATAATAAAATGATTTCATTTTATTATTTATATTTAGAAACAATTAATTGAGCATAACAGCCTGAAGAGATAACTATAATCTCTTAAAAACAGAAAATAATTATTATTTTATAAATTTTAATATAAAGAAAAAAAGAAATCATAATGAAAGAAAATTGCTACACGATGAAGAAGTAAACCAGTTTTATATTTTGCTTACAAAATAAAAGTTATTTTTGGAGTTTTATTGTTTGCCCGCCATTTCCTGAGCGATATTTTGTTCGATATTGCTTTTCAAAAACCCTTACTTTTTTAGTTCCGCCTTAAATTATGCTTCAGTTATGGTTATGTATTTACTTTATAAAACAGCGCCCTCTGTTAGTGGTTAGTGCTTCAGTTATGGTTTATGTATTTACTTTACTACTAAAACAACTGTGTACTTTTACTGCTTTTTCTCCACTTTTTTTGGAAATAAGATATTTTTGCGGAAAAAAGTATACTATATTGGGACCAGCATACTTAGGTACCCCCTTAAAAATTTTGTTAAAATCCATCCAGTAGTTTTTACGTGATGTGAACGCAAAAAAAAAGCAGACAGACAGACGGAAATGAGTTACTATTGTAATATGTGTATAGATGTAAATAGATTGAAAAATAACAGTTATTTCTTAAGTTTAATTTTTTCCTTAAAAAATAATATTTATTTTTTGTGTTTTATTTTTTGCTTAAAAAATAAATTTTATTCTTTTTTATTTATTTATATTTTATATATATATATATATATATATATATATATATATATATATATATATATATATATATATATATATATATATATATATATATATATATATATATATATATATATATATATATATATTATATTTTTATTTATCCAAATTTACGGGTATATAGTTTTGAGCATGTTTTGCATAGAGCCGAATTACATTATGCAACTTTTGCCTCTGCAATCTTTCTCGTTTCTTCTTTAATATTGCATTTGTGTTTATATCATGTAATTTTTGTTGCAGTAATTTGCATGGATGTATATATTTGTTTACATTTTAAACTTCAAAATTAAAACTACGAATGAGAGAACAAAACGAATGTCAAGAGTACATGCATATGTGTACTCTTTTTAGTTCCTATCTCCCCTCCCGCCAACTAATGGAAAATTCCAGCGACAAAATTTGCATAATGTAACTTGGGACATAACGGTCATACAACAATGTTACTGGTAAAAGAGAATTTTACCCCTAGAACCCATTATAACTGACCTATTTTCTTAGAAAAAAATTAAACTTAAGAAAGAAATGTTATTTTCCAAGCGAAAAATAAAACTTATTATTTTTCAAGCAAAAAATAAAAATAAAAAAAAAATAATTATTAAAAAATTATTTTTTTAATAAAACTAATAACTGTCCCTGGGTAAAAGTATAATTTTGTAGGTATCAACTAGATCTTTAAGACTATGTTTAACTAATTAAATAATATAAATAATTTAAAAATTGAGCAAAAAATGAAGAAATGCGAAACTCTAAAATAATTTGCA
>OX451218.1:87745023-87814967 GCA_949628195.1 Phasia obesa
ACAAAAAATTAAGAAATGCCAAACTCTTAAATAATTTGCAGCTGCGAGGTACTCAAATTTGAGACCATATAGCGCCACCTATGACAAGTGGATGGTAACCAGCGTTAACACTTAAACTTAGATCAGTGATGCACAAATTTATTTTGTACTAGTATTGGTGAGAATTCGAGAGCAATTTTAAAATACCGTGATAAGCAAAAGTCACCCCAAAGATTTTCATTGAAAAATTAAATCAAAAGAAATTGTCTACGTTAATGCTGTTATGACAGTTTCGCAAAAGCAATATATGTTTCAAAGACGTAGAACCAATTTTATTACGTTGTTTAGTACAAATGAATTTTAAGTCCGAAAAAATTTGTTCACATAAGTATGTGGACGGGAAAAATTAAAGAATTTTTTTATGAGTTCAGGATAGAGTTATCCAAAAAAAAGTTTTCCAAAATAATACACTGTCTATTTCCGGTAGAGCTTTTAACTCGCTTCGTAATATAATAAGTTCTATTTGTATTTTGTATTCATATTTACTAATATCAACATCAAACAAAAAGTATCTAAGTCTTAGATACTTCTATGCTATGCTCGTGTCAAATTTTGAATCAATCGGAATTGCCCTTTTGCAAATGGCTGAATTATTTTTAAAATATTTTGATTCTGACCCACTGTGCAGTGTTATTTACTCGTTCTTTTACAACTTAAATAAAGTTTTAAAATTTACTACAGTGAAAGAAGGGAATTTATTATTAAATTTTATTATTGTTTAAGAGTGATTTAGTTAATTAGCGATTAAGTAAAAGTTGTTTAGATTTAATCAGCCCCATTTAGTTATTTCAACCCTTATATTTTCTAAGTAATATTAATAGCTTTTTGTTTGATTTTTCCATAATCAATATAATAAAATAAAAATATAAACCCTGACCTTTAAAGGATTGACATAAATAGAAAATAAAAACCCTTTATTAAACAGATTTAATAAGTTAACTTACCATATTACTGCGAAATTGATTATCAAGAAAATGAGCTGCTACATGGGCTGGTAACAAATTGTGCAGAATTCTTTTGTTGGACTCTTGCAAAACATCCATTTCCTTTTTCTCTTGAGATGCCTGTAATTGCCATAGAAAATCTAACCTTGCTGTCCACTCAACTAAACGACCATGTACCAGAATGGCAATCATAAAAATTAAAATACGAGCCAATGAGATTAAATGAAGTGGAATCGAGGCGCTACAATTTGTAAATATTGTAAAATACACATAGAGTGAGAAAAAAAAGAAGAGTAAACATTTCAAAGGAGAGAGGGCAAACAACAATACGTCAGTATTTGAAATGGAAAGAAAATGTACACACAGATGTTAAAACTTACTTGACACGACTGTCATAACAATCAAAGATATTTGTGTGGGATAGCTCGATAAATAAACTATAAATTACACCCATCATAACAACCAGTAAAGATTTAAATACTATGGGCAACCTAGAACATGAAAACCAAAATTAAATTTATCAAAATGTAAAAAAAAATATATTTTCTTCTTAAGTTTACCTTAAAAACACCGATACAGAGAGTAGAGCAAATGTAGCAGAGAGTGAAACATACTGAGGTAGAGAACATTTTCGATGAGCCTCGCTTTGATGCGCCATCATTAGGAGATCCTCCTCAAAAGTAGGAGCCGATGTTGTAATGTTACTAGAACAGGGATGATCGGATACACAAGTAAACTGTAACGATAAGTTTTATTAATAACATAATAATATTTATATAAGTATGTTTGCATTTAAGTTTTTTTACACCTATGTCTCTTGTAACCTGGATATTAAAAACGAAAAACGGCGAGCATAAAGCTCAGCATCTTTAATATTCAAAGGGCTCAATGACATAGTGAGATTAGTGTAGTGTTTTCGCACAAAAAAAAATAATAATGATAAATCGGATGAATAAAACATTTATTTCTACGACTTACGAAACAATTGTTTGTTATAGAGAAGTCATATTCTACTATAGCACACCAATGATGTTTGTGAATCCGTAGAAATATATGAGGCAGTTTACAGAAGCATTAGAAGAACTTGCTTAAACTCTCTCTCTTTTTTTTTTTCATAAATTGTTTATTGTATCTTCAATATTTTTGAACTAACAATAATTACTCATATCTTAAGTCTAAAATAAAAATATACTTTTTAAGTCCAGCCAGTGTTAGACAAAAATAATGTTTGTTTCACGGATTTTGAAATCATTTGCGGGTCATCCCTCTAATGTACGGCCGAGAAAAGCAGTATCTCTTCTTTTTAGTCGAATGTAACCAGGTTCATTCAGCATGTTACGCGCCAAAGGGTTTGGATGAGATTCAAGCCTCTTTAGAATTGATATTGATATTGAAACTCTCAGCATGGTTTCAATATCCTCTGGATGTTAATATAGGAAAACCTATATGAGGATGACTTGTTAGAAAAGTACCCAGCAAAATATTACGTTTATTTGGAAGCAGGTTTGTGAGGGAGAGAGTAATATACTCTCGCTTTCAACCTGCTTCAATAAGATATGATTTTTGTTTGCGATGTCCCACTTGGTAGGTCTCTTTGCTTCACCAAATTCTTTATAAAAACTTTTCGCTTATATACCTACATCCGCGTAAGCGAGACAGTTCTCTTTGTTTTACTAAATTTTATAAAGAAAACTTATTCGCTTACATACCTGCATCCTCGTAAGAGAGAGAGGATGTAGTTTGTTATTATTGTCTTACAACACTGTTGAGCAAATTCAAGTTAGCAAAAGTTAGGTCGATTCTGCGAGCGATAGGTGAAAATAGAGGCTAAGTTAGAAGAACCGTATCGCGGCTTTTGTTTATGTTAGTTCGAATTTTTTTTCGAAGGTCGATTAAGTTTGCATTTGTGATAATTTTAAGAGTCTACCTATTATGGTTTAAAACTTAGGCCATATACATGTAAATCACGTCACTATTGGAAAACCCTTTAATTTTTAGGCTTATTTTTATACTTGTTTATACAGCGAACTATGTTTTATTTACTGTTTGCAAATTTAAAGTTATGTCTCCTAGAGTTCAAGAAATAAATACATATACGTGAATAACATGTCTCTATCGGTACACCCTATAAGTTGGTAGTATTTTTTGCTATAGCGGCAACAGTGAAAATTTCAAGAGTTTACCTATTACAGTTCCAGAGATAAAAGGTGGTGGCAGACGGATGGACGGACAGGCGGATGGACGGACAGCGTTACGTTGTTACCCTTTGGGTACGGAACCCTAAAAATGAATAGTTGAACCAGGTGCTGATCAAATATGTGTCTATAAAAATACGGAATATTATTCGTATAGTCGTTATTCTTTCACAATTTTATGGTTGCCATTTTGGGAACTAAAATTAACAAGTTTAGGTTGCTAGTTGCCATACGTAATACAATTTCGGCAACTTACAACGCAACTGCGGTTGTGTTGCCATCCATAATCGACCTATAAAACTTTATACGTGAAGAAAAAGACTGGCTGAGGTGGTACTTGCCATACAAAATGAAGTATTATTATCGTGTACCATAAGAACTATTATAGGTACAGACTTGAAATTTTGCCCAAGTAACCCTTACTTAATTGCTAGAATGGGCGTGGTAATTCTCATACAAACAAAAATCATTTTTGTGTAATTAGAGAACTAAGGTCGGGTCTTAAAGTTTTGTACGAGGAGTGAAAATTTATAGTGAGCATTGCCGCACAAAGAAATTACTAGGTACAAAGTAAATATTTATCATTATGTAACTTAGGAACTATAATAGGTAAGGTTTTCAAATTACATACATACTACTAACCCCGTATTATTGAACATAGTCAAGCAAAAAACTGGCTTGGTTTTCCAGTTTAAGTTTGACTTTACTGTTACTTCCAAGTGTTTATTTTAATTTTAGAGGAAGGGGTAGCACACCGGAGATAGCCAGGCCTTAATAATAAACAGCAGTTAAATAGTTTCTAATTTTTTACTATATTAAAAATTGTATTTTACTTTTAAATAACACACTAAGCGTTTTGCTTGAACTAGTGCTTTTTTTGTTTTGTAGTTCTTAAAAATGTTGTTGAAAAATTCTGTCATGTGTTTGTACACTCGAACTGTGTTCGTGTTTAATTCAAAGCATTAAACTGCTTGAACTCGCCCAAGCTCATTGGTATTATATTCAATATTTACTCATACTTATTCAAGCTTGCTTATAAAAACTCTGCAAGCTCATCGCATTTAGCTCGCTGGTCTTCGCTGTTTATTATTGTCCACTCATCGTTACTCGTGTGCAATGAACAGACATGAATTCAATAAAATATTATAATGAGCGTCTTATGAGTTTCGCTTTTTTGTGCTTATGCAGTGCTTTAGTAAGTATGTAGAGATATTAAATTTGTACAACAATAGAGTAGTAACTTGAGATTTTTTATATTTTAAATTTTTTGCGAAAAATCTCCTATTGCAGCATTCAAGGTTTTCATAAAAGAAACGAAAAAAAGATTTTTATATCTAGCGAAAATTTTAAAATATTTAGGGTATTCACAAAGTATGCTAACATGACACATCGTCATTGTTCTAATATTTTATAATAGTTTAAAAATATTGTTGTTGTGTTTCAAACAAAACACGTTCTAAAATAATAAATTTGTTTTTTATATATTTATTGTTTTGTCATACAATTCAGTAGAAACCTAAGTTTATATCTTTCAGAAGCTCCTTATTTTTAAAATATTCTTTTTATCAATTGACAAACTTAAAATAGTGTACAATAATCATCACAATAGTCATATTTTTCCACGGTATTATTTTAAAAAAATATGACTTCATGTCACCTTGTGAATTCCCCAATTTAGTATGGTTAAACAAATGCATGTACATATGTACGTACATTTAATATATTTATGTGTGTAAAATAATTTTGTTTTTATATGTATATCTAAAATCTTTACTTACCACATTTACTTGACCCACGGAGTAAATCAAAATAACGGTAAATATTGTTATGGCCATACGCAGTGTAAAACTTTGTGATAAATCCCAAATAATCCATTTCAAACGCACGGCCAACAAAAGCATTAAAACAGCACTGACCCATACAAAAGCCGTTAGGAATAGTAACAATAGTATCAAAGTCCTAGGTAAAGCAGTTACCTGCATGGCTGCTCCCAATATCAACAGCAACAGCGAACAGCCCATAGCTGTAGTGAAACCCAAATCAAAATCTTTACGATATTCTCTCTCCTTATCGCTCTCACGAAATCTTAATGTAATGCGATCCACATGTTCGGATTTATCACAATCTACCGAACGAGCATTTATGGCTTGTGAGAGAAAACGATTTACACGATTTGTGGGCTGATGATGTACCGAAGAATGACGCTTACGAAAGGGTCTCTTTAGTTTATCGGTTACTTTGGACTATTGTATGTTTGTGTGTGATATTTTTCATTTTATTTTTTATTTAAGAAGTTTAAATGAAATTTAAAAATGTTTTGGAAAAATTAGAAATAAATTATTTTATTTAGCAAAAATGTTTAGAGAATGTGTTGTAATTAAAAAAATATTTATGATATTTCTTACACCCAACGACAAAATGTTAGTACAACAAATAACGTTTACATGCACTAATGAGTCTGATGTTATGTTTTCAGCGGATATACTTGTATACTTATTTCTAAAACTAAACATGCTTGTCTAAAGTGAAGTTCTGAAGTAAAGGTTGCTTTAACAAAATTTATAATGAATTCTGTTCAATAAAATAAAAATAATGTTTTTGGTTTTGTTGTTAGAAACATTTTAACGATTTCCAAGTCATGCATGTTGCAAAGAAATCAATACAAAATATTTAAACTCTTTAACAACTTCCGGAACTAAAAATTTTAAATGTATCGCTCCTTTTATGTAACATAGTCATATCTCAAAAATCTAAAATTTTAAATTTATATAGGTTTGTAGCTTCAAAATAAATTATGTCTTAAAATAAACAAGTTATATGCATTTAAAAAAATTAAATTTTGGAAATTTTCGGTACCCCGCACAGTGTGGTAGATCCGAGATCTACTTCTCACTTATTAATTAAATAAAAAATGAGTTGACATATATAAATGATCATAAAAAATTAATTTTTTTTAAGATTTTTTTTCAATAAAATGAGGCAAATTTTATTTTAATTTATTCACTTTCATATGCATCGTTAAAGATTATTTCTCCTCAAAGGAATCAACAGATAATAATAAAAAACTTATTTTGTTATCAAACCTTAAGGGTCGATTGAAAAGATCTGTATTATGTCTACTCTCGATGTTTTTCTGGTAAACAGCTCTCTAAATTTCCTCGTGTCCTTATTTCTTGCATATTGAGCTTCATCTGACAGCTGTCCTATAGGAAGAATGCAAGACCTTATTATGGCTTTTCCATGAAA
Organism: Phasia obesa; assembly: GCA_949628195.1. Lineage (NCBI taxonomy): Eukaryota > Metazoa > Arthropoda > Insecta > Diptera > Tachinidae > Phasia > Phasia obesa. The sequence goes on from OX451218.1 coordinate 87,751,448, forward strand.
AAGGATTTTATGAACGCTAAATGGCATAAAGTACCATGGTATTCTTTTAGGTATAAATTTCGTGTGACAACAATAAAACTTTTAAAGTATCCAAAATCATATGAAACATCATTATCAACATCATCATTCAGATATGAAATATCTGAACTCTTTTCTGCTACTCTAAAGAATCGTCTAGCAGTATTACCGTCATTCATATTATCTCCTTATTGTTTTGGCATGTCTACAAGCAACCCCATCTCATATCGAAATATCTGTTGAATATTTTTTTTCTTCAGCCACTTTTGCTTTATTTTCCTCTCCTCGAGCTTGCTAGGTCGTTATAGGAATCTAGTATGCGATGTGCAACACACACCGCATAAAATGGATCTATGAATGTAGTGCAGACATTCCAAAGGTTAAACATCGTTCATCCACAATTTTGTTTAAAATCACAGCAGATTCATTTAGTTCGCTCGGTTTCGCTCCTCATATAAAACACGTTTGAGATGAAGAATTTACAATTGTGGAACAAGATTAACGGGAGTACCTGCCTAGTTGGCTTAATCTCACGGTGGTCTTACCACCGAGTGAAATGTAAGCGTAGACTAGCGCCCCCATTGTGTAGTATAACAACACTTTACGATTGCCACCAATCGCAATTTGTGTGTGTACAGTCACAATGAGTAGCAATTTATATAATATGTCAAGCCTTATCCAAGGCAAGCCTAGATCCATATTATAGCCTCTTGCTTAGGGGTTTGGAGACTATCCAAACTCCGTCTGTTGAGAGTGCAACAGCACATTTGATTGACCGTGCACCATACCTACATAAATCGATCTTAAACCACAACCACCACGTGTACCCCCGACGGGGACCTAACCAAAAACCGGTGACAGAGAGGATAGGCTCTCTGTGGGGCCACCGATTCCCGTGTTACCAGTCCTTTGGGCACTGGTCGGGCCTCGAAGAGAACCCGTATGTTTTAACACACAGACCTTTTCTTCCAGGTTTAGGTTCAAAGCATTTGCCATTCCTGCAGTGACGGTTGAAACCCCCGGGGGTATAAAGAAGTTACAAATGATAGTGCAGTACAAATTTTACCGTCTATCATAGTAAGCATAAAAGTTGACTCAACAAGAAAATTTTGTTCGCCATTTGTAATAGGGAGTTGGAGACAAATCTCTAATTTCTTGCTGTACTAAATTAACTTCTTGAGAAATTAACTCAGTGGACTCTTTGTCTTAAGATTTGTTTTAACGTCTTCTGGTATATATTGAAGACCACATCTAACCATTATTAATGTCAATAAGATGTCTTTGCGATGCATTTTGTGAGTTTTTCTCCATTCTTCAAAATTTTCCTTTGGTGAAAGAATGGAGGTCATACTGGAAAAGTGAAGAATAATGTATGGCGGTCGTTGTTTTTGTTTTATCTTAAAGTGAACATTTGAAAGATTAACCCAAATATAGTTTTACACCGGAACTATACGAAATAAACCGCTTTAACTTTGCTTGAAAAAGGGAAATATTTAATTTTTTACACTTTCTGAACTTCTAACAAAAAGAAACTGTTTTTAAATGCTTACAGTGGAAATAATTAAATGAAAATTGCAATAAATTTCCTTGAAATATAGCTGAATAGTAATACACAAAATTATGATAATAAAATCACAGTAGGCTTTTTAATCAGGATTCTGTCATCCAAAAAATAATGCTGCTTTTTTTAAAGCTTACTTTTTCCTAATCAGAACTAAAAACAAAACATGAATTACAGTTATCTATTGTATTGAGAAGCTTATTAAACCATCAGAAGGAATGTTGCCAGACATTTTTTTTAATGTTTTCCAGCTAGATTTGTGATTTACCACACTGTGCCACATTTTTTTTTAATTTTTGAATTTTTTGGGGGTTTTGATTGATTGTTATGAATGCCATTAAACTACATTTCTTGACAAAATTTTACACTTCTTCAATCAAAAATTATGCTTTTATTAACAAAAAACAGAGGGGCGTATAGTGTAGTATAGTTTTCATTTTACAAAGAATAGTCCTAATTTGAAGCAAAAACCTTTTTTATCTATAAACAAAACTTTTAAGTTAAAACTTAAGATACATACATATATGTATATGTACATTTTTTATTCACTTAGATCACAAAGCATACATTTTGAGAACTTTGAATAACTTGGCCATTATTTTTTGTTGCAACATGACTACATTACTTTAAGGGAGGGTTACATGCTTGTTTGTGTTTAATTTTTCAAATGTTTGGATAATAAAGTTTAAGGTCTTGGACATACAAGGGATTCAGAAACAAAAGTTTTCAAATTCGATCTCTACATCGATTATATATTGACATTATCATATTTAATATTTAAAATATTTACGTTTTTCCAATTAGTTTAACAAATAATATTATAGTGGTAAATAAAACCAAAAATATTAATAAAAAAAATTTTACCAAATTGTGTAATAGAAAGAAACTAATTAACAAATATATTTTGAACAAATAAATTTCAGTTTAGGACACGTCAAAGACTTTTGCCTGCTAGCATTTAAATTTATTTTGTTTTAAATTTTTTCTTTAAGTTGAACCCTAAACAGTAATCCAAACATTTCTTAAAAAAGAAAACACATTAAATAAATAATTTAAAATCAATCTGAAGAATCAACATCATAACATCGCATTTTAAACAGTCAGATTACTGCCAGTTTTTGTATGACGAACGAAATAAGCGTATCGATAGAAAGAGTTTTTAAAACAATTTCACGCACTCACTACCTTCAAAATACGCTCTCTGGCAAGAAATTATAATAATAAAAAAAGTTTATGAATAAGAGTCAAAAGGCAACTAAAATAACACTGTGTTACAAAAAAAAAAAAAATCTGCAGGCCAGATTAAGGATTTATTTTTAACCGAACAATGACGCGATATCACACCAATAAAGACCCTCAAAACTGATCTGCCCAAATCTAGAAGTCTGTTTATTGTTAATGTAGGGGGAATATCGAATCAGACCACTTTCATAATGGGTCCCTTTTCATTCTAGTTTTGTGCGCAATGACTATAGGCAACCGATTTGTAATTTACGGCATTCTTACTTTCATTGAGGCACATGCTACCACCAGCCTTTACTCTTGACTTTAGAGATTTCAGACTCTCGACTGGTACCTATCGGCCTTCTTTTCCATCGGCGATGTTCGAATAATTGGTAGCATTTGTTCAAGGCTCAGGTCCCCCATAGCATTCACATTTAACAAGCTTATAGCAGTGGTCCTCACTCTAATGCCACCCAGTGCTGGACATTCACACACAATGGGTGCTGCCACCTCAGTCTCTTCCAGGCACAGTGCTAAAGTCATCTACTTAGATTTTCATGTTAACTTAAGATGATACTTAAATTTTCCATGACCTGTCGCTGACGCAGTTATCCAGTTTAAGGTACTTCTATTATGTCTAGCAGCTTAATGGCCTTTCTGCCAAGGGTCTATTTGAGATCCATTCGAGCCTCTCTACATGTAGTAGCCTCTCTCCAGCTATTCAGGTTTAGTGAGTTCAGCCTATTCAACTAGCTGTAGTAGACTTAAGATATGAGTTATTATTGTTAAAATAATAATAATTATTAATAAATTAAAAATAAAATAGCGGAGTTCAGTGTTCGATGCAAATGGTCTTGCAAAAGTGCAAGTGCATAATGTCATAGCTCTTTTGTGAAATCCAACAACAAAATACCTATTGTTTTTGTTAAATTTGAATGGTATAACGTATTTGAACTTTCGCAAGACCATTTGCATCAACTACTGAATACCGCTACTATTTTTTTAACGAGTTTAGTTAATAAAGTACTGCGATTTTTTTTATTATAAATTTTAGAATCCTTAGTCTGGCCTACAAGCTGCAATAAGAAATTTATTTAATTTTATTATTTCTTTGTCAGTATTTTGTGACACAGTGTTACTATTTTGGATATTTTTTTTTGTTGCAAAATTAACAATTTTTCTCAAAACCAGCAAATGAATGGGAAGTGGTAAAAACAAAAACAAAAACAGATAACAACTTGTAAAAATGTTTTCGATTTCTTTTTTCAAAATAATGGTTTTATGTTTTTCGATTTCGATTCTTGCAAACAACAAATCTCACTTTATTTTTGTGATATCTATGAATGCGACTAATCGTATTCGAAGTTGAATTAGAAGTTGTTCCTACTTGTATGGTAACACCGCCACCTGGTGGTGTTGGAGCATGTAAGATTTTTTGTAGTCGTATTACCTAGAGAAAAAAAACACAAATGAAACACAAAAACAGACGTATAATAATAAAATGAAAGAAAAAACAAACAAATAAAAAATACGTAAAATATTTTCAAAGTAAAATAATAAAGAATTTGTTAAATAGTTTAAAGATTTAACATAAAATAAATTAAATTAAGAAAAAAAAAAAAAAATTAAAAAGTCGTTTTAAAAATAGAGAAAGAAAATATAATAAGAAGAAATAGAAAAGTTTATATATTTTTAATGGAAGTAGCAGGTTAATAATTAACAAAAATTTAACAGACAGGGTGGTATGCTACTAATTTAAAATGTATTAAATTATGAAAGTTTTTTTTATGTGTTTCTAAATACAAGTACGTTTGCAGAGTTTGAATTATTTTACAAATGTAGTTTGCTTATAGTTTTAAAAATTATTCAGTTGCTTTAATTTTATTTTTGTTTCATTTTTATACTTTTGAAGCACTAAGAGAAAAGGTTTTAAAACCCTTTTCTAATAATAATAACAATAATGATAATAATAATAATAATAATAATAATAATAATAATAATAATAATAATAATAATAATAATAATAATAATTTTAATAATAATTATAATAATAATAATAATAATAATAATTATAATAATAATAATAATAATAATAATAATAATAATTATAATTATAATAATAATTATAAATATTATTATTATTATTATTATTATTATTATCTGTACTGTACTGCGGTGTTTTTATGCAGTAAAATATCCCTTTAGTAATATGAGATCACTATTATTAAGTGCCTATGAGATTTACCCCTTGATAGCGTTATAGAACGCATTGCTCGTCACCGAGACAAGCGCTATTCGACTTGAAATGACAACAAAAAAATCGAACTCAATTAGGATATAATCATTTTTGATGATTGTTCTCTTATAGTCGTTAGAACAGCAGCAAGAATACGTCCTAAAAGTAAATAGATGTGTCTCAGTACTGTTATTGTGGGTTGAAGAATACACAGACACTGCTGGATAAGTAACAACAGACGAAAAAAGGACCGGCTGAAATTTTTTGTAGACCAGAACCAAGACCAGAACCAAGACCAAGACTCAAGTATCATCTGGTCAAGCTAGCAAAAAGGACTTAGGATCACTGGCAGAAGCTTTTTAATTGTGGGTGGCATGGGGACCTGAACCCCACACAAATTCTAGCAATTACTAGAGACTCCGTGATGAGAAAGAAGGCCAACAGTTACCAGTCGACAGTCTGAAATCGCTGAATTTAAGAGTAAAGGCTGGTGGTAGCATGTGACTCAATGAAAGTAAGCTTGCCATAATTACAAATGGGTTGCTTATAATCATTGAAGTCAGAAGGGTGCTGAAAAGAGACCCGTTAAGGAAGCCAAAATTCGTATGCTTGTTTGTCGGAAAGCTATAATAGCCTGCACCAGTGGAGCGATCTGGCTGAAATTTTTCTAGTTTTATGCCGGAAATTCGGTGGGTAAAAAGGGTATTAATATTTTAAACGGGCGTGGAACTCTCCATACAAAGTAACTGTTTATCATCGTGTTACGTGGAAATAACCTTGAAATTTTGTGCAAGTGGCTTTCTTATTTATGTGCTAAATGTAGAAATGTAGAAAAAACGGAATTGAGGGCGTGGTACCTTCCATACAAATTGAAAAATAATTACTTTGTACCTACAAAACTATAATAGTTGGAATTTCGAAATTGTGTACCAGAAATTCCTATATTATTATACATCGTCTGGCAAAACACAGACTAGAATGGAAGAGCGGGCGTGGTATATAGTAAAAAATGATTATTCTGAAATTCTGCACAAGTAGCCCCGATATTAATATACATAGTCCAGCAAAAACCAAATTTGATTAGAACGGGGGCGTGGTGCCTTCCATAAAAAATTAACAATTATTATCGTGTGCATCGGGAACTATGGCTATTATAGTTGTATATTTTGGGCAAGTAACCCCCACAGAATTACGTATAGCTTCGCAAAAAACAGACTGGATTGGTATAGTATAAAAAAATATCTGTTGCTTCTTTATTTTAATCGTCGGTTTTAAAACGTGTTCGTTCAAAACTGCTCGTGTGTGTTATTACGCAGTTAAAAAGGACGGTTTTTGTGAGTTTTACTGTCAAATTTGTATTTTTTGGTTTTATTTATGGAAACAAATTGAAATAGTTTACCATTTGAGTTGCACCTTTGTTGTTATTGTTGCCTTCATGATGCCACCAAGTAAAATAAATACATCTTCAACTGAAGTTAAGAACGTGTAGTGTGTGGATATTGTCGCTGTTCGTGTTTGTAAGTAAGTAAGGGACGCTCTTGACTTTTTATTATTATTGATTTCTTTAATTTATTTCAGCTGCATTAATAGTACACCTTCCGTTGTCTACCTTCTTTTTTCGAAGAGATACAGCCCTCTGTTAGACAAAGGGAATTTTAAAATACTCTGCTTAACTTAAACCGCTTGCAATTTTTATGTTCTGATGTCTGTCTGCCTTTCTTTTGTGTTCGCATCACCTAAAAACTACTAGATGGAGTTAAAAAATTTTTTTGTGAAGAGATACCTTAGTAACCTGTTTCCAATATAGGATATTTTTTTCCGCAAAAATATCTTATTTCCAACAGAAAGTGGTGAAAAATCTGTGAAAGTACGCCGATTTTTTTTACCGATTTAAAGGTACTGCATACTTTATGGCATCTTTTATTTTTGGAAGCGGGATATTTTAAACACAATTGCGCAACATCAGACAGTGTTTTTTTTAAATAATCACAAAATGAATTGAAAGAGCGATTCCTTAAATACGGTTGCGCAATAGATGGCGCTGTTTTAAAATAAAGACAAAATTTGAATTGAAAGCGAGATATTTTAAACACGGTTGCACAATAGATGGCGCTGTTTTAAGATAATGACAAAATATGAATTACTTACTGCCAGATAGTCAATTGAATAAAATCTGTATTCGATTTGTATTTTTACTCTGTGGAATTACATTGTTATTAAAATATTTTAAACACATTTTACAGAGCTTTACAATAATTGTTAGAATTTTAGAATTTTATATAAATTTTAGAATTATATCCAGGGATGGGTACCTTTATATAAAGTAAATATCTAAAAGTCTTAAAATTTGGTGTGAATTTACTTTGAAAGCAAACTCGAACAAAATATTGTCAGTGGGCTAGTATTTAAATAAGTAGCTTTTTTATGTTTAGTGTAATTTCGGCAGTCGGAAATTTTGAACGGTATTTAGTGCATATTAGAGGTCTGCATGGACTTAGCAGATTAAGGAATTTCAAGGGATTTTAACTGTGATTTAATAATTATATATTCAGCCTTATTACGGGTTTCGTTGTCACCCATCGGCAACCATAATATTGTCATAGATTTAAAAAAACAATAAGAATTTCCTGATCTATTACAATATTATTGTTGTCAAAATGTGACGACACCCGTAATTCGGCTAATTATTTGCCTTTATAATAAACCGTTTAAATTATCGATATTCATTGAACCTGGCAATTTTTCAATTTTTCCAAGTGAGCAACAGACGGTCTATTTAAGACCCAAATGTATAAATTTTTTATTATATGCATCAAATTGAAGCGTAAGTAGCGATAAAAAGATTGTAAAAGTTTCTGTTATTGTTTTAAATAGCATGATCAAACACTTTTACTGCGATCATTAGCAAACCAAATCCTCAAATTCTTTCGATTCACTAATTTATGAATGAGATAATAAAGATATAAAAATAGATCGCTGACTGAGCAGGCGACTTGGTTTATACGGACTAAACTGAAAACAAGATTTTTCAAGAAAAAAGCATTTTTTTGTTTGTTTTTGAAACACGTCCAATTTTATTTATTTCTATTGCAACTGTATATGCTTGATAACGAATACCGCAATTTATTCACGTTGTCCGTTTTTTTTTATTTGGTTTAGCATTTCATATTTTAGAACCAGTCTAGCTAGGTCTATTTTAAAACGAACATTTATCGACAAGATTTTATTTGTAATCTATTTTCCTTAAATAACTTTTTGTATCTTCTGAAAATAACTCGCCAATCTTGTAGTTTCACTGATTTTCCTACATTCTGCAATTTTAAAAACCTGTGGGAAATTTATGGCAATCGATATGGATCGAAATTATTATTTATTTTGTTGAAATTTCGCGCGATATCGAATGCCGTAATTTCGTCCCAATTCTAAGAGCTGTTACGGGTTCTGTGTTGTACTGTTTGTGTTTTAAAACTATAAGCAAATCATCATAAATTATAAATTTAGAATTTTGTTTTCAAAGAAATATTTATACAAATTTCGTCAACTACATAATTTTTACACGGATTGAAATATTTAGAAGATCTACTTATATTAATGAAATATTGTTTAGTATTTACACACAACTAATGGTATTCTGGCATTTACAATGTTATCAACACAATATTATCTATAAAAATCTAGTAAATAATTAAAATATCAAAAAATACAACTCATTAGTTGTTACAACATTAATTTAATACATTTAAATTTATTTTTGTTTTTCTTTACAAACATACGACTATAAAACCGAATATTGTTAGTTACTTTTGACACTATACAGAAATGCACTTGTATTCATTTTTAAAATAATTATTTTATACAAAAAAAAAAAAAAAATATTATTATTTATGTTCTTAAACGTTGCCCGGTAAAGTTTTCGAGAAGATAAGGATTCTTTTATTCTGCTGAAGCAAAAATAAAAAGTGATAAGAGTTCACGTTACCTTAAATTGTTGTTGCTCAAATGCTGTTCATTCTAGGTTTGTTGCCAATAAAAGTTAACTAGGTTATGTTAGGTTAGGTTAGGTTAAGAAGGGTTGTGTCAGAAATGGCACACGGAGACGCGGAGGGTCCATTGTGATGCCCTTCATCTAACTAAAACTAAGAAAACCAAAGGAAAAGAGAGAAACCTATATGCGTCCTGCTACCTATCCCTAAGCCTCCCGATTTCCTTGATGAAGCCGACGACATCATCGATTTTACACCGCCCATCAAGAAATCTTTCACCTAGCCATTTAAGCCTATGACATTGTAATACCGGGCAGTGACACATAATATGCTCTACAGTTTCCAACTCCTCTTCGTTCATGCACATCTTACATCTGCTGGTTCTTGCTCTAGTGGCGTAATGGCCAGTGAGCACACCTACCACGTCTCTCAGAAATTTCCTATCCAAACCCAGAAGTACTTTGGTTTTTGAAGCGTTTAGTCTGGACCAAATTGCTTTATTTACTGTGTGTAAATTTCAAGTGCCTGCCTGTTACGGTTCAAGAAATAAAGACATATTCGCCAATAACACGTCAGTTCTGGCAAACCCTTTAAGTTTTAGTTTTTGGTGTTATATCAGCGACAGTAATACAACTGGTGTGGAAATATCAAGAGTCTACCTTTCCAGAGATAGAAGACGCTGACAGACGGACAGACATGGTAGCGAAAACAATAGGGTTACGTTTTTACCCTTTAGGTACGGAACCTTAAAAATGGCAATTTATGTCTAAAAATTGCGCATTGTTCATACCAATCTCCAGAAAAGCACAACAGATTTAAATAAAAATATTTTTGTGTATCCGTATGGATCGCGATGTGATATTTTTGTGGACATCCAGAAAATTTTTTATGTATCTCTAAAGATACCTATTCGATTTCGAAAATGAATACTTTTGTTCTTAAAAACGCCGTAGCAATAAGCTCAGAAAACATGATAAAAAAGTTAGTTCTAAATTAAATAGAAATGTAAGCATGGAATTTAATTATATATGGCTTATTCTGTTGGGAAGCTATTTAGCTATGTTCGAGCATCTCCGTACTTTAGTAAATCTTATCAGTACTTAAACTTTATTTTTAACCGATTTCAAAAAAAGAAGGAGGTTATCAATTCGTCTCAGTGTTGCTTTTTTATGTTTGTTCGCGCAGAACTCAGTCATTTCTGAACCAATTTAAAATTTGTTTTTATTAGAAAGGATATGCTTACAGATTGGTCGCATTTTAAGAAAAAAATTAAAAAAAAATTAAAGGGTGTCCCCATACAACATACATGTTTTTTACGTGTATTATGAACCGTAAATTTTTAAAAAACTGTGTACATATAGCTGTCAATAACAGAAATTAATAAAAAATAAACTTACAAATTAAAGGGTGTCCCCATATGTGACGTCAATTCAAATATATGGCCCTATCTTTAAACGATTGTAGACAATCACTTGAAAATTGCACAGAATGTCCAATATTTATAATTAGAAATTAAATATTTAGAATTAGAACTTAAAGGGTGTCCCAATATGAAATGAAATGACAAAATTTTTGAACAGTAACGGAGACGGGTGAATTTTACAAGAAACCTGTATATCTAAGTCCGCTATAACAACAAGTATAAAATTTAAATTTGCAAACTAAAGGGTGCCCCCGATAATTGATATAATTTGACCTAACTGGACCTACTTGTTGAACCGTTATAGACAAAAACTTGAAAATTAGACAGAATCTCCACTACTATGTCCGGTATAATAGCATGTATAAATATTTAAAATTATGAGTTAAAGGGTGTTCCAATAGTTGATGTAAATTGCAAACTTTTGAAACGTTACAGACAAGAAGTTGAAATTGAATATACAGAACATATATTACTATGTCCGTTAGAGCAACAAGTATAAAATTATTTGATTTGGGTACTAGTTCTTACAGATTACTTCCTTTTAAATTTTTAGTTTAGAAATTATGCCCATATATCTGTTTTGAAGTCGGTTTTTTTTGTAAAATTATTACATTTTGTTTTAGCTATTATTAAGCTTCTGGAGTATATACCCGCAAGTGAGTGTTCCTAAGCCATGTATTTGCATTTGAAGTTTGAGAAAACAGGTTTATCATCACTGTTATCCAACTGTATAGTCAACAGTTTAATTTTTAATCCTTTTGGGTATCGTTTTACTGGAATAATACCCTTTAATTTTATTATTTTATCAGATTTTTAAAATATAGATTTGTGAACAAAACCTACAATAAATAAATTATTTTTACATAAAATAATAAATTTTTAAATAATGAACAACATTTGAGCAACGATTGTCATAGGTAGCGAAATAATTACTTTTGCCTCAACAGAGCCTTATAGAACAAATTATTAAGAGTTAATACAACTTAAAAACGTTTACTTTAAAAATAAAATGAAATTAAACTTTAAACTTACCGCATCCTGAAATAAAAAACAAAAGAATAAAATTAAAATTACACAAAATTAAACAGATAATTAATTTGTTCAAGGAAAAAAATAATTAAAATTAGCATTAGAAAAAACAAAGTTTTTAAAGTGTTAAAAGCGAAAATTTTAAGCGTGAAATTAGAAATATATAAAAAAATTTTAACAAACAAAAATCCAAACCAATTTAGGTAAAGACAAAAAAGATAAAAAAATTAGCAACAAAATAAATTAATATTAAATTAATATTTTTTTTAATATTAATAATTTTTTTGTTATACTTTTTTTATAAAAGAGGTCATGCAAATGATAGTAATTTATTTGTTAGCAAAACTACTTTTTGTTTTATAGCAAAAAAAAAGTAAATATTTTGTTTAAAACAAATTTATATTTTGCCACTAAACTACTAATAAAATATTTGGATCTTATTTTCCATTTTCTTCAATTTAAATTAATATAATTTTAAAACTTACCTTTCTAGGGTTTTTCTCCAGCTGGTGATCTCCGCCCGCAGTGCTACCTCTGCCACCACCACTGCCAGCGGAAGAGGGAAAAGACCCAGTGGCTATGTTCGAAAAAGGCACTGGTTCAGAAAATTTAATGGTATGCAATAATTGCATGACCACATTCGACACATTACGGAATGATAATTTACGACGAGATCCAATAGCAGAACGAACACCTAAAGTATTTAACATTAAAGGCTGTAAGGACAAAAAAACAAAATTAAAAAAAAAAAAAATAATTTATTTCTTGTAATTAACAAACACATTAAAATAATTACCTTACGCCTGTGTGGTGGTGGTACTATAAAATATGTATCAACACCATGATCTCTTAGGTAAGATGATCGCTGATCGCCATGACCGGCCTCTACCTCATATTCACCGGACAATGCATCCAAAGTGGAGCGTGTGACATGAACTCTACCTGGTTCACCACCCGACTCCATATGATTGGCCAAAGTAACATCGTTGGACCAGACATCAAATTGCCATTTACGCAAACCCAAAACTCCACACAAAACACGGCCCGTATGAATGCCAACGCGCATGTTTAACATCACATCGGTAGCTTCAACTACCGAACTAAAAAGTTTTGCAATCATTTTAAAGATTTTAATTATAATTTTTTGTTCGACTTACGCTATTGCATCAATCATATCAAGCCCCATTTCCACCGTACATTTGGCATGATCCTTACGTGGCTCGGGCAAACCTGACACACAGTAATAACAATCTCCTAAGATTTTTATACGCAAACAATGGTTGTCCTAGGGATTTAAAAAAAATATATGAAAAAAATATTTTTTATAAATAATTGGTACAATGGTTTCTGTTTCGTAAAACACTTACATGAGCTAATTGATCAAATCTACCAAACAGTTCATTTAACAGTCTTACTAATTCCTGTGCACTACACTGAGAAGATAATACAGTAAAGCCAACAATATCTGCAAAAAGAATGCTGAAATACAAAAGTATTTTATAAAAAAAATGTTATTTTTTTGTTTAGCAATAGAGAAATCAAAAAATAAACTTTAAATAAATGGCAACTCAAAAAGTCTTTTCTAAAATAGAGAAAATATTTTTTTGAGTTGGCTCTTTTCCTACATGGTTTCCTTTAAACTTTACACACTACGCGATTGCAAAATTCGATTTTAATTTTGTATATGAAAGCTAAAACGCAATAACAGCCAAATCTTTTGGATGCGGCCAGAAATTCAAATAGTAAAAATTTTGCCGTCAAAACTGTAGAAGTTTTCACTAGAAAACTTTTTTCGTGTTTTTCGTTGAATGAAATCAATTCTTCTTGAGTTCTTCGCCAATTTAATCGACAGGTTGTTTGACTACTGTTTGGGCGATCGACAAACCTTTTGTTCTTAAGATACCGAACAGGGATTGATAAAATCAGAGTCCCGTAATTTGACACGGTTTATTTTCGATTTTAATAGAAGGCTCAATTTACCAATACCGTATACTACACCCATTGTTGAGGTAACCACCAATGATTTAATTATATCGATACCTTCCCCTAAGATTGTATTAAGCGACATTTCTAAAATTGTTCAGGAAATGAAAAAAAGTCTAATTTTCCAAATAATATTTGGAAAGCGATAAAAAAACTTGACGTAATACAAATTTCAGGGAGCAACATTATTCCAATGAGAAAACTTAGCGGTTCATACAATTTTATTTTCTCTCTAGTGTCCTTTGCATCCATGATAGGGCAGCGAAACCTAGGCGAAAATGTGGAGCTTAACTTCTAGTATAGTTCCACATCAAAAAGTCATTTTCGAAAGTGAAAGTGTCACTTAATACATTCTTACGGGAAGGTATCGATATGATTGTAGTGAAACCATACTATTATTAATTATAAATAAAATATTGTTGTTTGAGAACCATACTATTGTGAACCACAATAACGAGACTGCTAAAAATAACAAAAATATGTTAAATATAAAAATTTTATAATAAAATGTAACTGTTTTGTCGTAACAGTTTTGAATTACTTTAAGGCGATTTAATAAATAATTTTTTTACTAAAGTCCTTGCGAAAAAAATATAAAATCGGTATGAATCGAGAATATTTCAATAATGATTATTATTTTTAAAAATGATTCCTACATTTAAATACAGGTTTAAAATTTCCGAAACATTTCGAAAATTGTCGGTTGATAATTTTATTGATTGTATTAGACATAACTTCAAGAAACATAACTTCAAGAAAACATAACTTCAAGAATACTACTTACTACTATTAGGTGAGGGAAAAAATAATTCAAAAAGATTAAATTTAAAAAATATAATTTTATGAAACGAGACAATGACCATAATATAAAAAACTATGTATTATTTGATTATCAAATATAAACATAATATGGTTAGATTAAATGATTATAGCATGATTAAAGACTATGAAATGACATAATAAATGTTTCAACATTTTTGATAATAAAAGAACGAATTATTTATTATTACATATTGCATTTATTAACGATTTCATAAACACACAAATTAGGAAAACACTATATCACTATATATTATAGATACATAATAACACTGGTCAGCAAAAAAATTGCTCCCTGAACACAAACATGTGGAATATAGTGATCTCAACTCGTTAAAGCTAAATCCGCTTTCAGTTTTCGCGTATCATGAAAAATTTTTTTTATGGGCATGGCTAATATTTCCCCCACGCGACCAAGGCGACCACGCTAACTTATTACTAAATGACTCTAAATGGATTATTCGATTTTAATTATTGAAACACCAAAAGATGCGGGATAATAATAAAAATCACCTTCAAAATTATCTTTATCTGACCAGAAAAGTTTTATAATTTAAAAGTTGATTGGCTTACGTAGCAGCTGGTTACAAGCATGCTTTCAACTAGAAATAAGCAATTTTAATTTAACTTCTCACTAATCCCGGCAATGAAGCCGATTAAAATGTGGATCCCAGAGATAGTTACACTTCTCCTGATTTATTGGAACATCTATTTTTTTATTTATTTTTTTTTTGTTTATAAAAGACAACACTACCTCTGCGAAGCTTTTGGCTTATCTGCAGAAGATACCCATAGTCTTTGGCGGGAATCGAACCAGCAACGTCTAGGCTTATAGACTAGGGCGCTACCAATCGGGTGTGTAGCAAACCTTAATGACCTGCCAGAAAGTTTGAGATATCCTTATTATTGTTATTTACCAATGGGAAACAACGTTATTCCTTATAGCACCACGGTCTCATGTACTTTCAACCTTAAAACTGTTCAATTTGCCTCATCTTACCTCAACTTTCTGAAGGAAACATCCGAAAATATATTCTAAAAATGCCAAATGGCTTAGTTATTGATACTGAATTGGGGACTTCCAGAGCGGAGCGGTTTCCCAACTGGAGGGTGCCGTTAAATTGACTAACCAACCTGGATAACACATTCTTAATTGGTCTACTGAAGTAGTAATGTATGATCTCAGTGATAGAAAAATCGCAGGACCATAAATAAGAATACAAACTTTCCCCCAATCATTCCTAAAACTCTATATGCCCCGCTTAGCCAGTATTTCAACCTGAAAAACACTTGCATCTTTGGGAAAATGATAAAAGAGTCGTAAATCAAGGGGGTTACTGCGTATTTTAATTCGAAAGAAAACATTTTCGAAACACCGTGTATAAGTCATACAAATTCGAATGATTTTTCTTTCGAATCGAAATACGCAGTAACCCCCCAGGTTCCTCTGAAAAGATTCCGACAGCAAAGATCATCTTCGATCCATGAAGAAATGCTAAACTTTTAAAAAATTTCAAAATGCGGGGTTCCCAAGTAAATGAATAGTGCCCAACTTCAAAACGTAAGCTCAGCTACTACTGTGCTATGTCCATGTCATTCCTTTTTCAATCGGACTACAAAAAAATTCAATCGTTTGTAAATATTTTGATTCTGCCCCACTGTGCAGTGGCTTAAAAATGATTTATTTTTTTTTTTAATAATTTGGTAGCTTATGTTTTCAAATAGAGCTGCAGACAGACGGTTTCCTAGGATGAAGAGGGGCTTGTTAGTATGTCCCCAAAGTTGATTACTTTGGGCATACAACTTCTTTGAAATGTCAACAAAAGTTTATTTGTGATTAAAATGTTAAGATCTTACAATTTGGGTTGTCTTTGAAAATATCTTAAAAGTTTCTTACATGTCTGAATTATCTTTTTCTCATTATATACAATACCGTTATACACGAGCAGCTTTATGTGTTTTGGCTTTTGCCCCAACAATCATCACCGAAACTAAGGAAAGGCTTGATAAATAATGTGGGCCACCATTAATTTCAATGGTTGAAAATTGCGTAATTATCCAAATGTCACGGAATTATTTAAAAGTACTGTTCCCATAGTGAGAAGAAACTATTTTAAAACACGCAGTATCCACTGGAATTTATTTAGTAATGATTTTGACCGCTTTTAATTATTTAGTTGATTTTTTTTTAATTATTAATGGCTAATAGACTTCATTTTTTATTTAAATAAAAAATAATTAATCTGCCATTTTGCCATACACTTACCTAACGTTCTCATGCTTTTGTATGTAAATCCGATGAAATTGTCCAGCCACCGGTGAGAGTATATCGTTTTTCATTTGCATTGCTACATGCTGAGGTAGTACCGACAATAGGAGTCTTTCCAGTTTCTCATTTTCATCTTGGATTTCTAGACGCGCTGCTATACAATTACGTGTGTCTAGAAATGCACGTCTTTGGGCACGTTCCATCATAATATTAACAACAAGGCCGGCCACATTAACACCAATAAACATAACAATGTTTGCAATAAGCTAATGAAGGAATAGAAAAAAATGCATTTAAAGTATCATAAGAAGAAGTTTCTTAAAATAAAAATAAAATATTTTTTTAAATACATCCATTTGTAAGTCCAAAGGAAATTATTTATTAGATTGTTATTTAGTTTAATTCACAGTTGATGTTTTTTTAATTTTATTAAATAGAAATAGAATCCCCAGACGAAGTGAATAAAAAATTCGGGAAACATTGGGAGAAACAAAACTGTAATTTTTATTGACATAAAATAAGTTAGGCCTTACCAGCTGAAATGTTTCATTGGACAAACCTAAGGCAATAAAATAGAATTTTATGGCGACCGTAAATTAGACGAAGCGCAATCATCCAGTTTGACAAAACAATTTTAGCATTTACACGTCTTATATGTACATGGTAATTTGATAAATTATACTAAATAAATAACATAATAAAAAACTGAAATATCACATATCATTTTTTTTTAAGAGAAGTACCACTCAGGCAGTTAATGCCTACATAAACTGTGGAAAGGGATAGTAGTAGATAAGACAGATGGTTAGTGATAGTAAAGCTTCGATTCTGGCAACACTGCAATTGTACGTTATGATTATTTTTAGAACAGTATTGCAGCGCCTCTGGTATTATTTAGGCGAATTAGTTTGAAGCTAACATAGCATAGCCAATTTATAATCATTTTACTTCGCCGGCGATTTATTGCTATGTGGTAATACCGGCGAAGGAGGGCGCTGTGATTTGCATTATTATAAAGAAAAATTAATACATATCAGAAAAATTGATGTTGCCACGGCTGAGACTTGAACTCGTGACCATTGCTTAGTAGTCAACGTGCTAACCACTTAAGCTAATGCACCCTTAAAGTTTGTAACCATATTATAATCATTTAATTTATATAATAATATAATAAGGTTTAACTGCAACCATATAATTGAACCATAAAATGTTGCTCTTAGATTGTGGTTACCTCAACCATGTTTTCTCTTTGCGTATACTAAATAGACAGCGCCATAATAGCATATAGCTCCTCGAACTATAAATCCTCATAAACCATTTTGCATTTTTATTGCAAAAACTAAATTTTAGAACTTATAATTTTATCCATAGATAATAAATTTTCAAACCACCATGACATCTTTTTATTTAAATATTAAAGACGGTGTTCGTTTTTTGCAATTTCAAGCGACTTATGAAAAGCAAGAATGAAGAAACGGTGTTATACACCCGCTCGATAACTTGTTTGCGATGGTTGTGGAGGAACTTGGAGGAGTTTAGCAAAATATTTTCGCAGCTTTACAAGTAGTACAGAGAAAGTGACCTAAGAATAAGTTAACCGAAATTTTTTTAAATGAGGTAAAATTTACTGAAAATTGGAATGAGAGTGGGAAAAATTGCTTTTTATGCATATAAGTCGAGTACAGAAAAATAATCATATAATTTGTCCAAATGTTTTTAAAACTTTGAAGTCTTTTAGTGAAACGTTTTAAAAAGTTAACCAATTTTTTTTTATTTGTGTTAAAATTTAATAGGTCTCAGTTCAAAAAATAAGTTTTTCAGGTTGCGTTTCAGTACCGATAAAATTAAAAATCGGTCATAATCTATAATTTCAGAATAAAAACAATGTTAATTATTCTGAAATTAATATTGTTAGTCTTATCTCTTTGCTTAGTAAAAGCTAAATGATAACAAATCTTTTAATTAAAAATGTTGTTTAAGAACTTCATCCACAACATATTTTATTACGTTGCTCCAAATATAAAAGAATTTGATTTTTGAATGTTCTTCTATTAATTTAATCTTGTAACAACAGTTTAATGAAATTAAGGGTTACCACGTTTCAAACAAATAAAAATAAATCAGTCAAGTGCGAGTTAGACTCACACAAGTAGGGTTCCGTACTGTGTTCAGTAAAACTAAAGTAAAAATAAAGTTTTTAATTTCGGTATGTCTTATGCGTCACCCTTTAATTTTAAAATTAAAGTCATATTCACGAAAATTGCATCATAATTGGAACACCCTTTAAATTTTAGTAATTGTTGTTACAGCGGCCATGGTAATACACTTTCTATAAAAATATCAGGAGCCTAACAATTGCGGTTCAAAAAATAAGCTAATATTCGTGAAAAACATGTCACTAATGGACACCCTTCAATTTTTAGTAATAACTATAGCGGCCGAAGTAACACATCTACTCTAAACATTTCAAGAGTCTACCTATTACGGTTAATAAAATAAGGCTATTTACGTGAAAATCATGTCACTGTCGGAACAACATTTAATTTTATTAGTTGTTATAGCGGCCATGGCAATTCCCTATTACGGTTAAGGCGTTATACATGCAAATCACGTCACTGCCGGAAAACCCTTTAATTTTTATTGTTTTTTATAGGGGTCATAGTAGTATCCCATCTGTGAGTCTACCTACGTGGTTGCATATTCATGCAAATCACGTCACTGCCGGAACACCCTTTAATTTTTGCTATTTGTTATAGTGGCCATGGTAATACACCTCCAGAAAAATTTCAAGATTCTACCTATTACCGTTCAAAACTTATGCCATATACATGCATATCACGTCACTATCGGAACACCCTTTAATTTTTAGGTTGAAATTTTTATACTTGCGTATATAGCGAACATATACTTGTGTATATAGGCAACAGTTATACATCTCTGAAAATTTCAAGACTCTACTTATTATGGTTCCAGAGATAAAAGGCGATGACGGAGGAAAAGACATTGTAGCGAAAACAATATAGTTACGTTTTTACCCTTTGGGTATGGAACCCTAAAATCAGGAACTAAATTTCATACACAAACACCGTACAGTGGTGCGTATGAGCAATATGTAATTTTCTCACTTGTATTTAAAATTGCGTATACGTTTGTATTTACAGATTTCATGTACACATGT
Source organism: Phasia obesa (assembly GCA_949628195.1). NCBI lineage: Eukaryota > Metazoa > Arthropoda > Insecta > Diptera > Tachinidae > Phasia > Phasia obesa. The sequence goes on from OX451218.1 coordinate 87,771,171, forward strand.
ACACACATTTGTGTGGAATGTAGAACATAAAGGCCATATGCAAGGCATATTAAACAAGGTGATAGCGTAAGGGAGAGGAAATTTGAGCAAAAAATTTTTTGAATTTTTTTTATATGGATTTTGACAGTAAAATAGATATTATTCTCTCTTAAAAAAACTGATTAATGTTAAACTCCATATAAAAAAAAATTGAAAAAATTTCTCTTTAATATTAGCTCCGCCTTGTGCAGTAACCTGGTTAAATATGCCTTGGTCATATGCCTTTACCACAAAAAAAGAACAAAATTCAATAAAACGAGAAAACTGGTATACGCTTTACATTAAAACTTTATTGTTGCTTTTAATTTCATATAAATTAGGCCTTGTATAATTAAAGTTCTTTATTGCGCTTTTATGTTTTTCCCTATGCGAGAAAAGTTTTTTTTAAATCTTTTTTGTATTGTTGTTTACTTTTACTTTTACTTTTCACTTTATAATAATAATTAAATAATAATAAATGCACTTACCTGATTATATTCCAAATAACGAAATGAATCTGTAAATATTTTATATACAGTTAAACTAATATGCACTAACGGTAGGATAATGCCGAAACAAACAGCCTCCCAGATTTGTAATGGCATCATGGCATACGCCAAAAAGACCACAAATACAATTTGCCAAACACCTTCGGCCATGACCTATAAATTGAAAATAATAAATCAAATTAGCAGAATGTTAAACATGCAAAGTAAAAGTAATAAATATAGATATTATTTTTTCAGTAAACTACAATGAGTGTTGGTGGAGGTGTAACCAAAGTTATTTATGACTACTAAGTTTTATTGTACGACATGACATATACACATGATCGATTAGTGAAAAGTTGAACAAGAGTACATATAATGCCACAGAAATGATGTATATACAATGTGGTGTATACACTCTGGTGATACACTCAGATTAAATAAAACAAGGCAATTTGTTTTTACGGGTATGCACAATTTTAATTTTCTTTTGGAAAAACCCTTTGCGCTAGAATTGCAGCATTTAGTGTTCTTTAGATTTTGTCATTGAAACTGCAAAGTGTGCATCGAAAAATTGACAATATAGATACATGATTCTATTTATCTTAAAAAAGTTATGACCATGACCAGCTGATTTTACTGTCTAATGTATATCATTATGTATTTGCAAACCAAACATTATTAGCATCGTAAAGGCAAAGCCCTAATGCAGCTATTAAATTAGTCACATATATTTATTATTTTGGATTTTGAGTAAAATCCATATGTTACATTTTTGAACCATTTGATAGACCCATTTCTGCAACTAGTTCGCGTAATTTTACTTTCTCAGGTGAATGTTTTGAAAGAGGTTTGAAATGCAGCTTTAGAAAAAAATAGAATACTACTGCAGCTAATCATATATTTATTATTTATTTATTTTTATTTATTTGTTTATGGATTCATTAATATATAAAGTGGTGTTCCATAAAATAGAGCCACCTTTTACTACATATTTCGAAAGAGAAAAAACATATTAAATCTATATAAAAAATTTTAAGGTTTATATTTTTGTTAGACAACTGACCAACTAAATTACTATAGACCGGTTTTGATAAAAAATGAAATATAAAAAATGAAAAAATTAAATGAAATATACATGTAAAAACATTCGAAATGCAAGATTTTAGGTGTAAAAAAATAGAGCCACCCACTTCAATTATCTAAAAAAAAAAAGTGCAGGGCAGTCGTTGGGACTGCCAATAGAAGTGAAAACTAAGTAATTTGTGATTACTATTTCCCACGATTTTTTATGAAATACAAAGCAAAAGGATCATTTAGGTTTTTACAGGTTAATTAAATACAAATATTGATAATAATCGTTTTATTATTGCAGTTAATAGTTTTACTACAGTTTTCGGCTCTACAAGTTTTTTCTGAAAATATACATATACATATCTAAGTATATGGATGTATATATACATATAAATACATATATATATATATATATATATATATATATATATATATATATATATATATATATATATATATATATATATATATATATATATATATATATATATATGCGTTGGTGACGCAGTAAACGAGTAGTAAAGTAAATACTAGAGATATGCATTAGTTCATTTGTTTTTTAATTATATAAAATCATTACACTAACACGCATAAACTCCTTTGTAAAAATATGTGTTACAGTGAGCAATATAAACATGTTGAGTGATTCAGCAGAAACTCTGTATCAGAGAGAATAAAAACATGTTTCGATTAGTTTTTTTTTTCAAACTAAAACATTGAAATGTTGCTAACGGTTGTGTTTTCAAATTATTATTGTGCCAATAGAAAGACTGAAATTACAACTTTTATTTTTTTGCATAAAGACAAACTGAATGGCAGAAATACCGATGGACAGAACAGTAAGACATACAGTCAGACGGACCATCTGATAGTCGGACCGTCAGTTAGACAAACCAGCAGATAGTTAGTGAGACCATTAGACATTTCGTCAGACCTTCAGATCGTCACACAGTTCTTCAGGCAGTCAGTCAGCCAAACAATCAGTCAGACAGTCAAATAGTCAGACCGTCAAATATTCAGACCGTCAGATAGTCAAATAGTCAGGCTGTCAAATCGTCAGTTTTTCAGACCATCAGTTTGTCAGACCGTTAGTTTTTTAGACCGTCAGTTTGTCAGACCATCAGTTTTTCAAACAGTCAGCTTGTCATGCAGTCAGACTATCAGTTTTTGAGACAGTCAGATAGTGATTAAGACCGTCAGATCGTTAAACAGTCAGGCAGTCATACACTCAGATCGTCGGACAATCAGACCGTGAGATCGTCAGACCGGCTACCAGTGAGTCAGACCGTCAGTTTGTCAAAGAGTTAGACCGTCAAACAATCAGTCAGACCGTCAGACAGTGAGTCAGACCAACAAACAGTCAGACCGTCAATTAGTCATACCGTCAAATTGTCCGACCGTCAAACAGTTAGACCGTTAGTCAGTCAGACAATCAATCACACAGTCACTCTGTCTTTCTATCTATAGAAACCAGCAGACCTCTCTATAAAAACCAACCTTATGTTGACCATGGTGACGATGATGCGAGTTCAATAATTTTTTTTCAACCAAATCGTGCATAATGGTGACGACGGTTTTTGAGTTCAATATTTTTTCTTCAACCAAAAAGTGCTCAACGTACCTACAGAAGTTTTCACTTCAATAATAAACAATAATCATGACGACGGTTTTTGGTGACGACGGTTTTTGAAATCAGTATTTTTTCTTCAACCAAAATGTGCTCAACGTGCCTAAAGAAGTTTTCACTTCAAAAACACAAAATTCCAAGAGATGAGTAAAATAGTATACTTTAATTATTTTTTAATTATCTCAGTACTTAGTGTAATTTAATTTATTTTTGGCATAGGGTCAACGAGTTTTTGGCATGTCTCAATTGGAATATTACGCCATGCTCCATTTACTAATGCCCACAAGTGATCTTTATTAGTTGCATGTTTTCCCTTAAAGAGCTGATTTAACTATTCGCCTCAAGTTCTTAATGTGTTTAAGAACGGCAACTAAGCAGGCCAGCTTAAAACATCCACCCCATATTTATCAAACCGATCTTTTGCCCACTTCGATGTGTGTTTCGGGTCATTGTCTTGCTGAAACACAAATCGAAGCGGCTTCTGCGTAAGCCATCACATAACTGTTAAGCAGATTTGTGTAAAAAATAGCATCCATTCTTTCTTCCACCCGCACGGTAGATCCAGTTGTAATATATGAAAAACACCCCCACACTATAAGACGTTCGGTATTTGGTGGCCTTCGTACACAGTGGCTGCTTGTCAGATTTAAATAAATTTAGTTTTGATTCGTCAGACCACAAAGTTTCTTCAAGTGAATTAGGGACAGTAAAATGTAGAAAGTGAGACTGGCTCTATTTTATGGAACACCACTGTACATTTTTATATATTTGTTTATATATTTTTTTATTTATGCATATATGTATATACGTATTTTTTATTTCTATATTTTTAAAACTTTATTTTTGAAACAAGACTTTTGTTTTTAAGTTACGTAATTAAACTTATAATATTCGAAAGTTTTCAAATAGTAATTTAGAGTAACACTGACTGACCATGTCTGGAGAAAGTTTTAAATAAAATATATGAAATGTTCGGAATATTCCACTTTCGTATACAATTTTTCTGAATTTGGTAATTAGATCACCATGCGATCTGCAAGTTATCTAGAGTTCAATCATAATAATGATCTTGCGATCGCTTGGTTTTAGCCTAATAAAAGCACACATCCCAAAAGTCTGTGTTTATAATGCATGTATTAGCTCTAGAATTACTCCAGTTATCCAAGTAATTATTAACGATGTAAGGAACTGATATAATAACTGATATAATAAGACTTTTGAGGTTTCACTTTTAATTCATGTGGACTTAGACATGCATGGATTAATATTTGAGACAAGCATATAACTAATGTCACGATCAATAAGAATAATGTATTAATACAATTTTTATTTTCTTAATTTTTATAAAATAATGAAAAACAAAGAACGAGACCGCATATTCATTTTTACATCTCTATTTTAATAAGTTCTAAATAAAAATGTAAAAAATAATTCATTATTTTATTTATCTTTTTTCATTTATTTCCTTAATCACTGCATCATAAATATTTTTTAATATACATATGTATATGATGTAGTTTGGATATGTAATTAAGAATTACAATATTCATAATATAAAAATACGTTTTGATAATTTATTGACATAAAGCAAGTGTATGAAAATCCATTGTTATTGATTTTAAAGATACATATGTTTGGGTGCCTTTGTAGTGTGCTAGTCTATCAGGCCGGGGTGGGTTGTGGGTGCGATACCCATCAAACACTCTGGTATTTGTCATTACAAGTTGGCAGGAAGACCAAGAAGGTGCTTGGATATTATCTGAGTGCCTACAACTGTTTAACTACATTAGTGATAGGTTATGGAACCTTAAAGTGCTAAATGGCCAACTTAAAGTAGGCTAAGACAGAAGAGCATATTTTGTATGGATGTCCAGCAGACTGGGTAACATAAAAAGCTTTCGACCACGGGCAGACAAATATTAAAAATGAAGATGCAGTGGATACCTATGCCTTAGGCAAATATTAGCAATTACCAGGGACTTTCTGATGTGGGAGAAAATTGACATGTATCATCATCGCTACTCTTAAATTACAACAGTCGAGAGCAAAAGGCTAGTGACAGACAGCACGAGACTTAATGAAAGAAAGGTTGTTATTTAACATCCGGATATCAGATATCATTGAGGAAGGGGATGGAAAAAGGACACATAAAGTTAGTGATCTGCTTCGGTATCCCCCTTACAAATAAATATACAAAATATAAAATATCTTCGAAATTTCTAACATATATTCGAATTTTCCAAATTTTAATAGAATATAAATTTTAAACACTTAATATCTAAAATTTATTTGTTTTGCCAAAAAGGCGATATTTTTAAGTTTTATTGTAATCTATTATTGGTATTTTGGTATTTATAATAATTTGAAATTTGAGTATTTTCGGAATTTTAAAGAAATAATTAAAAAAGACTGCAGGGATCTATATAAAAATATGTTTTTTGCCATAAACAGACTTAAAATACTAAAAGTTCAGCAACGTTTTAATAACGCTTTTGTTAGCCTACGTGATATATCGCACCCTAAATACAAAAGCGTCACAACTCAAAATACTAAAATTTTCAGGAGAGACAAAAAACTGTTTATGTGCAGAACCAACACACTTAACACAAAAATAGACAAAACTGTATTTTTCCAGTTAAAAAAGATAGTGATGTGAAAGAATTTTTTAAAGTAGTTAGAGATAGACCGTTTTTACACCTTGCAACAAACGCCGAGTTTTTTTCTTATTCTTTTTAAAAGTTGCTTCGAAACCCTGTATTCTTTTACATTTGAATTTTTTCAAAATATTTATTTTTGAAAGTTTTGTTTTTCATGCTTTTCTGTGTTATTAATAAATAAACAAAAAACTATATTAATTATTTAATATTATGCTAATTACCCATAACGTTTTATAATAAAAATGCAATTTATTTGTTGGGGGAAAGAGCTAGTCCCTATACGTATATCACTGGTTGCTCAGGCCAGATCATCAGAAAACCTTTTTCCTAATTTTAGAGAAGCCAAAAATACTCTATAAGTAATAAACTTCTACAAAACACAATGAGAATTATGCATGTTAATAGAATAATATTACAGAATATTAAAGCTTCAACAAAACACCAACAAACAAACCACGTTTTTATTTTTCCTTACTGTCCTTCTACAATTGGATGGTTTTTTGCCATCACTGAATGCAGACGTAAGATGTGATGAAAAGCATACACAAGTTAATTTTGTTCTCGCAAGAGAATCTAAAAAAACAAGTGTTGCCAAGGTTTGCACAAGCAGTTGCATATTTAGTTATTAATAAAATTTTTGGGAATTCAAATATTAATTATTTAATATTATGCTAATTACCCATAACGTTTTATAATAAAAATGCAATTTATTTGTTGGGGGAAAGAGCTAGTCCCTATACGTAAATAAAAACGTGGTTTGTTTGTTGGTGTTTTGTTGAAGCTTTAATATTCTGTAATATTATTCTATTAACATGCATAATTCTCATTGTGTTTTGCAGAATTTTATTACTTATAGAGTATTTTTGGCTTCTCTAAAATTAGGAAAAAGGTTTTCTGATGATCTGGCCTGAGCAACCAGTGAAATACGTATAGGGACTAGCTCTTTCCCCCAACAAATAAATTGCATTTTTATTATAAAACGTTATGGGTAATTAGCATAATATTAAATAATTAATATTTGAATTCCCAAAAATTTTATTAATAAAAAACTATATTGTCAACGTATTTTATTATGATTAAGCGATTAAACATTCTTAATATAATATTAACACACACACATTATAAATATTAAAAAATAAGTAATATATTGTTGTAAAATTAATTTTAATTTGTTTTGGAGTTACGGACTCCAAAAGTTTCTATGTAAAGTTTTGTATATCTCAACTAATTAATGGAATGACTAACTAAATTGACATTAATGAAAAATATTATAAAATATCAAGCAAGCACAAAAAAAAAGATTTTTTTAAAGGATTTTCTTGTCTATGTTATGACAAAGGGAATGAAAAAGTAACCCAATTGTTTTCGCTACAATGTCTGTCATCGCCTTCTATCTCTGGAATCGATATAGGTAGACTCTTGAAATCTGTGACCGCTATAACAACAACTACTAAAACTTTTAGGGTGTTCCGAAAGAGACTCGTTTTTCACGTATATGTGTTTATTTCTTAATAAGTAAAAGGAGTAAAGTTAAAATTTATATAAATAAATAGTGAGGAGATTTGCATGTATGCGGTCTAAATTTTGCACCATAATATTTAGAGTCTTTAAATTTTTACAGGAGGTGAATTACTGTGTTAGGACAGGGACATATTTTTCACTTATATTGCCTTTTTTACCGCAATAGGTAGGCTCCTATTAGTGATGCAGTTTTCGCGAATATGACTGTTTTTTTTAAACGCGAGTATATACAGAGTGTGTGAATTTATGGAAAAATACAAAAAATAAAAATTAAGGGTTTTGCGAGAGTGGCAAATATTTTCGAATAGTTGTAGCCTAATTTTTGAACGGGAACGGGTAGACACTTTACACCTACGCAAACTATGTACAAATTTGTCCCCTAGAACAAATACCAAACCAAAAATTAAAGGGTGTTTAGATAATGACTCGATTTTACCTTATATTGACACTTAAAATTTACACTTTACATACAAATTTAAAGGGGTCCGTAACTCCGAAACTAAGAGTACCGCCCAATTTGTGCTTGTGACATTTTTGTTTAAAATTAAATTTTTATAATTTTTAAAATTAAATTATATATCTTAAATTATAATTTGGAAATAATTTTTTTTTACAAAACAAAAATACAACTTGTCGTTTTTTTCTGTAGTCAAAAAGTAGACAACACTTTAAAAAAAAAAATAAAATGGAAATAATCAAAAACAAAAAGCAAAAAATGCCTTGTCAGGCTTTGTCATGCAACTTTTTCAACACCGCTTGCCTCCCAACCCCTCTTACTAACAAGAAAAAAGTTGCATGAAAAAGTTGCGGCGTTTATTGCAAGGTGTAAAAGTAGTCATATATACTACGAATTAATTTATGGAAAAAAGTCAGTTTTGGAAAATTTTGAGTTGTGACCCTTTTGTATTTAGGGTGCGACATGGTAAATTTAACAGTAAAGTTTTAATTACTTTTATTAAAGTTCTTATTTTTGTACAAATAATTAAATTTGTATTTTTTAAATATGGCTGATTAAATAGACTGATTAATTCTAAAACAACAATTTCAATTATAACTAAATATTTTTTTTTATTTGTGTAGAGCCTTTTCAAGGTAAATTTTACAATTGTAAAACTCAATTGGCGCCATTTTGTTGATTTATATAATCTATGATAAGTATGGAATGTATTGCAAAATATGGAAAGGTTGGTCTTCGAATTTATATGTAGATTGAGTCTTAGGTGAAATACGAGTTTGTAATATTCGGTGAATTTGGCATTTTATTGTTTTTATTATGAAGAGATTTTGTGTATAAATTTCAAATTTCTTTCAACGAGCGCAGTATGAATGAATTTTTATTTTTATCATTTTATAAATGAGAAGTTTTAAAATGATTTTTTCGATCCCAGTATGCAGTTCTGCTTACATATTAATTAATGTTTGTATGTTATACGAACAAAATACATGAATTATATTAAGTAGCTGTTATCCCGTACTCAAAATTGGAAAACTGTTCCCACATTGCAAAATGGAGTTAACGTATTTATTGATGTTTTTTTCACACGGACATTACGGAGATTATGTTTTGAGATAGAAATGGTTTTTATTGTTCTCGCACTTTTGAACATTTTTTATAAAATTTAAAATAATTTTTATTTAATCACATTTTTCCAAACTTTACTATATATCGTTAGCTTAAATTTAAAAGTACATAATTAAGATATTTACTATTTATAGTAGAAGGAAAAAAACGTTGAAATTTGATTATACGAGTAAAGTGTGTTTTTAGAAGTGAAAAAATTTAAATTGCAATGTTTTCTGTGCCGGCTGATTGGACCGAGAACACTTGTGAAAATCACAATTAAATCCGGCAAACTTATTGCACATTGCGTGTATTTTATGGTGCTCATAACCATCCATCAAAGCGACTAACTCAAGGAAGTTTAGACCGTTTTAGCAATATGTTAACTGTTAACGCTAATCAGCATGCGGAAAGACGCAGTACAATGAAGCACGATCCATAGTAGTATTTATAATGATCCAATGGGTCGGAGAGGGACCAATTGAGGAAGTGATGTGCTTCGATATTAATATATATGTCAATTCATCATTCATCATCACCGGTATAGACCTCCCTCGATTGGGAGGCATTAGTATTGATTTCAGCAGAATGATAGCACATTTACTGAAGGAAATATTTGGAAAATGAATAATTTCAAGAAAGGACCTGTTAGCTGGCCACCTCATTCATCTGATATGACGCCATTAGATTATTTTCTTTGGGCCTTTACAGATAAATCAGAAATGATCGAGCCGTTTGAAGCGAAGCCGAAAGGATGTGTAAAAATTAGACCTTCAGGTTACGCCATGTACGTGCTAGCCGCGAAGGTCACATATTTAAAAATCAATGCCATAAAATTATCTAAATAATAAAGGCAATTATATATAAATTTTCCCGTGGTTCCTAGGAGGAGCATAGGGCCGTAACAAAATCATTACACTTAGTTCTATCTAAAGCTAGAGTTTTTATTCGTCTCCATGTGACTCCTTTCTCTGTGACTTCTGCTTGAACTAGACATCTCCACGTCTTTACAGGTCTTCCTCTTCTACGGCTTCCCTGAGGATTCCAATCGATAGATATTGAATAGATATTAAAAATGTTTAACTGAAACCCCGCATATAAAAAAATACACCTTTTATACTCGAAGTAACATTCTGTTTAATATTTCTTTTAAATTTCTTAATTTTTATACCTATAAAAGAAAATGATTCAAAAATTCTTTCAGAATTTCTGCATGCTGTCATACTGCCAAATCATAGTATGCACACTATCAAACAAAAAATTAAACTTATATTTTTCAAACCGGAATTTTCGATCATTTTTTATTTTTACACATACAAACATACGACTTGTTGCAAATTGAAATTTCAGCAGAACTGCCTACTGTCGTTTTTTTTTAATGCAGTGTATTTTCTAAACCATCTACAAACTGAAACTAAATTGAAAGTTTTTATTATTCATTACCTCTGATTCTTCCTTTAAACGAAATAAAATTAAAAATATTTAAATATATTAATACAAAATTTGTTGTTGTTGTAGTATTTTTTGTAAAACATCCCAGGCAGAAGAAGGCACTCAGATATTCTGAGAGACATATGGTTACTGTGAAAGCGACATTTCACAAGTAAATTTATATTTTTAAATTTACGGTGTTGTAGCGGTATAGGATTTTTAGAAACATGGTATTACGAAACTTATGTTTTAAATTTGTTTTTACAGTGTTGAGGTGGTACTTTACTATTAAAAAAATTCGTAGTTTCTGCCTGGGATGTATTGAAGTACAACAAAAATAAAAATATTAAAGATTATAAAGTAGTGTTAGGGGTTTTAATTATACGCATTATAAAACGTTTTAAATGAAATATGATACATTCACCTCGTACTAGCAACTCGTTCTTTTTGAACAAATTCATTTACTAGCTGTGCCCCCACACGTTGTGTGCATCCTGACAATATTTTGTTCGATTTTGCTTTGAAAGTAATCTACACCAAATTTTAACACTCTTACGTTTTTACTTTATATAAAGGTATGGGCCCTGGATAAAATTCTAAAATTTATATAAAATTCTTAAAGTCAAAAAAAAAAAAAAATTATTGTAAAGCTGTTTAAAAGACAGACAGGAAATCAGTTACTCATTCTTTTAAAACAGCGCCATCTGTTGCGGAACATTGCTTAAAATATATTGTGCTCAAGAATAAAAGATGCCTTAAAGTTTGCAGTATTTAAATCGGAAAAAATTGGCGTACTTTCTCTGCTTCTTCTGCACTTTCTCTTGGAAATAAGATATTTTTGCGGAAAAAAAGTATCCTATATTGGAAACAGGATACTATAATACCTTTTCACTAAATTTTGTTAAAATCCATCCGATAGTTTTTACGTGATGGGAACACGAAGAGAAAGATAGACAGACAGACAGACAGACAGACAGACAGACAGACAGGAAATGAGTTACTGTTTTATTATATGTTTAGATAAATAAAAAGAGCCTGTTGGATATTGGAATCAAACATAAGTCGTCGAAAAGATTCAATCCTAATGCTCGTTTGACTCAGGCCTGTGTGCTTACGCATGCTTCGTGTGCAAATAAAGACGACAAAAGCATTAAAGAATCAAAATCTAATGACTTAATAAATATTTCGACTCTCAAAGAAGCTTCTAAGGTCATCGGTTTTTTTAAATTGGTGTAAGTTATACTTCTATATATGAGGCGGCACATTAAGGTCTATTTAAGAGTTACTGCACTGCGTGTAGAAAAGGACGAAGCAGTTGATTGGCAACAATAGGATATGCAATATTATTGACTCACTACCCCCGGGGGTTCCAATTGTCACTGCAGGAATATGGCAAATGCTTTGACGCGGTCCACTCGGGGAAAATAGGGGCAGCAGACGCTAGGGTTCCTAGAGCCTAAATCTGGAAGAAAAGGTCTGTTGTTTTAATGCACGAGTCCTCTTCGAGGCCCGACCAGTGCCAAAAGGACTGGTACCACGGGAATCGGTGGCCCCACAGAGAGCCTATCCTCTCTGTAACCGGTTATTGGTGAGGTCCCCTTCGGGGGTACACGTGGCACACTGTGGCCACTGCGGCAATAAATCAATTTGGACCTGCTCTCCGATTTTGATGATTTTTGCACAGATGGTTAATAACTATCTAAAGGTCATGTGTGAAAAATTTCATGCAAATATCTCCATTGGTTTTCTGTCCCGAGCAGCGCAAAGTTGAAGTATGTAAACAAGTCTCAAATGTGATAGTTTTCTATGTCATATTTAAAAGCCTGTTACTTATAAACTATACACCGAATGTACCTTATAAGTATTTTTTCAATTAAAATGGACATTAAGCATTATATGTATATTAAAAAAAAAAATTTAAAAATTGCAAAAAAAAATTCTTTTGACAATATATTTTAAACAAAAAATAAAAACATTTATGATTTTCCGTTAGACTTTTAGTTGTGTGCGAAGCAGTGCGACACATGGAGTCCTATACCAAATTAAAGCTGAGAGTCTCAGCTAACAGACTAAAAAAAAAAAACCTGCCCCAATTTGCCCGCCGCCGAAAAAACAATGAAAAACCAAAAAATTACAGTAAAAAATATGCGATATTGGTTATTTTACGCGTGCAAAAACAACTTTGCATTCTTTCTTTCTTTGCACCTTACATCAATGATCAGTCATCATCAGCCGATTTTAACCTACCAAAAGCCTTACCTAACCTTTAGGGTTGTGCTAAGAATGATGGCGTTGACTTGGACAGTCCATCCTTTGCTGCTAAAGAACCATTGAAACTAAAACTAAAAAAGGTGGAAGGGATGTGGCAAAACTGAGTTTTATACTTTGTTTTTGAAATACTTAAAAATTGTTTTTCTGTTTAATTGAGTAGGGCAGCAAAAGGTTGGCAAAAAGAAAATATAAAAATATATTAGTTTTTTATAGAAAGCAAATAAAAGCGATTGCGTTTAATTTAAAAGCACTTTAAGCAATTAAAACAAATTTATATAATAAACAATGGAAAAGCTACAAATATCTTTCAGCACGCTTTCGGAAATTGTTTTTCAATGTAAAAAAGATATTGATCTTATAATTGGTGTAGTTTTAGTGAATTATAAAATAGTGTCTGAGAAAAATCAAGAAAAGATCAGACGGTTTTTAAAACAAACATTTATGCCTCAATTTTTAAAGAAGTGGAACAAGAGTCAGCGTACTTCATCAAGATTTTTTAATGACAATGAAGAATGGCTAACAAATTCTTATACGTTGACTGATGAAGTAGTGGATGATACAGTGGATGAAGAAGAGGAAACCCAGTTTACTCCTGGTAAACGTGGACGTCCAACGAAAACCTTTGAGGAGAGCAATGCCAGAACGAAAAGGAAAAAGCTGAATTCATTTTGTGAAGCTAACTCTGGAGCAATCATATTATCTGCTGCCAAAAAAATTGAAAACAAAAATGAAGTCCAAAAATGTTTTAGCCCTGAAAAAGCACTTAGTCTCATTATTGATGCTTCATTGACAATACACCAGTATGAAGTACTGCGAACATCAGCACAAGAGATTGGTTATAATATATATCCAAGTTACAAAAAGGTTTTGGCAGCAAAAAGAACGTGTTATCCAGCAAACGTAACAGTAGAGGAGAATTTAAGCAAAGTTAGTTTGCAGGAGCTTTTGGATCACACGGCAATTAGATTGATGAAGTCAAAATCTGAAAATGAAGTAGCATCATTTCCAAAATATATGCAACTCATGAGTAAATGGGGATGTGATGGCTCATCGGGACATTCAGAGTATCACCAGAGTATCAAAGGAATGTTATCAGAAGAAGCGCAGGAAGCGAGGAACAAAGATTATAGACGTTATAGGCTACATCACTCCCGCAAGACTGGGCGCTGTTCTACTAACGAAGACGTAATGCATCATTTTTTGATATCCTCTGACCCATACATCAATTCATTTAGAACGAAATTGAAGCTTAAAAAATTAGATTATCACGAAGATGTGAAAAAGTTATTAATAAATGAAATAGAGTGAAACTGACAAAATTTTTATATTGGGGTTGTGTGAGGGGTGGGTGTTATAGTGGGCGGATTTTCTTCATATTTTCAAAACAGTATTTAATAGATGTTATATGCATTTTTGCGAAAAATAAACATATTGCATATAAAGATATTGCATTTTTGAAATATCGTTTGTATGGGAAGTGGGCGTAAAAGTGGGCGGATTAAGTTCATATTTTCAGGAGGTCATTATACAATTATAATATTAACGTTTTATGAAAATTGAGTTAATATATTTAAAATCATGGAACTTATGCCACATTTTCTATTTAAGTTGTATAGGAGGTGGGCGTAAAAGTGGGTGTATTTTTGTAAAAAAAAAATTGAAATTCTTAAAAAATTTAAAATAAATGTGTGTAAAATTTCATGAAGCTCCGCAGCCTCCTTGATTTAAGACCATTAAATACACTACACGGCCACACTGTGCGTGGTGGTTGTGGTTTAACATCGATTCATGTAGGTGTGGTGCAAGGTCGATCAAGTGTGCTGTTGCACTCTCAACAGACGGAGTTTGGATAGTCTCCAAACCCTTAAGCAAGAGGTTATAATATGGATCTAGGCTTGCCTTGGAAAGGCTTGCCATATTGTATAAATTGCTACTCATTGTGACTGTATACACACAAATTGCTATTGGTAGCAATCGTAAAGTGTTCTTATACTACACAATGGGCTAGTCTACGCCTAAGTTTCACTCGAGGTTAGGCCGAGTTGGCAGGTACTCACGTTAATCTTGTTCCACAATTATTGACTCACTGGAACATTGGTGCCATGTGATTTGCCTGGTGTTTAAAATGAAGTCTTGAAAATTGTTGCCGACACCAGATCGTTTTTGCATATATGTAGCATGTTTTTTATGACCTATTTGTGGACAATTGGCAGGTGAAAAGTTTTATGAAATACAGAATGAGTTCGCTTTTAAACCGGGTTGTTAGTAGGTGGAAATTTCGAAACAAATTTCGGCAAATTCTAGTTCATCTATCCTCCTTCCCAACACCAGCTTTTGAAGTTTCTACACGATATACATATGGCTTGAGTAGGAGTCAACCTCTGACTGTTTGTTCAATAAAAAACAGAAAATATATTGCAATTTACAAACTTTATATTACTTTTATTTTTTTTTAACTTAAAGCATCTAAATAAATTGCAGGGGGTCGCTAATTCATGCCGAGCTATATCCCTACGTAAACATTGTTCAGCGCCTCAGAATGCAGTGAATGCACTGGCTGGGCCATGTCCGTCAAATAAATATAAAGGCCTCAGCCAAAAAGGCGTTGGATGATAACTACTATAAAAAACGAAGGCAGGGAAGACAGAGACTCCGGTGAATGGACCAAGTGGTAGAAGACATAAAGATCCTTGGTATAATAAACTAGAGAAAGCATGCACAAGACCGAAGTGTTTTTATGTCATTCATAAT
This sequence comes from Phasia obesa, assembly GCA_949628195.1. Taxonomy (NCBI): domain Eukaryota; kingdom Metazoa; phylum Arthropoda; class Insecta; order Diptera; family Tachinidae; genus Phasia; species Phasia obesa. Next base: position 87,786,570 of record OX451218.1, read on the forward strand.
CCAAACTAAGACCAACAACAGGTTGTACGAAAGTAAGTAAGATGCCCCGCAATATCCATTTATAGCAACTCCTGCTGGAAATCCCTTTATTTTTCATTAATTATGCCAGGAATGTATAAGTATTATATCGGCTTATCTTATATATAAAATAAAGATTAAGCGAAGATTAATTATAAATAACTCGTCAAAGATGTCAAACAATTTCTATCCTTAGGACAGATTACAAAACACAATTTTTGTAGAAAAATATCGGTTCGTTATGTATGACTAAAATCATATAAAGCCACTTATTTCCAAGATAATCTTTAGCTTAAATTTCAATATGCGGAAATTGCTAAGACGTCACTTTTTGATTTTTTTTTAAGGAATTCTCTTAGATTAAAATTTTCCTGCATTAAGGCATAACACTTTTTAGAAGTTAAATATCTTTTTTTATTTATAATCTAATATTTGGAAACTCATAAAATGTAACACAATTAAAGTTGAAGTTGAAAACATATATTTGTAATAATCAGCCATGTCACAGAGCTAAATTCCTTTCGGAAGAGGAATTGATTCCGTACTTTGTTTCTCTAGAAAACGTAAAACGAAAAAAATTTTCGGAATGAAACCACTTGCAATTTGCTATGTTTAAGTGATATTTTTAGGGTTTTTTTTTAGCCGTTTAATTTATTCAGGACATCATTTTATTAAAATTCTACGACGTATTTTTATCAATTTACTGCTGTTATTAAAGATATTTCGGGCAATTTTGTTATGTTTTTGCTGACTTAACAACACAAATATTTTTTTGACTTAAAAAAAAAAATTAATTTATTCAAGCATTTTAGACATTTCGTTCGGAATTGAAATGATTTCGTAGTTATCATTTCGATCGGAATGGTTTTAGCTTCTATAGATTCCGTTCGGTTTTAGTAAATGGAAAAAACAAAACCACTTTTTATTTATTACATATTGAAACATATGAACGAATGTGACAAAACAAAGAAATAGATGGTTTGAAAGTTAAAAAAAATTTAAGAAATACATCTTTCACCAGTTTGTAGTCCGAACCATCCCCTACATCCTTATACACCATTATATATGCGCCAGGTTGCGACCGTGGGCAACAGGACAATTTTACCGACCCAAGCTCCAATATTTTCTGCACAAATTAATGAATAGACAGGTTTTGTAAAATCAATTATTTTCTGAACAGCTTTGAAACGTTGCTTTTTGAACTATTTCGGCCTTCTTAATAGACAAAAATTTGTTTATCAAATCGTCTTCTGGTCCTGCCAATAAAAACAAAATGTGACTCAATACTATAATAATACTATATAATACTACTCAATAAATATAAAAATCATATCGAAAAATACTTTTAAATAATAGTTATATTTTCTATCCGATATGCCCACAGAACTGTCTGGAAAGTACATTTTGGACCATCCTGTTGAAATAGACCAGTAATATTTTGGCTCCCGAGGTACTCTGGTATTTACTTTCAATAGAGTAATTAACTTTCAATTCGGTAACCATTACCCCTTGTCAAAATATGTACCACAGTGCGGGGGCCAAAGTTTGGCATCTTTTTTACAAAATTCTCCATAACATTTTTTGTTATTGGACGATTTATTAAAGACCACAAAACAGCAAAAACCACGTATAAAAATTCGAATTCTATAAAAAATTAGAGATTTTCGACCACTGTGCTTCGTAGAGTTTTAAGGTATGGTCCAGAATAATATTCATTACTAATAAAAATACATGCTGAATAGTTTAAATGGCTATAAATTGCCTAAAATATCAATTCCACATAGCAAATTGAAAGTATTTTTTTTTTCGAAAAAATCTTTCTTTTTACGTTTTCTATAGAAGCAAAATACGGAATCAATTCCAATTCCGAACGAAAAATAGCTCTGGAACATGGGTGATTGTTTTCTACATTCATTCTTATGTTGGCACATTAAAATTGGTTTTGTATTTTTTTTTTTCGTTTTAATGAAACTGAACAGAATCTATAGCAGCTAAAACCATTCCGATCGGAATGGTAGCCACGGAATCAATTCCGAACGGAATTTGAGACATGGCTGAATATTAAATATTCGTATTTAAATAACAGTTCTAAAATCAAAAAAAATCCAAAAACCCAAAAATAAAATGCAACAAAATTACCTCTTTGGTGTCCACAGGAAACACGGAACCTAAAGTTGGCATCGAAACAATACAAATGGCAGCAGTAAATAATAAAATGCCATAACAAAGACAGGGTAAATGATGATCCTTGATCACGCGACATTGTAACAATATTAAAATTATGGCAAATAACAGGCACATAAATGAATTGAAGACATTCTGTAAAGAAACAAACAAATAAATAAGAAAATCTCATAATAAAGAATTACAATAGAAGTCACATACAGTATGTCAACAATGATTTTGCACATTAAAAGTATTTCGCATATTTTTCAACTTTATTGCCAATAAAATTTTACTTTTGTTTTTATTTTTTTTTTGAGGCAAGTTTAGTCAATTAAAAAACAAAGATATCATTCAAATGGAGCACTGTCCATTCATTTTTTTTTTTTTGAAATAGTTAAAATAAAATGTGAGCTTATATATAATGAAGCGCTTAAAAAAATATTATTTTTCCACCTAAATTATGTTGCATCTAATGAGAAAATTCATTCTGGACAAACTGTAGATTTATTTATTTATTTCAGTATGTAAATAAAAGTACTCACATGAAAAGTAGGAGCATTATTATAAGCTAGAGACAAAGCTGCCATAACACCACAAAGCACCACAACCAAAGCTACAACGCCAAGCACCGAGAACCGTTGCAATTTCAATGTATAACGTTGATACAAACACTCTAATTCATCATTTTCAAAACGCAGTGTATTCCATGGCCGACCACGTGTAGCTTTAACTGCATGATCCATGATAATCTCAATTTTGACTTAATTTGTAGTTTGTCAAATAAAACTAAAACGAAGAGGTAAACAGTTTATTTATGCCCAACCAACCACCACCGCCTGGGAGAGGCGGTCTTTTAAAATAACGAAGCCAAAATTATATGATTTTTTAATCGCGATAGAGATATTGCAGAGATGTGCATTTAATGCTGAAAAGAAAAAGGTAAATTTAATTAATTTAATAAAAAAAAATTTGATATTTATAGTAAAATAGAAAACATTCTTAAAAACTATTCAAAAACATTGAGAAAGAGTTGAAAGGAGGCTTAAAAACTCAGGATAAACAACAGGTACAAAAATAGATCTTTTAATTAAGTTTGTTGTTAGTTTTTATAAGCTAATAAGGCCTGGTGTTTATTATAGTAAATAAAAATCCATTTTATTTAGTTTTCCCAACGTTTCGTAGATGTTTTGTCTACTTTTTCAAGGGATGGTCTATTTAAAATATAAAAACAATTAGTTTTAAACTCATATTCAACAATGAAAAATTAACACTTACAAATAGTATGAATTATTACATTAGAGAAAATAAAAACAATAGTAATTTTATAATTAAATACATATTATAATTTTGGTGTTTATTTTAGGGCAACTCTGTAACTTGTGTTAATGTTCGCTGTGTCTTCTTTTAAATTCATTGTTTTATTTATTCTTTGTTGTATTCGCAAACTTTCAATAGTATATCTTTTCCTTTCTATCTTTTCTGTGTCCAGTATTTTAACACTTTCAAAGTCAGCTGCATGTCCCGTTTGTAGAATGTGTTGCGCAAGTGCTGTTGTTTCTTTCTTTTTGTTTATGTCCAATTTATGTTCGTTCATCCTTGTCTCAACACTTCTTTTTGTTGTACCAATGTAAATAAGTTCACAATTCTCATTGTTTTTCCCTTTGCACTTTATTTCATATACAACGTTGCTTTGTTGTAGTTTGTCAATTGGTGTTTTTGTTTTTGAAAAAATAGTGTTTATCGTTTTGTTTGGCTTGTATGCAAAATGCATATTAGTTGAGTTTATTGTTCTTTTTAGGTTGTTGTTGTCAATGAGGTTGGGAACATATGGTACACTGTGAAAAATTTTTTGTTGCTCTTCTCGTATAGAACAATTTGTGTTGCGTGAATTATTATTATTTAATTGTTTCCTTCTATTTTCAACAAGTGAATGAATTAAGTTTCTTGGGAAGCTGTTTTTCTTAAGAATTTCAAAAATTAGGGTTTGGTTTCTACAATGATATTGTTTATCACTTATGTGTAATACTCTTCTTATGAAACTGATAGCTGTATTTATAATTTGACTTTTAGGTTGAGTTGAATAAAAGTTCATAATTCTGCCCGACGATGTTGCTTTGGTATACCAGTCAAAATTAATCTTATTGTTAACTCTGTGTAACATGGCGTCTAAAAATGCGATTCTATTATTCTCTTCTATCTCCATTGTAAACTTAATTTTTGGATGAAAGCCGTTGAGAATTGATAAAATAATGTCTTTATCCTTGGCTTGGATTACAGCCAATACGTCGTCTACATATTTCGTAATGTATTTAATGTTTATCCCAATTTCCTGAAGTTTAGTAAGTGCGTCGTCAAGTAGGCTGTCAAGTATTATATCCGCTACGGTAGGTGACAGAGGATTCCCCATAGGCATTCCAAAAATTTTATTGTATATAATATTGTCATGGATAAAATAGTTGTTGTCTTTAATGCAGAAATTTAATAATTGGAGAAATTTCGAACGAGGTATTTTTGTTATTTCTTCAATTTTATTCCATTTGCTCACTATATTTCTAGTGGCTAAATGAATTGGTATATTAGTGAAGAGAGAAATGACGTCAACCGAAACTAAAATTTCGTTATCTTCAAGTTTAGTGTTAGCAAGCTGGTTTTTAAGTTCCAGCGAATTTTTAATATTGTATTTTTCCGAGATTACTTTTCTGAGAATACTGCCTATAAATTTTGAAAGTTGGTAACACGGTACTTGAAAAGAGGAAACTATTGGTCTAAGCGGGATTCCTGCCTTATGAATTTTGGGTAAACCATAAATCCTTGGGGCTGTTGCTGCTGAGGAAGTTAACTTTCGTTTTTGCCATGTGTCAATATAGCCGTTTTTATGTAGGTCAGAAACGATTTTGTTGTTTTCTTTTTGTAATTTAACTGTAGGATCCATTCTGATTGTTTTATACGTGTCCTTGTCATCCAGTAGTTTTTTAATTTTTTCTTCATAATCTTTTTTATACATCATGACTGTTTTGTTACCTTTATCTGCCTGCGTGATAATAATATTGTTATGTCTCAATAAAAACTTTTTCGTTTCTCTGAAAACTGCGATGATAAACTTTCCCCGTTCTGTGTTTTGTATATTTCTCTTAAAGGCACTGATTTTGTTCGCTAGTTTTGTCCTAGCAACATCTTTTTCTGCGTTGTCTTTTAATGTTTGGATGCATTGTTCTATATCCGCAATGATATGTATAGTTGAGAAACTGTTTTTTTTCAATTGGTAACGCAAACTTTTTGCCTAATGACAATAACCATTTGCATTCAGTTGTTAAACTTAAGTCCGTATGGTTTTCAAACCATTCAGCATTATAAACAAATCCATGCTTTTTAAAGTTTTTTTCTTTCAGTGTATTAATTTTTTTCGTATGTGTTTTCCTTGTGGTCTCTCTAATCTTTTAATGTTTGAAATATTTTTTAAACGTCTTACGCTTCTTGAAATTGGTACATTAGTTGTTCAAGCACCCTAGCATACGCCAGGGTGCTTGAGGCTGCTTGAACTTTAGTATACGAACTCTGGTTACCGGCCGACCTCCAGTTTCAATGTAGAATTACCCACCTATAAGGAGCTCTGTGTAGGTAGACTTTATTATCTCCATGAAAAAGATAAGCCAGGAAGCCTCGCAAGAGGCGGAAAGGTTAATCCTTTACTGTCCTAAGGAAGAATTCAGAAGCGATGGAGAGGAACGCCTCGCAAGGGGTGAACAGCTTAATCTCTAAGGGCTCTCCCGTGGCGTTGAACCGAGATATTCCGATAAGGATGGCCAGGGAACCCTCGTTAGATGTGGAGAGGTTAATCTTTTAGGTTGTTAACAATGGGGGTATTATTGATGAGGGTTAAGGGAAAAATAAGTTGGATAATTGGATTAGTGACAGGTCATGGAAGCTTTAAGTATAATCTAGTCAAGATGAAAATCGAAGATGATAATTGCAGTCTGTGCCTGGAGGAGGCTGAGACGTTAGCCTACATTGTGTGTGAATGTCCGGTACTGGCTAGCATAAGACTAAGAACCTAAGAAGCTTGTTAAATGTGAATACCATGTAGGATCTGAGCTTTGAACATATACTAGCAATTACGAGAGACTGCGTGATGAGAAAGAAGGCTGACAGTTACCAGTCGACTATCTGAAATCACTAAAGTCAAAATTAAAGGCTATTTGTAGCACGTGACCCTATGAGGGTAAGGTTGCCGTTATTACATATCGCTAGTCTATAATCATAGGGGACGGAAAAGGGTCGAAGGTCAAATTGAAAATAAATTTATAAAATTAAAGCTTCTTCTAATTAGTAAACAAATTTTCCCTCTTACAAAAAAACACACTCATATTACTGAAATATATTTTTAAAAATGTAGGTAAATGTGTAAACATTTTTTTATTGCATGCTACTTACACTTTTCCAAACTTGTTGTTGTTCATTATAATAACACAAAATTAACACAACACTAATCCAACCACAAATTGTGGAAAAAATGCCTTTGAAGTTGTACGAATGGTTTTTGTGTGTGCAGCACATGGTGTAGATGGGAATAGAGAAGAAAATTAATCTAAACTCAACACGAATGATTTTATGCTTCGTTAACTATAAAAATTCTATAAATATTTACAGCACCAGCAAAATCATATTAACCGTGCAGTAAATACGCCAAGAAAATATATGTGTATACTCGAAAAAATAAATGCTAATCATAATGAAATTTTTAAATTGTATTCGTATAAAATGAAATTTATTGAAATTATAATTTATCCATGCCTTTTATAAAATTAAATCAATTGATTGAGATTGTAAATATAAACGAAGAAAGATGCGTTAAAATGTTTGTAGCAAGGCGAACAGAAAAATATGTAATTGGCTTTATATCAGATATGGGAAGATTCAGTTACATTTTAATTACAAATAAAATTAAAATTATTGTTTAGTTACATATTCTCAATTACACATTACAAGGAATTGTAATTTACATCAGAGACTAATGTCAATTACAACTAATTGTAATTTGTAATTGAAAATTTTCAATTATACATAACATGTAATTGCATTTGGAAATATTCAATTACAAATTACAAGTAATTGATATTGCATTTAGTCAATAACAAAATTCCATTATATTCCTTCAAATTAGCCGTTTAATGTAATTATTCTTTTCAATTACAATTACATGTAATTTTTAATTGAAAATTTCCAATTACAAATAATTGTAATTTTTCAACTACAAATAGTAATATATATGCTACATAATCGTAAACATTTGCTTTCACCACCGTATTTTTATTTATTTTTTTTAATAAATATTTAAACACCCACTTGAGGGATTTCCTTAACTAGTGCAGAAGACAATTTTCCTTAACGCTCGTAAAACTTTGTAAACTTTCCAAAACAACACTTCGTTTATATTGCAGTCTTAATCCTAAAGTTTTATGATAAATGTTGCTTATTTTCTTGTGGGTTTATGTGATAATGTGGGAAATACTGCTGTCACTAACTAAGCCCACATCCAACAAAAACATTAAATAAAGGGTGTAGCAAAATTAATGCATAATTGAAACACAAAACACAGTTCTGCAAGTGTATTTTTGTGTTAGACCATAAAGTCTTTAAGATCATTTTATGTATGGAGCACAACATCGAAAACATTACCTATCTGGCCCTTCTGGCATATGCGACTACTTTTTTAAATAATCATTCATAATCATGGTGAATAAATATGTCTGCATTTCGCTGATGCAGCCTCAAATATTCTTCTTCAGGACACATCTTGATGTTGTCATATTAATACAAGTCTTTGGTTTCAAATAACCAATTGAAAGGGATAGTAATTCTGTTAAAGATATGATCAGTAATTAACCCTTCCGGGATGGAGTTTTATTTTGATGAACGACATATTCATGGTGATAATTTTTGCATATTCTAAGTGATACGAAAAACATATATTCTGAATACTCAAAAATACTGATATCGGGCCCTCCCGTTTTAACCAACAAGCTATAATTCGAAAGCACCTGTTATTCTCAGAGTATAAAACTTCAACATTCTACCTATTGTAGCTCCCCAGATTCACGACAACAATTTTTCCCTTTGTATTGGAAGTACCACGCTCATTATTCCAATCAAACCTGTTTTTTGGTAGCCTATGGCCCTTAATATAAGCGATACATTACCTAATATTATTATCTAGGGCCAGGATAATAATTTTTAATTTTTTATAGGAGGTGCCGCTACCACTGTTCTAATCCAGCATGTTTTTGCTAGACTAGGCAGTTTTTTCTATTATTGTTCTCTAAAAAAAAAACTATAAAAATATTCACAGTATATGGAAAGTACCAAGCCCACTGTTCCCAACTATACATATTATAAATAAGGAGGTTACTTGTACGTAACGTCAAGATTCTGCTTATTGTAGCTCTATAGTCTAAATATTCTACCTACAACAGTTTCCAAGTAACATCTTGATAAATATTTACTTTGTATGGAAAGTGCCACGCCCACTTGGAATATCCAAGTGGGCGTGGTTTGACGCTGCGGTGACAAACATAAATAAGAGCGCATGAACAGTAATGGTAACTTATTTTGTAACTGAAGACAGTAACTAAAATGTCATAACTTTTCCACAAAAAAAAAAAAACATACAATGACAGTTTGTTTGCAGCCAACTTCACTACTTAAAGCTCTGCATTTTGCAGCCCGCTTTTTAGGTTTAGCTGTAACAAAACCTCCAGGTGGAGGCGTTAGATCTACGTTGTTTTGCTAATGTCTTGTTAAAAATTCATTGTTTTGTATCTGCTAGTAGAATGTCAAAGTTGTTGTTTTGTTGTTGTAGTTGTTGTTTTACTGTTCACACCTGGTATGAATTCGCCTTGGCTAAAACAAACGATACGACGCTGAAGCGAAGAAATATGAATATTTCGTCTTAATTTTAATATTGAAATTACTTAGGTTTTTAATAATTTAAAATGTTTTTTATTTATTTATTTATTTATTTAAAAGTATATTATAAATAAATTTACAAAATACCAAAATTAATGGTGTGGGCTACTAGGCCATTACACCATATATGATTATTTGAAAATTTCTTCTACACATTGGCGGATCTAAGAATATTTTTTATTTTTTTTTTTTTACTGAGTTCTTGTTATTACAGTTTAGTATCTCTTCGAGCGTCTCATTTGTGGCACTTCTGGGGCAATCTTTAAAAATGTGATTAATAGGAAGTATCTCTAAGCAAGCTATGCATTCTCTAGGCAGGGTTCCTTCATAGTAGTGTTGTGTGCTAAATCTCGTTGTTTGTTGTTGGAAAGGTGTTTATAGTAAGGAGGTCACGATGTACTGGGATTATGAGATCTTAAAAAGCTGGTTGATGTACTCCATTGTTCTTCATGTTGCTTTAGTTGTACATTTTTGTGAAAGTTTACCATTACTGGTATTAACGGTGGTACTTCTGTTAATAGTGGATAGTTTGGATAGTCGGCTGATTCATTACCTTCAATCCCCACGTATCCTGGTATCCAAAGAATGACAATTTCTTCTAAAAGAATAGATTTTCCAATAACGTATCTTCTGTTTTCCCCATGCCTCTGTAATGATTTAACAGCGCTAAGGCTGTCCCTACATAGTATAAGACTTTTTACAGGTTTTTCTGAGGCATACGACACACCATATCTTATAGCTGCCAGTTCAGCTGAAAAAATACCAGCTTGATTGGGAAGAATAGATTGTTTTTTTATTTCAAAATTGTTGTTTTTTTTTTGTTCCACGATAGCATATGATGTGTTCCCATTTGCAAAGGAAACATCAGTAAAAATCGTAACAGTTGGATTGTATTTGTTTTTCTCTTCCAGGTAGAGTTGTTCAAATACTCGTGAATGAATTCCGTTCTTATTAATAGAGCTCAGCTTGGTATTGACAATAAATTTGGTTTGGGTGGTGTTGTTTGGGGTTGTAATGCTTGAGCGATGTGCAAGTGGCATATTAATTTGCTTTGCATAGTTTAGGATGTTTCTTATACCACAAGGGTGGGTTAATCTATATTTGTCCATAAATTCCCACAACTGATCATGTAGACCATGATTACAGTTAATTAACCCTTTGCTAGCAGCTTTATTGATTGTCTTTTTAGAATCGTTTCAAAATCGTTTACTTTTCCCTCTATTCTCAAGGCATCGTTAGGAGTAGCTAGTAGAATACCCGTTGCAGTGCGGAAACATCTGTTTACACTGGCGTTAATCTTTTTTTGGTTTTGTTGGTTTTTGATGTCCATCCATATAATGTTATACAGTGTTGGATAATACCTTCCGTTAAGAAGCGACATATTGAGACTATATGTGGACCTTTGCGTTTGGTACAAATTACTTTTAGTAGATTATTTATTCTTTTTAGTTTGTCAATAGTGTTTTTTATATGTTTGTCCCAAAGCAGATTCTTTGAAAATGTTATGCCCAAAACTCTCATTTCGGTTTTTAATGGGATGTAGTGGTTCTTTATATTAATTGGGGTAAGATTACACTTATACTTTTTACAAACATGGATGGCTTCACATTTATTTATGGGAATTATAGCTCCTGTTTCCTCAGTCCATTCTTTTACTTCTATGTTTTTATATATAAATAAATAAAAATGTACATATAAATAATATAAATGGTTACATTATTTCTGTGGCAATAAGGAAAAAGTGCTTAAGTCTGATTTTTAAGTTTTTGATTCGACATTGAAAAAAGATAAGCAGAAAGTTATTTTGCTATAACTTCCTGAAAAATTTTACTAAATAATTGAAAATTTGCACATGGGTACTTTGAAGTACGCAGATTTCAAAGGTGCCAGTAACTAAATTTTTGCTTAAGTCGACTTAAGCACTTATTCCTTATTACCACAGATTTTATGCTTGAGAAATTCTGAATGCTAAAATTCGTTCGCAGATTACATTGAAATAATGCATTACTTTCCGAGGACATGCTACGTGTTAAGAGTAATGGATACTGGAAGCAGCATGTTATACATTCTTTGTATTACCTACTCGTTTCTTATTGATTATCTTTTCCCGCTGGGTACTAACACCAAACCGTCTGCTATCGAAATACTTTAATTTTTTTTTTTTTTTCGTTGGTACTATTTTACCACACACATGGCTGCAAATTCATAATTTGTGAATATTTTTTGAGAAACTCTTTTTAATTTATATCTTGCAACAGCAACAATATCAACATGAATAAGTACTGTCACAATAAACACAAGTATCATTTTAAAATATTACTCAAAACACTTCCACACACATGCCTAACTTCCGGTTCCGTGTTATATTTTATGTTGTATTTAATATACATATTTTATTTTATTTTATTTGAATTTTTTTTCTGTTTTGTCAAGCAAGTTCTTATTTCTTTAGTCTCCTGTCACATACACACTAAAAAAGTAAAAACTTTATTTTAAATATATTTTTTAAAAGAAAGATTTGCATACAGTTTTGTTTCCTGTTTTTTACTTCTTTTTCTTATAATAGTGAAAGATAGAATAAAAAAATATATGAAACAAAAAAATAGTTGCATTAAGATTTTGACACGCTGACATTAGCTTTGTAAATTTGTTGTAAATAAAAAAAAGTTTGTAGAATTTGAAAAAATAAATAAACTGAATATGAATGCATTTTAATAGAGTTGTGTAGTTCATGAACGACTTAGTTCAGTTGAACTAATCACTAAGCTGACCTAAGTGAGCTGATCACCACACTGAGCTCATATCAGCTCCTTAGTTCAGTTTAGCTCTTTAGCTCGGCTTAGTTCAACCCATTAGTTTGGGTGCCTCGGTGGGCTAGTAGGTAGTGGGCTAGATTCTCAGTCCGGGGTTGTGGGTTCGATTCCCACCAAAGACTCTGAAAATGTTCACTACAAGTTGGTAGGAAGACAAGTAGGCAGGAAGAGGGAGCTTGGATATAATCTGGGTACCTACACATGGATAACTAACTAAATGACGGGTCACGGTCTCTCAAGTGTAAGATTTTTAAAAAAATCTATGTAACATGATACTTGCAGACTATGCTTGAAAAAGGCTAACATATGTCTGCACGGGCAGACATATATTAAATGGAAATGTGAAGACCATAGCCTTTAGCAAATGTTAGCAATTACCATAGACTCTGTGATGAGGAAGAATGTCGACATATTTCGGAAGGTGTATTACTATGGCAACTATTTATCACTGACCTTCTACTTGAACAACTAAAAGCCCGACGAAAGGGTGATTTTAGCAACTTTCTTTTTGGCAAAACTGTTTTTGGCAGCTCAGCTTTTTATGTGTAACATGTTATTGTTAAACATGTTCAGTTTGGTCTATAATTTAACGCTTAAGATTATTAAATGTTATTATTGAAGTTTATGCTAGCAAAGTTGGATAAAGATCCAATTTTTTTATTGAAAAATTGTGTTCAGTGACGAAGCTCATTTCTGGTTGAATGGATACGTGAACAAGCAAAATTTGAAAGACTCTTGAAATTTTCACAGAAGGCATATTATTATGACCTCAATAACAAAAAGAAAAAAATAAAGGGTGGTCCGTCAGTGACTTGCTTAGTTCGTACATGACCTTATTTTCTGCACCTTAATAGATAGACTTTTGAATTTTTTACACAAGATATGTAAATATGGCCCCTACAACAATTATTAAAATTTAAAGGGTGTTCCGACAGTGACATGTTTTTAAATATATGACTCTATTTTTTGAACCGTAAGGGATTTTCCGATAGTGAGACGAATATGATTTTTTTAACCATTTATACAGGGTGTGTAAAATTATGTCGTCTATACCAAAAAATATAAAATAATTTAAAATTAAAGGGTGTTGCAAAAGTGACATAAATTTACGTATATAGCCTCATTTTTGAACTAGAATGATAGACACTTAATACCTAAACAGGGTATGCATAAGTTTGACTCTTTCTTTGTCTCCTATAACAAATAAAAATATAGAAGAAAAAAATTAAAGGGTGTTTCGATAGTGACATGATTTTGCATCTATGTTGTAAACGTTATAAAAGCCACTGGATATTAACTATGCGCTAGTATAAAAAATAACTAATAATTAAAGGGTGCCCTATAAAACGTCAACTAATGAAGAACTTGTAATATGTAAATTTATATATTGAAGGTAGTACGGAACCCTGAGCCTGAGTAAGCCTGATTCCCACTTGACTGATTTATTTATATTTGATTTAGAATATTTTTGCAAGGGTTAAATTAAATGCAAACAAAAACGTTGAAACTTACAGCATAACAAGAACAACAATTTTTCGACTAGTAAATGTGTTGTTGATTAAAAATAAAAGTTTTATTAATGCAAATTTTGTTTAATAAAAATAAATGTTTTAAATCGAACAAATATGCAAAGCTTACGCACTTAAGTATTTCTGTGTGCTCAAGTGTTTTAAAATAATTTTAATAACAAATATTTATTTGATACAAATACTTTCAATGAAACGTCAAAAGTCAACGTTTTTGGCAAATGATAAAAAAAAAAACAATTCAAAACGCGAACAGAAAAATTAATAGAAATAAAGTAGAGCGTATAAACAGAATACGAGCAACGTGTATTTAAGCTTTTGTGTTCATTGTTTTTCGTTATTTTTTTTTTTTTTTTATAATCACTTTGTGTGTTGTAGCATTTGTATAAATAAACTGTTTATTGGGAGTTCAATTGAAGGCAAGAGAAGTTGAAACACAGTGTAATGTAGTTTAAACACAAAAATCTAGAAATTAGTTTTACTGCCTGTCCCACAATGTTGCAAAAAAACGTTGTTCAGCTGACTAGCTAGCTCTTAGGTAATAGGGACAGATGGGACTTGCTACACCCCCTATGAAATTGTATGCCACTATTTTTGTGGGGTTTGAACAGGTGATACCGTTTGATATATTAAAATGAAATTTAATATGTGTCTTTGGTATACGGAGATGAATAGCTGTATAGTTTTTGGGCATAATCGGGAGGGGGCAAGGGAGAGTTTCCTTACCCCGAAATTTTGTGAACGCTCTAAAGGTCATACCGTATGACATATCAAAATGAAATTCAGCATGTGCCGTTGGTATATGGAGATGCATAGCTTTTGTATAGTTTTTTGGCTTAATCGGGAAGGGGCAAGGGAGAGTTTCCTTACCCCGAAATTTTGTGAACGCTCTAAAGGTCGTACCGTATGACATATTATATTGAAATTAAGTATGTGCCTTTGGAATATGGAGATGAAGAGCTGTATTTGGGCATAATCGGGAAAGGGCAAGGGGTAGTTTACTTAACACCCAAAAACTAAAATAATTAATTTTTCGATTCAAATATACTTTGAACTTATATTCTTAATGTAATATAAATATATCTGTTTCCATTGGGTATGGTAAAGTTGAGTGTAGGCCAATCCAGATTTTTTTTTTTTTGAAAAGAGAAGTAACACTCAGGCAATTATGGCTACCCAACTAATTGTGTTACTTTCTTTGGGAAAGAGGTAAAGTAGAGGAAAGACAGGTGGTGAAAATAATAAATAGAGAAAAGCTTTACTTTTTACACGTTATATATTTTTTATTTTTAATTATCTTGACAAAGGTTTATATTTTATTTATAGTCGTTTTAATATGACTGAAATTAATCTTTAATAAACTTGGTGATTCGTGTATTTAAAAGTCTTCATTTTAGTTATAACTTTTTACATTACAAAATCCATTTCATTGCAGCCAATGTCTATACAAATATGGACTTAAATTACCTTTTGATTGTTTTTCTTATAATAAGTTAGTTTTGATAGTGGTATTCGTCCCTTTGGAGGCATGTCGTTCGATTTTGCTTTGAAAGTAATCCACATCAAATTTAAAGATTCTTACTTTTATAGTGCTTGGGTTATGATTTATTTATTTTCTTTATAAAGAGGTACCCATTACTAAATAAAATTCTAAAATGTATATAACGTTCTGAAATTATTGCAGAGTTCTGTAACATTTAAATCGGTAAAATTGCTTACTTTCACTACCTTTTGAAATATTTTTGCTGAAAAAATTATCCTATATTTGAATCAAGATACTACGATACCTTCTCACAAAATTTTATATAAATTCATTCAGTAATTTTTACATGATGCGAACTCATATAGACGGACAGACAGACAGACAGACAGACAGACAGAAAAAAATTCCAAGATTGCTGTTATCTATTCCATTTCAATTAATAACTGCACCAGCAAAAAAAAAATATTAAAAAAATATTTCATGTACAGAATGGTCCTGTTACTTTTTCTTATATGTATAGATTTTCAATGATTATTATTTCATAATAGAATTTAAAAGGAATAAAGTATTTAAAATATCATTTGAATTAATTAACTTTTGCAAGTATTTTTAAATTAAAACAAATGAAAACCCTGAGATATCTCAGTACATGTAACAATAGACTTATACCACTTTTAAAAATAACAGTTCATAGTAGCAAAATCAAAAAATATAATAAAATAGTAACTCATTGCCTGTCTGTCTATCTGTCTTTGTTTTCTTGTGGTCGCATCACGTAAAACCTACTGGATAGATTTTAACAAAATTTTGTGAGGAAAAAATTAAAGTAATATACAATTGACACTACTGCAAGAAAAATCGCAATTTTTACTTTCGTGACGTCGTTTTTCCGACATTCGCAGAAAATTTTAACTTTGTCTGTGCGGGATGGCAAAATCGTGTTTCTATTATTCTTTTTATTGTTTACATTCCTCAAATCAAATAGGTCAACTTTCATGCGTAATAATTTTTTAGAAAAATAATCTGGAGTGGCCTACGCTCAACTTTAACATACCTTATGGAGACAGATATTTTTGTGGATATCTAAAATAGTAACTCATTTCCGTCTTCCTGTCTGCTATTCGTTTTCGTTCTCATTACGTAAAAAGTAGTGAATGGATTTTAACAAATTTTGTGGGTCCCAATATAGGATACTTTTTTCCGCAAAAATATCTTATTTCCAAGAGAAAGTGGAGAAAAAGCATTGAAAAACGCGACTTCCGGTTTAAAACTGCAATATTTTAAACACGGTTATTTTTTCAACATGAGTACATTTTCAAAACACCTTTTTATTTTTAAAAGTGTAATATTTTAAAAACTCTTACGGGTGCCCCAATAGTCTAGTAGGTAGTGTGCTAGTCTATCAGTCGGAGGGTTGTGGGTTCGATTCCCACAAAAGACTCTGGGTGTTTCACTACAACGAGTGAAGGTCTTCTTTACTATGCCCGATAAATTAAGTTAGAATATAATTTGTAATTGTGTTGTAATATTTAATAAATAAATAAATAAAAAAATAAATAAAAACTATTACGCAACAGATGGCGCCAGTTGAAAAAAAAATTTGTATTTTTACTTTGTGGAATTACATTGTTATTAAAATATTTTAAAATTTTTTTAAAAATTTTATCCAGGGATGGCTACCTTTATATAAAGTAAATACATAAACCATAACTGAAACACTTTAAAAGTAAAAGTCTTACAATTGCTGTGGAATACTTTCAAAGCACAATCGACCAAAATATTGTCAGGGTGCCCACGACGTGGCGGACACAGCTATTATTGTTAAGGAGACCTTCAAACGCATAAATCCGTTAAAATCCCGTCATCGATTTTTTCACTATCACTACACTTTACAAGTACTACGACGTATTTGTAAAACAAAAATGTTAAGGTGATGAATGATGATGGAGATGAGCAGTGAGAAAAAAATTAATGAATATTTTTCCAATTAATGCCATGTGTTTTTTTTTTTTGAATATTTGGCTAAAAGCAAAACAAATAGATGGGCATCAATTTTCTTAAATTTTTACCAACAAGATTTCTACCACTTTATTGGTTGTCAATCTTTCTGTAAAGTTGCTTTGCTTTTATTTAATTAAAATATTCTCATTGCAATCATTCGATGTGGCGTCTGACTTAAGTGTCAAATAAAGTCAAATAGTTTAAGTGGCGTCAAGTATTGTAAAAATGTTACAAGTAAATCTATCACAGCCTGTACTAGCACCAGTGCTTTGTATGTGTGGCAAGTGTGTAAATATTTTAGCTGCCAAATTTTCCCCGAGTGCATGAATGAGATTCTTGTTCTATGCATACGAAATAAAAATAGATAATGACAACATTTTGCAAATAAAAAGGACTATAACATTAATTACTTTATATTAACTTAACTTAAAAATAGGTGTTGCAAGCATATAAAGGAAAAACGTTTGTTAATATAAATATAATTTCCGGGAAAAATAAACCAATAAAAGCGGCCATGTGTAAAGTTGTTTCTCGTATCTTTTTTTTTAATACGAAGTCATATCATATACCTTTTTAAAATAAAACACTAACTCCGCGAAGCTTTTTGCTTGTCTGCAGAAAACACCCAGAGTGTTTGGCGGTAATCGAATCCGCAACCTCTAGACTGAAAGGCTAGCGCGCTACCAATCGGTTTATCGAAGCACTCATTTTCAAATCACAACCAAAATTTTATTGGTATTCATAATATATTATTAGTATACAAATTATGATAAGTTTTCTCTTATGTAACCACAGTATGACTAAAAACAAACACATTATGTTTGGTTTTGGTTTGGTTTGGTAGAAAGTAAACCTACTTTGTGCGTTCTATAAGTCTTAAGCATTCTATGCGCTGTGCTTGTAACTTGTCTCATACAATTAGACTGATCTTACTTTTTTGACAGACGAGTATAAGGCGTGTTCGCATAGAACGCGTGGTATGGATTTTCAGTTTAATAATTTTTTTTTTGTTTGTTTTTTATTTAATTCAAATGTGGAGTTCAAGTTTGTTTTTTGTTTGAATTTTTGGCCGACCTTAACTTAGTATTTTTAACGTGGTGCACTTATTTTAATATTTTGATAGCTTGTTTGGGAAATTTGCAAAATTTGGAAATTATTCCAAAATTAAAGTTTTGAAACTACTGTGCAAGAGTGAAAAATATGCCATATTCTTAAAAATCACTTCCTCTATTTTAATTTACCACTTTTAACTTTACTATACGCAACGGATTGATAAGTTTTGAGGTCTTCTAAATTCATTTTGACTATTTTCGCGATGATGTCTATGGGTACGTGGTTGGGTGTATATGCCACTACTTTTGTGAAGGCTCTACATCATCATCATTCTGCTTGACATATCAAAATTAAATTCATTATGTGGGTTTGGTATATGGAAATGATGAGCTGCATAGTTTTTGGGCATAATCGGGAATATATTATAAATCGAAAATATTTTTTTTTTATTTGAATATACTTTGAACTTTTATTCTTTATGTAATATATTCACAAAAATATCTGTTTCAATAAGGTAGGCCACTCCAGTGCCTCATTTTCACAGGAAATTATTATAGTCGTCTTATTTTACACAGGGTGAGCTAGAGAAAATAACGAACTTTTTCATTACTTTATTTTAAAAACTTTAGGATTATTTATAGAGCAACATAAAATGACAAGATGACTATTATATTTTCATGTCAAAAGTTTTTCACTTTAGTTACAGAAACGAGGTGCAGATTATTTATACTTCTCTGACTTAAGGTGTCTGCCTATTACGGTTCAAGAAAATACTCTAAATTTTTTAAAATCATGTCACTTTAATCATAAACTTAATTTTTAGCTTCGTTTTGTTATCATAGCGGCCAGACAACACACCTTCTGTAAAAATTTAAATAGTATATTTAAAATGTTTCTAGAGATAGAGGACTGTGATATACAGACGTCGTTAAGGAACGAAAGCCTAAAAACGCAAATTTTAAATATTTAACTGATTCTCAAGCAATTTTTTCTATCGGGACGTCCTTTAATATAAATTCAATTTTTTTACCTTTTCTCTTTGCAAACTATAGTGATACGGCTTTTGGGAAAATTTAAAATGGATTTAAAAGATTACATTTGTTGTATGGGGACACCCTTTGTGTAAAAATATCTTAGTTTTTTTACTCAACGGACGTCAATTTATTCTTACAATTTGTGAACTTCGATATAAAATATATTTTCCTTCTTATAAAATTAAGTAATATTTTATTTCTTTACAATGCGTTAAGACGAAATAATTTCGATTTTTATTATGTTTAAAAATATGTTCTTCTTATTTTTGTAACATCTATTCATTGATGTATATATGTATGTACATGTGAATATGAATGTATATGTATTTGTGTAAAACAAAGAGAAGTGCTCTTTTCTCCCAAGTGTTGTCTGTGATATACTTGAACTGACATTAATGAATTTTTTTTTAATATTCATTGACTTGCAGCAACATAAAAACACTTCAACACACACTCGAATAAGTCACAATGTAAATACACTGTGATTCATCTAAATAAAGTTCACAAAATTTTGGACTATTAAATGAAATTAAAGAAACGAAATAAAAATACGTTTTTCCAAGATATTTGTAGTTTACTTGTGGGATTTGAGAAAATTCTTTGTAAAGTTTGGGACTGCATTAATCATTATAGTTTTAAAAAATTGTTCTTTTCGTTCGAAGATCGAAAGTTGCCCATAATAGGCACTTGACTTTTGTTAAGACAAATTGATGGCTAATGTAGACAGGGGGTTAAATTTGATTTTGTATGTAACAAATTAATGCAACCTTATTTTACTAGCTGGCAGCACGGCGAAGTTAATTATTTTTTGCTTTACTTTTTTTTGTGCATGGCAGCTGTCAAAAATTCGTTTATTTTTTTAAACTTGAAAAAAAAAAGAAATAAAATTGTAATTACTTAAAAAAATATTTCAATATTAAAAAAAAAATGCAAAATACTAGCAGCAAAGGTAAGGAAGAAGTGTTTTTAGTTGTTGGATGGATGTAATATTTTAATTAGTGCTTTTGGCGTCAGCCGAACATTTAACCATCTAAAAAATGCATGTGGGTGTTTTTTGGTGTTGTATTTGTTATCTCGATGATGCCAAATATAAATTCGCCTTGCGTTTATATGAATACCATTATTTTGAGGCCACCATAGGTTACCTGGCTACACGGCTAGCGTTGTTACTGTTGCTAACTTAGGTGAGTTTGTATTATTGTATGCTACAATTTTATTTTATTCAACAGAAGAGAATATTACAAAATTAAAAAATACAAATTTATTTAAAATCAGGGGTTTTGAGCAAATAAATTTATGTGTCTTGACAAGGTAAAGTTATTTTTTGAAAAAGTTATTTTATATTTATAAAAGTAAAATATCTAGATATTTCTACAATCAAGGCGAATCCATTTTACTAAGTGGCAGCGCGGCGAATTTTATTACTTTTTTATGTGCAAAGCAGCTGTCAAAATTTCATTCATTTTTTTTTTAAACTTGGGAAAAAGAAAATTAATTATTTCCGAATATATTTCAAAGTTAACAAAAGGTA
This sequence comes from Phasia obesa, assembly GCA_949628195.1. Taxonomy (NCBI): domain Eukaryota; kingdom Metazoa; phylum Arthropoda; class Insecta; order Diptera; family Tachinidae; genus Phasia; species Phasia obesa. The sequence continues at coordinate 87,807,158 of OX451218.1, forward strand.
TACTACAAAAAATAGGTAAGGAAGAAGTGTTTTCAGTTATTGGATGTGATATATTAATTGGTGTTTTTGGCGTCTACCGTACATTTACCGAACAGCAAAATACATGTGGGTGTTTTTTGCTGCTGCATTTGATGTCACAACGATGTCACCATATATATTTTCGCCTTGTCTACAACAATGTCAGAGTTTACGATGTAGCTGTTGTCTTCAATATATTTAAGTAGCTGAAGATACGGTGACGCAGTCGTAAAGTAGCTCTGGGTTGGGGAACACGTTCGCGCGTCATTGTAATTATCGCTTAAAGTCAATCAGGCCGTCCTTGTTGCTCGGCCTTCGTGTGGTTTACGTCTCACTCACACTGGCGGATTGGCTTCCATGAATAGCTCTACTGTTGTACTGTATTGGTGGTTGCTTTAATCAACCACGTGTAATAGTTTTGGGTATCGTGTATAACCTATTAATTTTAATTAAATAAGTCGGAGGTTGGAGGAGCACCATTTTAAAAAACTTAATTTTTCACTGGAGGAGAACCATTAAACTCTTATTAATTTTACCTAGCTGAATTTGTAGTCTCACTTCCTATACGAAGGTATAGGTCGCGCTGCAGATTTTGGAGGAAGCTAAGGCAATCACATCCTGGCGCTTTGGTCAGCTTTGCCGTTTACCATTTTTTTTTGGACAGAAACCAAAAAAAAAAATTCGGTGACGATTGCAGCCAACAACATTTATAGTCGTGTAGCCGTTGTCGTCTATCTGTTTACGCAACGGCTATTTTTCGTAAATTAACATTAATCGAAACCAGTTTTCGATAATGTAATCTGGCGATAATGTTAATTGAAAATTATATGATTTAAGCACTTTTGATTAGAAAAACAGTTAGAAGAGTTACTGCTACATTCATAAATAATACTTTCAATTTAAAAAAGGTTTATGACTCAATAAATTTGCTTAGTAAACTTTTTTTAAATAATTTTAAAGCCTTTACATAAATTCGATGTCTTATTAAATTGTTTCGCAGTATACATATACAATACAATACATATACAATTCTTTATATTTATTAATATGTATGTATGTATCGCAACAACTATCTACATGTCTAGTATAAGCAACTTTTAAAAAATGTTGTCAAATGAACATGGGAATAAACATAATAAACAAATTAAAGAAAAATAATATTAGTCAAGTTAACATCCACCTTTTGACCCGTTACAATTTTCTTTTACTTCTGCATCGGCGCTCGAAGTTCTAGAAATTTCAAGCTGCTGTAGCAACCAAACAACTAATGACAGCGCGGTAATTTCTTATACGGCATACTGTGGCACATATTTTAAGAAGGCGGCCAAAACTCATTTTTAGAGTTCCGTACCCAAAGGGTGAAAACGAAACCCTATAGTTTTCGCTACAATGTCTGTCCGTCTGTCCATCTGTCAGCGCCTTTTATCTCGGAAACCGTAGTAGGTAGACTCTTGAAATTTTCACAGATGATGTATAGCTGTTGCCGCTATAGCAACAAATACTAAAACTTATAGGGTGTTCCGATAGAGAGGTGTTATTCACGAATGTGTGTTTATTTCTTGAACTGTAGGAGGCATAAACTAAAGATTTATAAACAGTAATTAAAACTTAGTTCGCTATATAAACAAGTCTAAAGAAATAAACTTAAAAATTAAAGGGTGTTCCGATAGTGGCGTGATTTGCATTTATAAGGCTTAAGTTTTGAACCATAATCGGTAGAATCTTAAAATTTTCACAGAACATGTATAACTGTGGCCGCTATAGCAAAAAATATTAAAATGTATAGGGTCTTCCAATAGAGAGGTGTTGTTCACGAATATTTGTTTATTTCTTGAACTGTGGGAGGCAAACACTAAAAATTTACAAACAGTAATTAAAACTTAGTTCGCTTTATAAACAAGTCTAAAAAATAAAAATAAAAACAAAAGGGTTTTCCGACAGTGACGTGATTTGCATGTATAACGCCTTATTTGTTGAACCGTAATAGATAGACTCTTATAATTTGCACAGAAGATGCGATGTGTTACCACGGCCGCTATGATGATTACTAAAAATTAAAGGGTGTTCCGACAGTGACATGTTTTTCACGTATATTCACTTATTTTTTAATCGTAAAAGATAGACCCTTTATATAATCATAGAAAGAGAAATGTCATGGCTGCTATAAAAAATAACAAAATTAAAGGGTGTTCCGACAGAGAGATGACTTGAAATGTTTACAGTAGATGTTGATCTTCGGCCGCTACAACATTTACTAACGGCTAAAGGGTGGCCCATCAGTGCGTGTATTACCATGGCTGATATGACAAAAATTACTAAAATTTAAAGGGTGTTTCAATAGTAATGCAATTTCGTTAATATGACTTTAATTTTAAAATTAAAGGTTGCCTCATAAAACATGCAAAACTAACAACTTGAATTTTTAAAGTTGTACTAAACATAGTACGAAACCCTACATGTGTGAGTTTTACTCGCACTTGACTGATTTATTTTATTTATGGTTACCAATTTCAATGATATATTACTCATTTGAAAGGAAATACTAGAGTACCTCGGGAGTCAAAATATTACTGGTCTATTTCAACAATATCAAAGCGAAAATTTTTATTAGTTTGTTTATATATTTTAGGAAAATATCTTAAACACACACGTTATGAAAATATTAATATTTTTTATTGCGATGTTAATAAACTAAAAAAGTTTGGGGGAAAAGGTCATTATCGTACATAATATTTATGGAAAAATTCATGGGATAAAGCTATTATTTTTTTGTGTAATGAATTAATTGTTCTTGATTTAAAAATACTTCGAAAAGCAACGTTGAAGGCCTGTTCAGAAAATAATGGATTTTATTGTGTATTCATTAATTTGTACAGAAAATATCGGATCTTGGGTCAGAAAAATTGTTCTGGTGCCCATGGTCGCAACCCGGGCATATATAATGGGCTAGAGGAGAGTAGAGGTGAAAGATTTTTTTGACCTGTTTCGACCTCAAGGAGTTATACTCTATTAAGTCGGAGATTTTAAATCAATATATGGACTTAAAAAAAAAGTTTAAATATTCTGAACGACACAAAGACTTTATTTTTTGGAAACTAATAGCTTATAATATATGTACATAATTAACCAACTTTTATTTTGTATAATTATCTTTTAAAACAAAAAAGTTATAGGCTTATAAAAATTAAAATTTTCAAATTTTTTTTTTAATTTTAGTAAAATCCAGAGAAAGACCATTTTAGGGCACCCTCTCTGTGACAATGTTAAGATGGAGCAGTAATATTTTAGCATTTAATTTTAAATGAGTAATATACTTTGAAATCCCTTAAGCTCTTAATTGCATAAATTCTCTAATTGCGCAATTAATTCTTATATCTGAACAGGGTATTAGCCATCGAAGATCAAAAATCGAATGCAACTCATAATAAGGGCCATAATTTTAAGCTCTCATGCAGTCAAAAAAACACCTATTATATACCCTTTTAACCTGAGGAAATAATATAAAAGCAGTAGCGTATTTTATAGCCCCATTATTATTAATTAATTTAATTGTTTTCGTTACCACCCACAGACTTAAAAATTATATTGAATAAAACAAATTTTCGTTTAATTTTTCTCAACCCAACAACAAGCAAGCAAGACAAATGTTTTTTTATTTTATTATAAAAATCATTAATTTAATTTTACTTTCGAGTCTTTATACAAAACAATGTTGATGCGAGTGTGGTTTATTTTTAAAAGAATAAGTGATGTCTATCTGCCTGTCTGTCTGTCCGCATACAGACATTGGAATAAAACAGACAACAGATCTCAAGATCTAAAAAAGCGTTCTTGCAAACAAGATTCATGATTTACGTCGACAATTAAACAATTATATGGTCGAGGTGTGACAACATGTCACACTTTTAATTTTAATATTTTCAACATGTAAATTGTAAAAAAAAAATTATATACATACATAAATTTTTTTATACACATTTTGCATTAGATTTGTATAAATAAAAAAACAAAACTTTTTATATAAGAAAAATATTTTTTAAAATAAACTGTATTCAAATTTGTTGCTTTTATATTTTTTTCAATAAATAAGTGAATAAAAATTACAAATATTTTGCATTTACTAATCGTTTTTTTTTGCACTAGTAAATTGCTGACGTTGATATTTATGTACATAAGTCTTTTTGAAAAGAATTGAGAATAAATAAATTTACGTCAATTGCTTTGAAAATGCAAAGTTTTTTATTCGTTTCAAATAAGAGCATTTTATCTTGGAACATATAGTATTTATATCATTAAAGGTTATATTAAGCACAAAAAGTAATTAAAATTTGTTTACCATATTGTGAGATAATAAGATTTATAGACTAAAAAAACACGAATAAAAATAAAATTATCATGGAAAATTTTAAGATTCTATTGACCTTCTTTAGAACCCACCCAGTTATATATTTTTGATTTTGACGAATTTTGCTTCATCCTGTAAAAGTTATAAATAGACACGTGATTTTTTCACAGGGTATGTAGTACTATGTTCTCTTCAACTACAAGTGTAAATAAAACAAGTGAGAGTGCTATGCTGAATCTTATATACCCTTCACCTTACGTTTCTTTGAAACTTTTTGGTAAATATTTTTTAAAACTTATTAGTAAATTTTTTTTTAAATATTTTTGAAAATTTTTTAGAAAATTACTTGTCAAAAATTTTTTTGGAAAAATTTTTTGTACATTTTTTTTTTGTAAAAGTTTTTTGCAAAATTTTTAGAAAATTGTTTGTCAAAATTTTTTTTTTAATTTTTATTCAAAATTTTTTAAATTTTTTTGAAAATTTACAATTTTTTGTAAAATTTTTTTTGCAAATTTTTTAGAAAATTGTTTGTCAAAATTTTTTTTTAATTTTTATTCAAAATTTTTTAAATTTTTTGAAAATTATGTTAAAAATATTGCGTTAGAATGGACAGACTGAAGCAATAAAATCCTTCTCCAATGGGCTTATTGTCTGCTTCTGTTTACCAGTGGGTACCATGTGCATCTCTTGGCTACCGTTATATGTATTGCTTTCTATAAAGGCCTTTAATACAAATCAAAGTAGAAAAATCTTACCAACCTAAAAATAAACACAAAATCGGCCCTTGCGGGGGGTTATTGATCCCCCGACATATGTATGCACTACTTGCGAAGTTCCTGTCGCGGTCTAATATTTAATTAATAAAAAAAAATCAAAAAAAAAATCATTAAAACCGAAAAAAGAAACGTGAAAAATATAACTAGGTACCACGCCCACATCTATTTTTCACGTTTCTTATCTTCGTTTTTGTCCGGAACCGCCAAAGAAATGATCTGATGTTGCTGAATTGCAATCCAAAAATTTTCGAAACTATGCCTAGCAGATTGATGGGCTTAAAACTTTTGTATTTCGTTTGCCAATGCGCCATGGGAGGGATATTACAACCCAAAAACGGACAGCTTCATCAACTTTTCTACGCATAAGGAATATAAAATAGAATATATATATATATATATATATATATATATATATATATATATATATATATATATATATATATATATATATATATATATATATATATATATATATACTTTATGGGGTCGCAAATGAATATTGTAGAAATTACACACGGAGTGGTAAAGTGTATAATAATTGCAACTTAACCTTCGCTTTCCCAATACCCACCCGGGCCGGGTGATGTATTCGGTTTTATTTCTTAAATAACTTTTTCAAATTTGTTTTGATTTAAATGAAATTTAGAATCACTGAACAACTTTTAGAGTTCTGTAGAATTTAGTAAAAACATGATAAAAAAATTTAATTTTTTTAAGGTTTTTTTGGATTTTTTCAAATTTTCTTCAAGGTTTACCAATACCCACCCGGGTGGTACAAAAGAAACTTTTAGTTTTATTTATATTTAAAATTATTAATTCTTTTAATTATAATTTATTATTCCATAAAAGCGGTATTTTACATATTATTTTGAATATAGTTAATTATTGTAAGCTATTATAACACAATTACGATGATGGAGAATGTTGGCAGTTGGTGCATTTAGTTCGACAGATGCTGTCTTATGCACAACTGATTTTCTTGAATTTAACGCAAACTTGCCGTACGTTTCTCTTTTGTTTATGAGAGTGACAAATACGCCATTTGGTTTTTATTTTAATTTGCATAGTTATATCCCTTTAGGGATTTTCATCAGCCTCGCAATCATCATCCTGATCCATAGCAGTATGTGGTTTAACTAAAAAGTATAACTTTGGCTTATTTCCTCTTAGTTTTTACCTAAGGTGCACTCCATAGCTGACCTAATGAAAAATACTCCAGTAATTTGAGGTATTTTTGACCAGGTCAATATTAACGGACGACATAGGCCTTTGCCACGCCTCTCAATAAAGTGTTTTCGTCGCGAATGCCTCACATGCGAATGCTCCTGGATATTATAAATGAGGCAAGAGCGGATGTATCCAAAATATTAAAGAATAGTGACAATAGCCTCCGGAATGTTGCTCCTTTTGTGGAAGACTGTGATAACAACTTTTCCATTGTGTCCACACCATCCCTAGTTTTATTATAAATAAAATTATCTTAATTTTGTGCGCCAGATGTAATTATATCTTTGTGAATTGCTGAAAATAGCACAACTGATTTATTTTTGGGCACTAACGTTATACCTTCAGAAAAATAAATAGATGTATTTTCTCTACTTTTGTACGGGGTAAACTCTTCATGACCATTTTTTTTTGTGTGCCTACGATGGACAACTTTAAGTGGCCAGCTCTTTGGCTACTGAAACTGTGGTAATAAAATTGTCTATGGTAACATTTCTTTCATAGTTTTCGTACATGCCCACCAAATTTTTTGGTGTACGATAGCCTTGATATATATAATCACATGTCCACCAGATTTTATTGGATATTTAGCTGGCTTGGAAGGCAAGTATAGCGTAAAATGAGGTCGGCCCGGAAATCAAAAGTTGTTCGTCTACGGTTTTAAACTCGTATTGTCGATGATGTGCCCTTAAATTGGAATTCACCATCGGAAAGACATCTCTTATAGGTGAAAAAAATTGGTTAAATTTTGGTGCTATTATCTACGGTTATTGAGAAACTTCCTTATAACGAACTGTTTTTGCTGGTCTTACAGAATTTATTATGACTTTTATTGTATTTGGAAAGAAAAATTAAAAGCTATAACATATTTGCCCTATTCACAAGCTCTGCTAAGGTGTAGGTAGTATTGCATACTACATACATACTAATTACATACATACTACATACATATATTACATACTATTAATAGCACAGAAACAAATACAACGTTTGAAAACATGTGAAAAAAAAGTACTAAGTGTTGTATCGCATGTTTGCATGAAAATTACCAACAACACAGCTAGCACCGTTGTATTTTGTTAGCACTTAGCACGTACTAGGGGGCTTGTGAAGTAGGGCAATTATTTAAAAACAAAAAAGTTTAAATACGTGTGACAAACGCTTCTCCGTTGAATATAAACATATGTATAGAAGTAGTGTACCACCCGGGTGGGTATTGGTAAACCATGTACATAAAAACCTTTGGTAAAGCGAAGGTTAAATAGTATCCCTATAGAAGACGTGCATTTGACATTTATATGCGGCATTTGGGCGAATGATAATCGAAGAGTGATTGTCGAAAAACCAATGCACCCACAGAGAGTGAACGTTTGGTCCGGTTTATGGGCTTGCAACATCATCGGGTGGTGTTCGCTATCGTGAGATTATAACGAACTTTTTATGGCCC